>JAEIFV010000183.1:0-458427 GCA_018904265.1 Lordiphosa collinella | reverse complement strand
TGATATCGGACCATATTCTGGTGGACGGGCCATTTCCTGGTAGAGTGGGCAGCCTCTGAAGTTCAGAGTGATTGGAACCAAAAAGGGGACATTTGAAATGTTCTCTTTCAGTAATCTGGACAGGCAGAAGAGGCATGAAGCTGACCACATTTGACGCATCGATGGGGCTGGTAGCAGTAGGAACGCGTATGACCCAGCTCCTGGCATCTAGCAAGCACAGTGGGGACGCTGTTGCGTCTGTTGGGGGTTCGATTTCAACCAAGGTGTCTAGCACATATCTGTTTGCAGATGCGAGTATACTTCAGTATTTGTGGGCAGCAGGCTCCAAGTCAACAAAGTGCACCATCGTACTACCATTAGAGAGAACGTGATTTCTAATCTGTCTGACTCTGTGGCCCAAGTTTTGAAAATGCGCTTCGATGGACTTTATAGGGTACTAGGAATAAGGCCTTTTGTTGTCAAAATACAGCATTTTTGTTTATATCCCGATATTGCCCAATTTATGCAGAAGACTTTCTGAAGTCTATGAAAAACAAGTACAGTTTTCTTTTCTCTTCCAGAAAAGCCCTTGCCACCGTTGTGCTTTCCCTTTGTTATGGAAGAAATCTTTTATTATTCCACTCCATAAAAAGAGTAATAAGTCTGATGTTGAAAATTATAGGGGTATTTCCAAGTTGTCTGCAATTCCTACGGCTTTTGAGAGAATTATAGCATCTCAACTGCAACATTTATGTAGTTCCATTATCTCACCCTGCTAACATGGATTTGTGAAGCGTAGATCTACAACCACTAACCTTTTAGAATTCACATCTTCAGTGATCAAAGGGTTCAAAGGTAAAATGCAGACTGATGTCATTTATACTGATTTTAGTAAGGCTTTTGATTCTGTTAATCACTCCTTGCTGCTTCACAAACTGAGTTTAATCGGCTTTCCAACTAACCTCCTCAGTTGGATTTCTGATTACCTAAGTAGTAGAACCCAAAAAGTTCTATTTCGTAATTCATATTCTAAGTGCATCCAGGTTACTTCTGGAGTTTCCCAAGGAAGTCACTTGGGCCCATTGCTTTTTACTATCTTTATCAATGATCTTCCTTCAGTCTTGGCTCACTCTCGGGTGCTTATGTACGCCGATGATGTGAAAATTTGTTTAACATACAATGATTTGGTTTCCTGATATAATTTGCAAGCAGACTTGGATGCATTTCATTCTTGGTGTCAAGATAATCTCCTAAACCTTAACAGTTTAAAGTGTAAGGTTATGACATTTTACAGAAGCTTACCACAATTGGTCACTTACATGCTTGATAATGTGAAATGAAGTAAATGATCTTGGGGTTATTCTTGACTATCAACTTAAATTTAACTCTCATGTAACTGCTACTGGTAATAAGGCCAGAAATGATCTTGGGTTTATAAAGCGGTGGTCGAATTTGACGATCCCTACACTACCAAGATTCTTTACACTTCTCTTGTCCGTCCTACACTTGAGTATGGTTCATGTGTGCTGTCTCCGCAATATTCGACCCATCAAGATAGAATAGAATCAGTGCAAAAGCAATTCTTATTGTTTGCTCTTCGTGGCTTGAACTGGAATCCTGAGGTCCGTTTACCATCTTACTCTAGTAGACTACTTTTAATTAATCTTCCTTCCTTACTTAACCGTAGAGTTATGCTTGGTGTAACCTTCATACATAGACTAATTACTGGCGAAATCAACTCATCGGAGTTGTTTAGCCAAATTAAACTTAATGTTCCTTGTAGACTGTCCCGTAACTTTGTCCCCTTATCTCTGAAACATTGTACTACTAACTATGCCTTGCATGATCCGTTTCGTGTCCTTGGGGCATGTGTCCGTGACTTCAGGATTAATCCTGGTCAGGTAACTGTTGAATTGCCCACTCTTCCCTGATCGGAGTTGTGCAAGTGTGGATCTTGTGGTTCGTGGGACGGTTGTCTCGCTTTTGTCTGCCTCCGAGAATAACATTTTCATGCAGAGCCTTGATGGTGTTTTCAACCATGTTGGTGTGGGTGATGTTTCTGGCTTCAATGCAGTCGCTTTGTGTCATCGGTTTTGTAGCGATACGATCCTCACTTGCGGGAAAGGCCGTTCTTAAGTCGAAGCGAACAGGCCTGTCTCTCCTGCACATAGGTACCTTTGTGTTCTCGTGGTTCGGGTGGCACGGTGGCCACTCGGAGGGCTGCATTTTGCACCGTTTGCAGATTCCTCCATTGCGTGTCGCTTATGAAGGGTGACCATATCGGAGCCGCGTAGCTGATTAGCGATCTCTGGTGCCTTGTTGTTCTTGCCGTTGCACAGTGCTGACTCTAATTCATGGTGGTTGATACACAGTAGCATCTAATGCATTGACGTGTACAATATGAGGGTTATACAATGACAATGCACAGTGGTCGGACTTGTATGGAAGTATGCGACAAAAATAGTTATACGTGTCCTCCAGGTTTATAATTTTACTGTAAGCCTTTAACAATAGTATAAAACTATTTTGAATAAATTGGGCGTTGTCATACGCCCATACCACCCATTTACATATATTTATATACCTAAAGTTTGAATAAAATACCTTTTCTTAAAAATACTTCTGAACACACAATTGATTAACAAAAATTATAAGGAACATATTTAAATGCATTTTAAAACAAAGTAATTAATTAATCCTCAAATAATTCAAAAAACAGACTCTTTCAATAAAGTTTTTTTTTGCAAGGTAATTTTCTTAATCCACTTAACTTAAACTTTACCGTCCACCATTGTGAGTTGAAGACTGTGCTCTATGCTGATTTTATTTGGATTAAAAATTTGTGTGTGCCTTAAGTCGAGTATTTTTTGTTTTATATACATCTACTCTGCAATGGACAACTGAGTCGATTCGTTTTTAAATTGAAACCCTATTGGTCTACAAAAGCGGTTCGATGGTGGCCTTGGGTTTTTCCAAACAATTATCGGACTCTGCGACTTAGTTATAAGTTGTAAAGGCACATAAGAAGTGACAAATAAAGAATTGTCTTCCAAATTATTATTGGCAAACTTTTGCTTATATTCAGAGTGTCCAGTGCTGCCGTCGAAGCCCCATTTTTCAATTAAGGTCAGTGTGTTGACAGAATCATAGTTAATTTTATTAATAACATCCATCTAAAGATTCACAATACGTGATGCTGTATGATCAAGTAAACTTTGTAGATCAACTTCAGCGAGTGATTCGTTTACACTAATGTTACTTGGATAACTGTGTGTTTTAGCTTGCAGAACATTGTCGTAACTGGGTAATAAATTAAATGAAATGTTTGTGTTAACAAAACGTCGAATCAGCAAATATTGGTTTTTTGTTAAATTTGCATCCATCATTAGTGCAACAAATTCATTAACATTGGCTTCAGTTAAAGTTTGATTTGCCTTTTGGGAGGCATTCCGTAAAGTGTTTGCACAGGACTCATCTATTTCAGCAATTTTGGCTATTCGTCGTTGCTTTGTTCTTGTTGAAGACTCGGTAAAATCGGATTTGGGACGCCCACGACCATTAGATTCATTTGACCTTAAGTTGTATTGAAAATAATTGCCTGTTGCCAATTCAAATAAACCAAAATTAACATTAGTAATAATAAACAAAAACGCAAACTAATTTGACATTTACTACACATATAACAATAACAAACACATACCAGAGCACATAACATGGAAAGCACAATCAACAAAACACAAATACCTGCTGCACTCGGATCAGAACATTATGACGCTGGGCAGCTCCGGGCAGCTGATTCTTTTTTTATATTAATCTATTATTATTAACAATTAATAATAATTAACATAAGCATCGGAATCGATCGACATCACAACTAAAAGCTTAAGGGAAAGTACAAACAGTAAACGAAAAACACTCACAAAAGGTCATTTATGATTTTCTTTTGTTTTATACGATATACCACATTAAACAATGTGTTAAATAATTCAAATCATAGTTAATACCTGTTCGAATGATATCCATATCATTAAGAAGCTATTGGACCTTTAATTTGTTAATTTGATTTTTTTTAACTTTATTGTCACTTTGAGACAAATCACAACGCACTGAAATGCCTAGCACGAGGACTAACTTTAAGGGATTTTTTCACAGAGAGCGAATGGTCACAGTCAAAAAAGCCGTTTGTTTCAAAAAGATAATTTATTTATGATATGATCGACATGCTTCAAAGTGTAAAATTTTGATTTCGGTTATTTTATTTTTGTCGTATGGGAGCGACCACTGTGCAATGGCTCTATACAAGCTCTATACAAGACAAGCGGATAGCTGGTTGCAAGAAACCTTTATACGAGATTTTGTAGCGAATGCCATTGCTTCGTTGGACAAAGTTACGTCTTATTAAAACCTATTTGTATGAGAGAAAACTAACATTGGTTTCGGGGTCTTATATGTCAGGTTTCTCATGTCTTTCTCGCGGTGTCCCATAAGGTTCTGTCCTTGGTTGCCTTCTCTTCTCTGTGTATATCAATGACCTTCCTAGTTGTCTGATAGGCTGTGATGTCCATTTGTACCCCGATGATGTCCAACTTTGTGTAA
Organism: Lordiphosa collinella; assembly: GCA_018904265.1. NCBI lineage: Eukaryota > Metazoa > Arthropoda > Insecta > Diptera > Drosophilidae > Lordiphosa > Lordiphosa collinella. The sequence continues at coordinate 453,852 of JAEIFV010000183.1, read as the reverse complement.
GGTGACTATTACGTGAAATAAATGAGTGTGTTAGAATATGTAATAGGGTGGTAGGGTAGGAAAAGTTTAGTAATATGTTGGAAGGCCCTAAAAGTCAGTGATCTGCCAAAGCTGACTATAAAAATTGTTTGGCTGAGGATACCACTAACCTGGGAATCCAAATTACGAAAGCATCCGGAAAAACAATCGGGTGGGCTAGGCAGTTGTCGATTACTCAAAAACTTATCCCTCTTCATCTTAGGCTTTTTGTTTCTAAAACACGTTCTTACACGTATGTGGAAATATTTGTTAGTAGTGACGCAAACAGTGTGCAAAGGCTGAGGATGACATTTAACTCCATCGTTAAATAGGTATTTAATCTTGGTCGCAGAGACCATATCTCGCACTTTGCTAAACAAATTCTTGGCCTTCAGACTTCGTACGGTGTTATTGCTTCATAAGATTCTAACAACTAAAGAGCCACTCTATCAAAATATACAACTTGCTGTGTCAATACGTGTAAGCCTGGCCAGCTCAGAAAATAACTTTTTTATTCAATCTTCTCTCTATTGGAATGTTAATATTAAGACTATTGGCAACGCAACGCTATTCAAGTCTAAAGTAACTAATCATCTCAGCCCATTTTACACTTTCAGCGCATCTTCTGAGCCCCCGCTGGAGCACTCTCTCAGCAATCACCTGCCAGCTTCGGTTCCAACAATAACAGCTCAGATCTGCCCGCCATCACCTGCCATCTGTCCCAATTGTGGCGAGCTCTCCGGTCTGAATCATCGCTGTCTAAGCAAGGCCAAGTATGCCTGCGATGTGTGCGGCAAATGTTTCAAAATGAAACGTTACCTGGAGGTAAGCATTTACCATTGAATTCTAGTTCTTTCTAAAATATCACTTTATTTTCACTAGGAACACTTTGCAACACACACGGGCGTCAAATTGCACACCTGCGCCTTCTGTCCCACAGAGTTTCGCTCCAAATCCAATATGTATCATCACACCAAACGTAAGCACAAAGTCGAATGGGAACGTTCGCGAGCCACACGCAATGCAGCCAAATCTGGAGGACCCGAGCAACAACAACAGCCACCGGTGCCAGCCCAGTCCAGTCAGACAGCAGTTTAGGATGTGTGCGTGTGTGTGTGGATGCTGTGCAGCCATCATATAACAAACGATGATTTAATTTTTTTCTAAACGCATATTAGCCACTTACGACGTACTTATCTGCAATTTGTGTGTATTCTCTCCAGGGGATCAGAACCTCCAATGGAAACTCTGTTGTATATACTCTTCTTGTTCTATATATGCCTTAACCAGTGAATGAAAATCTGGTTGAAAAGTAAACCATTTAATTTAAAACCATCAAGTGAGTTCATTTATTGGCAAATCTCCAGCGGAAAGTGTAGAAGCGCAAACCTAGGGCGGTCCAGGCCATGACGTTGACATCACCGTATTTTGGACAGGGTAAGTGCTAGTAGAAGGTCAGTGAGTCTTGAAGAGAATAAAGCAGGAAGCTCTACGTTAGTTTCGGATTGTTGGAAGTCGTACAATTGTCTGGAAGATGTGGAAATTTTACAAAGCAAAACAAAACCACTCGAAACACGTTGGGGATTCCACAATAAACCCATAGTCCCAGGGTCAAAGGCCCATAAAATTCAATAGCTCTGACCTGAGGTCAAGGAAAGTATTCCATTACTTCTGATACTTGACAAAATTTCAGTTCATATCATGAGCGACCAGATCAGAGCGTCCAGTTTTCAAAAGTAATGCAAGAAATGCTGTTGCCTCCCAGTTTTCCTTAGAACTGAACATGTGACTAAGCTGTTTTGAGCCTTATAAGGTTGAAACCTTTCACACTAAAACAAGACCTGCTTTGCGTTCCTCGCATCAATTCCACTCTCGCTGTCACCATGGCCGACTCCTTTTAGGAAGCTCCTTAAACAGCCACGTCCACTGTGTCGATTTACCTCACCATATCTGCGGGCTATGGGTTCAGCGACGCTTAGCGGATTGCTCCCATATTCCTAGGTGTACAAATTGATGGAACCATTTATATACCTACTCGTTAAATTATCCAGTATTTGCCTGTCAAGTAGTAAACTTTATTTCTTCTTAGACTTTATACAATTACAAAGATTAAAGGGAAGGAATAGAACCATTTCGGGGGGACATAAAATGATGACTTTTAGTAATCGTACAAATAAAAATAAATGTTTTTCTATAGGTTGCTATGCGGAGTTAAAAGTTAAACGTACAGCTACCAAAAAAGAGTTGTACTTATCTATCCATACATTCTGTTTAGTGTTAATCCTAATTGATGGGGGCATGGGATAACCCGAATGGGTTCGTAATGGTGATGAATGTGTGTGGGTGTGTGTGTGTGTGTGTATGTGTGATTGCTAACCCTAGACCTTCGTCTCCTGGTAATAGCTGCCCACGCTTGCCGCTCACTGAGATTAATGTGGTTGGGAGTATATTTTATGGCGTTGGTACGGGTACTGGTGTTATAATGCGACGATGATTTCCTTAATCCTACGCCAAACGCTTGCTGAGCTCCACCGAGGGCACCGAGAAGACAAACGAGAGGCAGCCAAAGCGTAGCAGGCTGCCATGAGCCAGCACAGCAGATCCCTCCCAGGCGCCGGGGATCATGGGCACTGTCCCGGAAGTCTGGCAACGGCAAGCGGGCTTTACAATGGGCGCCATTCTGCAAAAGTAAAAAGATGATTTTAAAATACTTACAATTTGAATTTTGTGTTTATTAGGCATTTCCCCCCCAAGAGTATAATGGTACAAGGTAGCGCTCTGCGCAGCTTCGATATTCTTAGTCGGCCTTGGTTCGATGATTCAAAGGTGTAGTCTGATATATCGAACTGACATGCACGCTTTTGATTTCCTAGTGTAAGCAGTAACTTCTATCGAAAGCTGTCAAAAATTGGGTTTCGATAAAATCTCGCGCAAGCGAAAAGGCACTTCCGGTTGCGCTACCTTGAAATTATTTAATCATGTAAAACAATCATATAGATCAGCGGTGAGCATGGTATTTCTTTTTGGGAGCAGTTCAACAACAACAAAAGCAACCTGATTTAGCCCTACATCTCTCTAATCATTTACCCTCTTCCTTTCTTTTCTTTCATCCTAAACGTACAAATCTTCCCATCAGTCACTACAACAACAACAAAAGCAACCACCAGCTAGACCAGGGGCAGGCACATACCTATCTCGTGGGCATACGAAAAATCTCAAAGCAGCGCTGCTTCGATACACATAGTATAAACTGTACAAACGCCGCTGCGTTTCGTGCCTTCCTACGCCGCGACGCAGTCGTTGCTACTGAAAATGAGAGCAGTTTTTGCGCTGCTCTCACACTCACTAATGCGAAAATGTAAATGTGTTTTTTGCCTGCCTCTGAGCTAGACGCACGTTGCATGTAATTGGTTTTTGTAGTTGCCTCTGCGGCCCCGATATGCAATAGATTTGTTGTTGTTTTTGCTTCGAATTCGGCTGGGTTGAGGTGAGATGACGAGGCAATTTTTAATGCATCTGCGTGGCGCCGCCTGCTATAAAATAACTCTTGGGAGAAAAGAGCCAGGGCCTGCCCACCGATGATATACATGAATTATAATTCGAAAACGTTTCGAGCATTAATCCGAAAAGAATATCATTGCTGGGAAAGGAAGAAGGCTAGGACGCCCGAAACTAAGAGGGGAAGATCAGGTGCTGAAAGACATTGAAGCGCTTGAACTGACCAGCTGGTGCCCGCTCGCGCAAGACAGAGGCAAGTAGCGGGCATTAATTGCAGCGGCCGAGACCGTCAAACGGTTGTGATTGAATTATCGGGCCAATTAAGAAGAAGAAGTGTATGACTTGTTACTAACAGTTAGGGAGCAAACTTTATAACATTGCAGGAAAAACGAAAAGTAAGAGAGAAGGCGAAAGGGAAATATAGATTTACCGCGAAAAGGAAAGGGAAAGACTAAACAGAAAGAGATAAATGAAAGTCCATAGAAAGACGCAAAGTTGATGTCAAAATGAATAGCTAAAGGGAAGCAAGGAACTGCAAGGAAAAACTACAGAAGGGAAAACAAAGAACAAATAGGGAATAGAGAAAAAAACCAAAACTTTAAAAGGAAAAAACGACAAAGCATAGCTACTTGAAACAGATTATTTCTATGGCAGCTACAAGAAGTAGTTATCCGACCCGGATAATCGATGGCTTTAAAACTGACGGACTAGTTCGCGTAGAATCAGACGGACGGTTAAAGCTCAATCAACTCAGCTGATCAAGAATATATATACTTATGCATTCGGAGATGATTCCTTCGATGCGTTCCAAACTTCTGGGCAAGTATATAATGACACCACTCCCTTCATTTCCCTCTCTTATTCCACTCACCTTTCCTGCACATCTCTCTTCGGCTCGAACTGCCGGTAAATGTGACGGCGCTTGTCCAGCAGATCGTCCACCCGTCGCTTCAGTTCCGCATCATCCGGTCGCATCCGTTTGCCGGCATGTGTGGGCAAGTAATCGGTCAAATCGCACGTATACAGCTGGCCATTCACCTCTGTGCCAAACTCCGAATAGTTGATAAGCTCATACGATTTGGAGAACTCATCGTAAAAGATGATGGCGTGCTGGGGAGAGATACGCGAGCAATAGCCAATTGCCGACAGATCCACCGTCTCTGTGTGGGCCAGCGTCGTGGATGGCGAGTAGTGACCACCATAGCCCACATATAGGGTGCGGTAGCGCATAAAGATCGAGTGATCCAGTCCGAGCGGACTGAACCATCGACTGTCCTCGAGCATATCGCCCAGCGGCGTAAGCACCGCTCGCGCCCGCACCTTGCACTGCAGCAGCTTGAGCTCGAGCCGTGAGGCCAGCTCGAAGGCCTTTTCCGTATCGCTGCGGGAGCGGGGCACATAGCTTTCGGCGGCAGCATCGGCGGCCGCAATGGCAGCCGCAGTGGCCAAGGCCGGATGCAGCACCATCATGGGATCCTCGTCGGCGGCATTGCCATTCTTCTGGGCCAGTATCGAGGAGGTTTCACTGGTGAAGAGCAGCGAAAAGCGATTAATGTCCTCGGGCGAAAGATTGTCCTGGAGAGCGCAGCCGACCGAACCGGCTGAGCTGAGCTGACGCAGTCGTCGCGCTGCTGTGCGATTTTTGTACTGGGTCACAATCTCGGGATGCTCCTGGATCAGCTGCTGGAGACGTTGGTGGGCCAGTTTCTTAATGATATCGACGTCCAGATGACACAGATCCGCATCAATGATAACCGATTTGCAGTCTTCCTCCTCGTCCTCGTAGCTAACTTCCAGCTGAGGCGGCTCGGTCTTGATTGCCAAGGTGGTGGCTTCTTCCACAGAACTTGCTAATTGCTCGGTTTGTTCTGTGGCTCCGTTTAGCTCCTTCATATCCTGCTCTTCCGGTTCGGCCTCCACCTCTGTATCCGTGTCGCTATCAATGCCCTCAAACTCCACATTGCCGTACTCCCTCTGGATCTCGCGAAACTTGGCCCGGGCACAGCGTAATGCCTCCAAGTCCTTGAGCAGCGATTCGGTCACACTCTCTCGGGATATCTCCTCCACAGCAGTGGGAAGATTCTTGCGTCGCTTCACTCGATCGTAGCGCAACGTTTGCCGCATCGAGGGCAGCAAAGCAGGCGGATGCTCATAATGGTAGCGCACGATGGCCGGCACATCGATGTGGGCACGGGCCCTTACCCCCACCTTCATGCGGAATGGCGGATGCCGTGTGTTGACGCGCCGAAAGAACTCCAATTTGACATTCTCGTGGTCCAGGGGCTGATGAAAGCGATTCCACAGACGCACCCGTTCCGTGGCCGAAATGCTGGTGGTCATGTTGGCATCCTGAAAGAGAGAAGAAACCAGTTAAAGTCAAAAAGGGGACGACAGAAAAAAAAACGACATAGTTTCGATCGAAATTATCTCGTTTCAAAACGACATATACAGCCATGCTTCTGGTTTCACTTAATGTTGCTTAAAATTAACTTAAAATGGCGATTTAAGCCAATTCTACGAATTCAATTTACAACGCTTCAAAACGCGCCAGTTTTTGTTATCGATCATGTTGAAACTTGTTCTGCGTCACAGCTGATGAGCGCCTATCGATAGTCATATATCGATATGTACCATGGCCAAATCGCAAATTGTTATTGCGAACAGGCGGAAACTTGTTCAATTTCGTGTTTCTTTTTTTTTATATATACTCTTAATGCAAAATGAGTAGGAGAGTCCGTAAGAAAAATCTTAAACAGTTAAAGAACTACATAAAAATAGTTCCTTAGGGTGTCTGCTTGTGCATCAACCTTTAATTTCTATTTATTTTTCAATTCACGGTCTCGTATGTCGCCGGTTTAAAAAAGACCAAAATTTGCTATTTCCAAATGCCAGCTTTTACGATTTGGCGATCAAATCGCAAACAATATGCTTCACAAAATGCTGGAAAAATATTTGGACTTTTGCAAAAAGCTATCAGTAGTGAAAAACAGTGAGTTAAAATATTATGAACGATCGTTGAAAATTGGATTGGATTAATTCTGGTTATTAGCCAATCTTGATGTGTCTTTCGTATAGTTTAAGATATTCTCAACTTTCGCTCGTCAATGTGATTGCGTATTTTTAGAAATTCACAATCTAAAGGATTTGATTCACAAACATCCTACCAAGTATACAGTTGAAAAATTGTAAAAGATGCACAATTTCATGAGAATGACGGGAACAATTGAAGCGAGGATTGTAGAACAAGTACATATGAGATTAAGCTACAATGGTATACCATAGCAAATTTTCTATTGTTTTCTAATGGAAATATACATGAAGTAATAATCACTGAGGAATAATTTGTGAAAAATTATTCGTCATTTCAAACTTTGTGAAATCTGTTCTGAGCTTATTTTATAGAAATTTAAAGGGAAAGCAAACATAGTTAAATCGAATAGAGTTAAAAACGAATGAATCAAATAATTCGAAAAAAAAAACAAATTTGGATGAAGAAAATCGCATTTGAATTAAGAATTGTCATTTTTACTGTACTTTTGTCATCGAACATTCTTGATCCGAGCATGCAATTTTTAATTTTTTCTTTGTGCGTAATACACCAATAAATTAACATTTTTCGTTTTTAAACAATTTTCCTGAGAGTTTCTTCGTCAAATCCTAGATCCGCGCCTGATCCCAAAGTTTTTGCGAAAGCGAAAATGGGAGCATGGCTGAATGAGAGAAAAACGACAAGTTTTGACAGAATGAATAACGACATAATTTTGATCGAAATTATTTCCTTTTAAAACAGCGATGTCCAAAATTTGAAAAGGCAGCCACGCGTGGTTGGCAAGCCAAATTCTGCCGGCGTCGCAGTGACAGAGAGAGAATATGTATAAAACAAACTAAAATTTATGTTTGAATCGCACGAATTTTATTTTTTCAGTGTAAAGCAGTAAAACGTCACCTTGCCTTGGTGTTTCGCTGCTTCGCACACAAGCAAACGCTTTCATTGTGTGAGTTTGGACACCACTGTTTTAAAACGACATAGTTCCGAAACAAAACTTCGTATAAAGTCGAAGGACTTTTACATTTCTGTCCAAATTGCCAAAGTTATGCGAATGCAAAATTTATTGCCAATTACTAAATCTGAAGACGCTGTCTAGTCATTTATTGGTAGAATAGATTTAGAATAGAATTAATTGTTGCTTACAAATTATTATCAATTTGGTTGCCAAAAGTAATTTGGAATAACATTTGGATAGCAAACAATTAAAAATAATTTAGTTGTTTAAAACTTAAATTATAAAAAGATATGCTCAAAATAAAAATTTTCTATTTACAAAGAAAGCAAAAAAATATTTTGACCAAAATAAAGTTTGGCCATGAAATTTTATGTTATTGTCAATTTTGACTAAACGATGAATCTAACTGTTCCAACACATCTCTAAGTTTTCAAGTCACGCGGGTCGCCCATCTCTATCGCGTTAAAAGCGCGACTTTTTGTTGTTGTTGATGTGACCAGTTTAAATTGTCTATGTATATGGACACACTATTCCCGTTCCGTGCGCGTTCTGGTGTTTTTGTGCCTTAATAAAATGGACTTCAATAACATTAAAATTACATTTGCGGAGTGATTTCGGCAAGGGTCCAAGTTATTGTGATCAGTGTTTAAAAAAAAGCAATAAGTTTAATTTTCTCTGCTTTTGAGTTGTTGCTGCTTCTAAGAAAAATCAGAAGTCACTGTCGAAGCAAGCAATCACAAGCGAGCCTGAATTTGCTTGTCAATTTGGTCAGCAGAAGTAGCGAGTGTAAGCGCGTACGCACTAACACATTGAAATATAGTATGTGTGTGCAGAAAAACAATCAAAAACAGTGACGAGTGACGGGGCTGCTGTCTGCGCTTGCAAAAGCAAAGCGCTTGCTGCTGCTACGATTAGCGCCGGTGACCGTAAGCAGCAGCACCGACTTGCTTTGCTGATCGCAAGCAGCGAAACTTCTGGCGCTTTTTGTAGAAATCAGTTTGTGTGCTTGCTTCGACAGCGACTTCTAATTTTTTCAGAAGCAAAGGCAAAATCAACAATTCATATTGAACAGCTGAAAAATATTCAAGCTGAAAAAAGTATAAATTTAGCGCCTTTTGCTGCTTCGACTGAAGCAATTTAAACACTGATTATGATCCCTTGACGAAAGCGATTCATATTATAAGAATAAAGTACTGATGAGTGGTGACACAACATTCAGTTGCCGCATGTGAAAAACTATGGGGCCAAAGTGTGCTGTGATAAAAATGCAACGCGAGTGTTTCAAGTTCCGACAAAACGACACATTCCAATTCCACTTCCACTGCAACTTTTCGGAAACGGAATTAATTCAGTTTATCGCAACAAAAACGCAAAAAAAAAATCGAAAGCGTTGTTCGTTTTAAAAAGTTATTCTTGCTGGCCAGTGAAATGAAAAGTAATTGACAAATTACGCACCCGTACATCTCCCAAATGTACATTAGGGTAGTTTTTCTTAATTCTGTGATTAATGTAGAACTTATTTATGTAACTAAATTAAAAAAAAATTTTTTATTAAGTGTCGTAAGGAATTAGCAGCGCCAGCCAAACCGAAAAGTAAAACGTAAAAGTCTGCCTCTCTCATTTCCACATGTTTCATTTTCCATCGTTTCGTTTGATTCTCTCGTGCCGATTTCGTTCGACCTGTGGTTTGCCAAAAGTAAAACGTAAGTAATTTCATTCGAAATTGAGAAAAGTAAAACCAAACCGAAACGGAATTGCGTTCGGTTTACTTTTCAAAACGTAGCGAAATTGAAAACCTGATAATCATACTACTCAAAGCATTGAACTAAATAAAATGGTCGTAGTTAAAGATGGGCGCGGGATTGAATTTACAATTTTAGGTCGGGAACGGGACGGGATAGTTTGTGTCGGAACTGGGACGGTATAAATGTAGAATCCCAAAATTTTTCCGATTTATTTTTATTGGCTTCAGCAAGGTTAAGAAAATCAATGAAAACAAAAGTGATTCAGTTTTTATAGGACAAATCAAATGCGTATTTAAGGAAGCCTTAATAAAACGCTGCGAACCATCATCTTTTCATTATAGTGCTTTACTTTTGAATCCACCTTTTAAGGAATTTAGTTTCTTGTCTGAGGAAACTAGCAATGAGATTCATTGCATGATACGAGGTATGTTAGAAGTTATTAACAGTGAAATTATCTCAGGTTTCAGGTTTTCTGAGTTCGCAGATTGTTCACCAAAGTGTACTGATGTCATTTTAGAGCAAATTAATTTATATACGGGGGTGAAACAGAAATTTTTAGAGATTTTGCCGTCGGTTGGTTTGTAAATCTCTCATAAGATCTGTCGGTGCCACTGAACTTGGAAAAATTTCGTTTTCTTTTTCGAAAGTCGAGTTAAGATTATGGTCCAACTACAAAAACAATGTTAAATCGCGTAGGTTCGTGAGGTCGATTTGGTTGGTTTGTGTATTGGTTGGTTTGATTATTGGCTGGTTTCTGTATTGGTTGGTTTCCATAAATCTCCTTACAAAATACGAGAGGTCTTTGTGGCACCTAAGAATTGGTTTTCGGTTGGTGGGCACCCGGTACGAGCGAAGCTCTTTACAAGGGATGAAATTACAAAACATGATTTGTTTTGCCCCATCGAAAATCGATGTTGACGATAGATCTACATATTTTTTTTTTAATTTTATCCAAAGAAATTGTTGCTGAATTTTTCAACTCGACCATTAGTTGACATATTTGTTAGGAATTCAGCATTGATTTTTGAGTTTTGCCGTCGCGGACATGGAGAAACTGCTCTTTGGACACACATTTCAGGCTCAAGATCGCTGATGAGTGAGGATTTGATCCCTCATGAACCGTCGTCCGATCAACCTGGTGCCTCCTTTGTTGTGTTGTGTGCCTCTGTTTAAAGTTATGCCAATAGCATAGCAAGACCTCGAGCCAGTAAAAACTGCAAGTTTCTCAAAATAAAAAGATTTTTTAAGCGGAGATATTTCAAGATTAAGTAATGTAATGGTGCCGAAGTCGTTCCATTCTTCTAAATCAGGCATGCCCAAAAAAAAGCATAGGGCAGAGCACTCACCAATACTCTCACAGAAAATCACATTGAAATTAAGTAAGACTACAACAAAATCACACAAAATTGTTGTTGGTCAGTTTTGCTAGCGCCAATCAAAGAAAAGAATAAAACCTGGTTTTGAAATCGTTTACATGTGTGTCGTTTTCTATACCTCGCACCCCGACTTCCTATCTTCGGTGCAATTACAAAAACAAAACGTAGACAAAGAGCATAAGGCTGGGAATAGATTTTCTAAATCATTAGATTTTAATAAAAAAAAATTTTTCCCAATTCTTTGCAACTACATAATAAATGATAAATATTTTAAATTTTGTGGGATTTGTTTAAATTTGGAACTTTGAGTTTAGAGTGCCCTGGGAGACCCCGCGCAGTTCACTCTAATATGGCTTATTATTTTCTTTGAGTATTGTATAATTGTATTTCTACCTAAAACCATTTCAGTGTATGATTTTGAAGTTTTCCGGAAAAGCTTTGTGAAAATCCATTAAAAAAAAATAAGAAAAATATTTCTTTAATTAATTGCAGTCGTCAGAGCTCAGACTTCAAGGGCTACACTTGGCAATAAGTTCAATCTTGTTATAGGCTGTTATAGAAATGCAAGAAATTTGGCCAAAGAATTAGATTTAAAGCCCACGGAGCAATGTGAGAAAGGTAGAAAGTTGATGTTAGTACCTCTTGTAGGAGGAGACTTCAAGTCTATAACTAACAGTCTGTGCCGACGCTTATGAAGTTTAAATGAAACATTGAAACATTGGACAGTGCAACTGAGATCTGTGCGTTCATACGGACGTGACTATATCGACTCGGCTATAGATTTGGAAATGTTTCCTTCTCCTTGTTACATACATTTCCCATTTTGAATGGGAACAGGGTTTGAAAAATTTCTAGCTACTTTAGAATGTTGATCCAGCGTGCTTGATCCCTGAAGAGTTGTCCATACTGGCATGTACTTATTTCATTATGATTTACAGTTCGAGTTGTAGAAAAGCACAAGAGAGAAACTTGCCGTTCATTTCGACAACCTCAAGCGCTCAGGCAAAGCAAGGAGAAGAAAATATTCTCTCCCCCGCCACATTTTTCTTAGCCATCTTATCCCGCAGCTTAGCTTCCAATTGTGTTTTTGACAAAAAAAAAAAAAAACTTTTTAAAATAAACCTACTACATAAGCTATTCCGTAGCTCAGCTGGTTACTGTTCTGGTCACCGCTAATCCACCACCACCATACACTAATTCACAATTCAGCTGCTGCTATGGCTGTCTTGCACAGACCAAAGCTGCTGACTTTGCAAAGTCAAAAAATCTGTCGCAAAGACAATCGTTTTCTGGATTTATCCCGCAGTCGACCGTCCGCTCTAAAAACATTGAATACAATTCAAAAATTCAAATTAAAACGTTTTGGAAAAATTGCAAGAACGTTCCTCTGATACAACATTGTTAGACAAGTTTTACATTTGCCAACATCTTACAAAATGTGTTCCTTAATAAAAATAGCTTAGAAATGTTAAAAATTTTTGTTATATTTCATTAAGAATTTTAATATTTATATGCAAGAATGCGTACAGACACACTGGCAGGCTGACAGCCTGTTCAGACTGAGTAATTTACATTGGCAAATTTCTCTGACCATAAACACAAAATCATGATTTTTTGCTACACACGAAAAAACACTAGAAAAAACATGATTTTTTATACAAAACAGTCTGGCAACACCTCTTTTAAAAAGACTGTTGTTCTGCCAGAAAATTCTGCTAAAAGTTTTAATAGACAACAGAAGAAAACAATGAGCTCCTCGCAATAGTTAACCAGCTTTTTTGGCGCAATTCGCGCCAAATAATGTCGTTTTTAATCGACATAATTTCGATCGAAACGACCTTTTCAAAACGACCTAATTTCCATTTGAAAAAAAAAACCAATTGGGACGTCGATCTAATATCGATTTTAAACGACATAATTTCAACTCAAGCGACATAATTTCGATTCAAAATGTACTGGGCGAAATTATGTGGTCGGAATTAAGTCGCTATGCTAATCAATTCGACTCACAATGAAGTTCTCTGCATGATTGGGGCACATCCACAGGCCAGCCGGCAGAGCGGTCAGTGGTGGATCCAGGCAATCCTGATGATAATACAGCGGGCAATAGTCGCAGGAAATGAGCGGAGCCCGCTTGCACGAGCGTTGGCAATAGAAACAGGTTTTGGCCGGCAGCGGCACCAAACCCTGGGGATCCAGCTCGAATGGCTTGGAGTTGCGTCGCTGGTTGCCAGCGTTGGACTTCCGATGGCCATTGCCACCGGCCCCCGTGTGCGGCTGCTGGTGGACGGGCTGCACCTTGCCATTGCCCGGGAATTGGGTGTGCAGCTCCAGCTCGGCTGGCAGCGAGAATTGCTGGGGATTCAATAGACTGGCGGCGCGGATGACATCGTCCAGGGGTGTCGGTTTCTTGTTGGGGTCGAGGGCTCGTTGTATGGCCAGGGGCATCTTGGCCAGCAACTTCTCCGTGCTGTTCCGCTCGCTGTTGCTGCGCTTGCGCAGATTCCGTATCTTTAGGGGTATGGACTCCAGTTCACCGGAAGAAGGGGTGTTGGCCCTGGAACCACTCCCGGCCGATGGCACACGCTCCACGGACGAGGCCTTGGACGATGAGGGCGGATGGGAGACTTTGGCCATGCGGCAACTATGACACAGCCACTGGCCACTTGGTATGTCCTCCTCGCTTAGCGGCGGATCACTGGGAAAGGGGGGGTGGAGGAGAGTAGATGAAGTGCCGCCTCAGACCCATCATTACGATGCTGCCTATACTCACTGACACTGCAGGTGAAAGCTGGAGGGGCAACGATCGCAGCACAAAAGGTTGCCACCCTCCTCGCAGGCGTCACAGAAGTCATGGTTATGCCCCCGGCCCGGTCGCCTGTAATACGGATGCTTCGTGATGGTTGTCCGCTGCACCAGCTTCTCGTCCTCGTTGGGCGGCGGCTTGATCAGCAGCTTGATTTGCTGCAAAGCAGAGAGACGGGGCAGAGAGTTAGTATCTATCCTGCGGCTGTGTATCCAATAAGGCAGCAGCCAGCCAAGCAAGCAGCAGCAGCGTGTACACCTAAATCTCGCGTCTTTGCTGCTGCTGGCCGCCAGTCCTGATCAGCCATCGCACATACCTCCATTATGCTTAGGGAGGCAATTGGGTCCTGGTCAGCCTTTGACATCTTTGCCACTTTGCCTTTGCCTTGATTTCAAGCTATTTAAGCGAAGTGAAGCTGCGTTGCTAGAATTTCCCACCTGGGAAATTTACAAATAAAAATATGCCCAGTGTGGCCTTATAACATACAAACTGCAATAGGGTGGCACGGCAACGCTTATCGAAACGCAAACATTTATCGAACTAGCAATCTGGCCCACAAGTGGTTTTAAAATGGAAATTAATTAAATTAAAATGAATTTTAATATATTAAAGCTGCCTAAATTTTCCCGCCAATTTTCCGAACTATAAAATCAAATTCCCTTAACACGGATCATTCGGTTATTAAACTACTCAAACTAATTAAGAATGTACAAGTTAGGAAAATAATTAAAATAACTCGGTCTTAAATACCAATAGCACAACTTGGTAATTGTCTAAAACACTAAAAGGACGCAGTGAGCTGACCTAAAATATAATATTTAATAACTATGGCATTTTGTATGAAAAATTCAAATTTTAAAAGTCGATTAAAATTAAATAAGAATTCACATAAATTCTACATAAGGGGTTATAAACAGTTAATTTTTTTTTTTAAATTGTTATTTTTATTTTATTTTCTTTATGTACATTAATTCAAGTACAAACACAGAAAATTTCAAGTCAGTCCGGCAATTATTTTCAAAGAAACACGCACATGTGTAAAGACGCTCCAGGTAAATTTACATTGCAACTGAAACTTTAAACGAGTTTTTCTCGAAACAGTGCTTTCAAAGTCAGCGTACACGATTTGTCGAAAACGTCTGAACCGAATGGTCTCAAATTTTGACACAAGCTCCCATCAAAGTACAAACAATAAATAGTGGTTCCAATGGTTACGGACTTTTCTCAGAAACGGCTATTCCGAAACGGATGAATAAAAAAAGGATCTGCTCAAAATTGAAGTTGTTTTTTCACGTTTTAGGTACGTTCGAAAAAACCAGAGCTATAGCGCTGCAAAGTAAGAATTTAAAAAAACCGAGCTTTTTGTTTGCGTAAACTCAGTCCGCCTTCGCTATTTTTGGACCTATCCGGTTTCCCGAGGCAGGTGCGGAAATTTGTGGATATTATGAAAAAAATTTTGAAATTGATCAATATTTCCGGAACCAGTTCAAAAAAAGAATTTTTTAAGTTAATCACGATTGGTTTTGTTTGTGATTTCGACATACTGTAATTAAATTATAATTTATTTTCAAATAGTATTTTTGATTCATTTGGGTGTTAGCCATGACAGAAAAAAACATTTATCCAAATCGGTTAATTGGTTCCCGAGAAGTTAGGGCTAAAGTGTGGTAAAAAAAATTCTCCAATACTTTATAAGATTTTTTTAAACTTACTTTTACGAATATTACAAACATATTACAGCTTCTTTTTCAAGTTTTTCAATTTGAACAAAAAAAAAATGACATGGAATGTTTAGAAATAAAAAATTTTTACAGGTTGGTTTTTTAAAGGTTGGTCAAAAAATAGTTTTTTTTTCTTTTTTTTTTAATCGTGCGAACATCGAATCTGCTCGCGACTTTTACAGTATGTTTCTAAAGCCCTAATAGTACGCTAAAGGTGAGTACTGAGAACGATCGAATTGTCCTTCGAGAAATCTAATAGATATTCCTTTTTCGCGCGAAAGGGGCCCAAAAGCATACGCCTTGACCTCAGAATGCACACCATCCACAACAGCCGAGCCACCTTTGGTGAAAATTTTCAAAATTTTGTCATGTATTCGCCGTGTGTCCTTTTTTTTTTTTTGGCGATTTTGATGTGTGCAGTTTTAGGCGAGCTTAACCTTAAAGTAGCTTTCTTTAGTGAACGAAAAGTATGCTGGATGACCGCGGATGAGAGTAACAAAAAATGGAATATTTTTAATTAAGGGGCACACCTAGTGTGAAATTTCAAAAAAAATCGATTTTTCGGTAGATTACACCTTTAAAAATAACATATTAAAATTTCAAATCGATATCTCAAATAGTTTTTGAGTTATAGCAATTTAAAGAGCAGCCGCTCGGCAGCAGTGAAAACGATCATTTTATCTTTAAACGCGTTTTTCTCGAAACAGCGTTTTCCGAATTTGCTGCAGTGATTACTCAAAAACAAATGATCCGATCACTATCGAATTTTTTTTACATGTTCTATTTATAGTTCTCCGTACAATGACCTATCGATTTTAGATCTGATCAAAAAATCGAATTTTGGCAGGCCAAAAACGACCAAAATTTTGGGTAAAATTCGACTATTTTTTTTAAAACGCCGCCATATTGTCAATTTTTGAATTTTTTTTATCGTAGGTCATTGTACAGACAATATTATCTAGTTTAACGAGAATTTTTTTTTTTAGAATTCATCCACGGAGAAGGCCGGAATAACTGCAGCAGTGAAGGACCTTTTTTTTCGCGCCGTTGGAGATCGACTATAACTTAAAAAATATTTAATTTTTTTCTTCAAAAATTTCACTGTATATTCTTGAAACATGTATAAATATATTCTTAAAATTTTGAAATAATTGATAAAGTAGTTTTTTTAATAAAAAATCCCAAAAATCACCTTTTTTTTAGGCCATTACTCTAGGTGTGCCCCTTAAAGTGGCTTCTTTCCAATGGTCTAATTGGTTTTTACCCCAATCTGTAAAAATCCCATTTAAAAATCGACAAAAAAAAAATTAAATTTAAAAATTGTTTATATGGCAGCTATTTGAAATAGTGGTTTAAGCTGAACCAAATTTAGTAATTCGTCTAGGGAGCTAAAAATACGCTTACAAACCAAATTATAGCTCAATTGCTTAAAAATTAACAAAGTTGGTGCAAGTCGGACGGATCGGTTATATGGCAGCTTTATAAAAAAGCCAAATCGGGCCAAATTTGAGACCCAAAATATGCGTACAAACCAAATTTAAAGACGTCTTGGGGCCTAAAATATGCATACAATCGAACTTTTGAAGAAAATTTTAATCCAGACGATACTCAATATTTCATTCCCTGCTCCACGTTGTCAATCGCATCATAATAATCACTCAAAACTCAAAATCTTTTTTCATAAATTTGCAGTCTGAAGCTTAAAAAATCCATTTTGATTTGTGGCGGGGAAATATTTTAGTTTTAACCGCTGGGATTTTGGTATTTCGTAGTCTGGTCACACAAACGCTGCTAAACATTTTACACTCTGGTCGCACCGTCACTTGCCCTAGGAAAAGTTGTTGTTCCCATAATTTGCAATTATATCGTTTAATCGCAGAACGCAAATAGATTTGTCATTGCAAAAATTCAATCAAATCAATTCCCCACCAAGTCAACGTAACCCTCATCCTAGCTGTAGCTAGTGGGGACAAAGCAAACTCAAACTTACTCTGCATTTCGATTTACGACGAAATAAATTTTGATTTAATATAAAAAAAATGTTTTCAATATTTGGCAAACGAAAGCCAGCAGAGACGCCCACGGAGGAGGCCATACAGGGACCAGCGGATGGACCCAAGCCCAGCAATGGCGATGAATTTGTCTTTGTGGAACGCAAATCTGATGCAGATCCTCACCAACCGCCAGTGGGTGGCATGTACCCGCCCATGCCGCAATCGGCCTACGGTGCCTTGCCATACCCACCGCCCTTGGGGTCGAGAAGCGGGACATCGGCTGGAACGGGTCCTGCAGCTAACATGCCCGTCAACTATCTGCAGGACATTCCGTTTCAGCTGTCGCCCCAGCTGGCCACCAAGGATCGCTACAATGGCACTCAAATGCAGGTGGACAGCATATTGGCCCTGTTGACGCGTCAAATGTCTGTCGACGAGCTAGCCGAGGACTACACATTCACTCTGGAGCGATCTGTGCAAAATGAATGCTATTGATGGATGAATCGATTCCCGATCATCAGGAGCTAATCTAATTGTTAAAGACAGATTCCAATGCAATGGAACTCAACTCAAATTATATACTAGCAACAAAAATCAAAAACCAGATGCCAGAACTCGGATGATGCAAACAAAATTGTTAATTTATATAAATCGAGTGCAAACATTCGACTCTTGTAGCTCTTATATTGATCTTATACTAGGTCCTTTAACGGAACTGTTACATTAAGGTACCAAAATTTAGCTGAAATTGCATTAATTCTGAATTCCCGCATTATATCCAAATTAAGTACCATAAGAGATACAAGAGCCATATGAAGAATCAACAGTTGTCAAGATAAAAAGCAATCCACGATCTAAAAAAATATATACGTATACATATATTTTTCTAAGAAAAATATGTACTTATTTTTTTTTTATAGATTTTAAGAAAGCCTTGGACACACTAAATAGAGTCAGCCTACAAAACCATAAAGACTATAGAGCCTATACAGCAATAACACCATTCCACTGAATGGCCAACGCCTGTCGAAATGATTCTCACCAAACCAAGGCGACATACAGTGGTGCTTAGTCAGCTCTTTATTAATTGAACTCTATGATGATGAGATTGTGCGCTAACTGGTTGGCCAAGCCATTCTGGCTTTGCATCGGTTGAAGGTGCTGATGAACTACTGCAGGAAAGGATACCTGCTATTAATAGCGAAAAGCGAAAATACTATTTGTACGGAATGGAAGATGCAAATTTGTATACCCTTGCAGAGGGTATATTAACATTGAACAGCAACCTTTTTGAAATAACATTTTGGTCTCTCGATCTTCAAACAACTCACACTTTTTTATTTTTATTTTTTCGGTTGCGGTCGTGAGCAGAGCAGACCGAAAATATGGGTTGAGAGTTATTTACGTGCTATGGTAACGGCCATACAAGTGAATGGCAAGGGGAAATTTCAATGTGGAGTTTCGATTTTACATTAGTGTGCGTGTGAGAGGTCTGCCGCCCAGTCGGACTTGACTGCATACCAGAAGCACATCTCGTATACAACTTTTGCCACTAAGAAGTAGTTGCAAAAACCTGCAGGCTTCCTTTCGCTTTTGTACAGGGGCGAAGAGTAGCAGGAACTGTTCTATTAGAAGGGACGTTTACACATTGAACTCCACATTGACATTCATTTGTATGGTCGTTACTAATGTTGTTATTCTACGGCTTTGGCTGTACCAAGTTTCGAACCAAAAACCTAGAACCTTAAGTATTTGTAAATTTTGGTTCAAACCCGCTAACCAAGGCTCCAAAAATTTTTTAGGCTTGCAGCCCTGGCTAGAACATATTTTTCTTTCCAGAAAAAGAAACACCTGCGCTTAACGAAAGCTGGAGCCCAGCAGGTAGACAGTTGGAAGTAGTCAAATCTTCCTAATACCTAGGCGTCTCACTTACAAGAGCACGCTGAGCTCAAGATGAAGGATCCACAAGTGGTACGTGGAATGGACTGCTTCTTTTCTGTGTTCCTGAAATAAATAGCCAATCTGTAGGAGGAAAAAGAGATTTAATTTATTATTAAATTAAAATTAGAATCAACGCTTTTCTTCAAGCCCATTTTTCAGTTAAATCAAACGTAAATATGACAAATTCTTAACAATTAAAGGTATAGATCTTACACAAAATATGTGTAGATTCAGAATCTTCCCTTAAATTTAGAATACAGAAAATTTCGAAATGAGTTCGCACAGCTGGACGCTCTGCATATCCACCACAATGATGGCTAAATTTTTACGCATGGCCGCTGGCTTCTTGATAAGCAGCTTCACCTCGAAATACTTGAGTAGATAGCGCCACTTCAGTTCGGTTTGCTTATGCTGCGCCAAACGCTGAAAGTCATCGGCAGTTAGGCCCAGCAAATGCTCGGCCACTCCACCAGTTAGACGGGACTCGATTAGGGTGCCCGTCTGATCCGTCAATTGTATGTTGATGTTGAAGAAGTGGGCATAGCGTACACCGCTGTGTTCCAGCGAAAATTCCAGCTGACAGGATTCGTTGTCGCATTCAGCGCGATTGTTTGGTATGAGCCGTTGGCAGGCCTTGCTGGAAAGATGCAAGGGCGTAAACAGGATTTGGATTAGGAAAGGGCAGAGCCTTAAATTGTTCCAGAGGTATTATAATGATAAAGTTTCCATCAAGGACATCGTTGGCTGCATAGGGTAAGATGACTATTCTCTAACTGTAGGAATTAAGAAAAGTGTGCGCTGCTTTTTTGGTAGTCCCCGCGGCATACACTATACGGTGCCATTATTTTTTCAAAGAAACTTTCATAAATAAACTATTATATGTATTTTTCAAACAAAAAATCTTAAAACTTTAAAATTTTTAATTAAAACATAAAGCTGTATTTTCACTTGTCTCACCTACCTTGTTTTGAGAACTTTAACACATATACCGGCATCTAAGCCCATACGACTATCAAGCAATCGCGCTGCATTGCCGCAAATCACAGTAATAAAGGAAAGCTATAGGCAACAATGAGCGAGCGAATAGGATTAACAACACGATTCGTTTCGATTTTTCATACGTAGCATTCAGTAATTAAAATTCTAATGCTGTATTTTCACCTGTCTGATATCTCATAAAAGTTCCTCTAAAGAGATATCAGAAAAGTGTGATAGTCAATCTGAGAAACACAAAAATTTATGAAAAGCATAGGAAAACTGAATGAGACAGGCTATTCTCTAATTTCGATTTCTCAAATGAGTTTTTTGACAGCCAACTCATAGTAAACTAAGATGTTTTTCACCCATCTCGTATGAGATCTTGACAAGTGGAAATACAGCTTAAGTAGTTATTTTTTTAGCTGTTCGGTACTTGGACCATACAGATTCAGCTGATTGGGTTAGAAAATAATAATTAAAATATCCAAACTTGGGTTTGCACGAGTATTTCGACAAGATTACATTTTATTTTTAGCACAGGATCTCAAATGATGAAAGAATGATTGATGCTAGACAAGTTTTTCACGCTTAACCCGAATCTGGCTTTATAACTTCCAAGTCTCTAATTGGACACAAAAACGTAACAAGAATAATGGATTAATGTTTTGAAAAGGTAATTGCTACGTCATCAAACTGTTCGATGATGTAAACCGAACCGGACCATTATCTTTTGCGGAATTCGGCTCGGCTCTGCATTTTCAAATGTACACTTGTTCAAGGTTTAGCTTACGACCACGAATTAGCTTTTTGTTCCGATTTTTTTTTGGTTTGGAACCGGTTCACATCCTGCTAAAGCCAACAATAACCTTCAAAACTTTTCTTTCAAGGTGCTAAAGCTACAAATTCCTTAAAAAAGGACACCGTTTTGGAGTCGGAATAACTGGATTTTTTTGTTTTTATCTTTGGTCCGAGTCGAACCTAAATCGAAGCACAAAAATAGCTGAAAAGTTAGGGAATTTTCCGAGAACTTTATATTGACCAAAGCGGCAAATGCCAAATCAATTAAAATCCTTAATTGTGCTTTAAATAGTATTCAACGACTTAAGCTGCATTCTGTTGATCAACGTAGTTTTTTGCTAGGTTCATCTGGCTGAAGACACGCTCAACGTACTCATTGGACTGCCACTAGCAGAAACCGTCAGGTGAGCTCAGTACCGAATCATTACTGAAATCAGCCCTGAATTGGAACTAAAAGCATGACTTAGGGTAGTAAGTTAGGGTACTTGCTTTTTGTCCGTCTGTCCGTATGAGTAAACAGATCTCGGAGATGGCAAGAGATAGAGGTTCGATGTGTATGGGACAAAAACTTCTTATACTTGCAGGCAGATTAAGTTTATGTTCAATTTGTGCCACGCCCCCTCTCGCCCCCGCAAATTGGAAAAACGTCATATCTCCCACAGTTTTATAGATAGAAGGTTTGTTCCTTCTGGACGTATTTAGTAATCAGTATTATTTAACGATCCGCCAAAAGATTGAAAAATATCGGATGAACTACAGTCGAGTTATAAGGTTTTCCTGATACAATTATGGGCAGCACTTCACAGGTACAGAGAGTTTTATTGTCGGGCTTGACCGACTTATTTTCTCGTTTAAGTTCGGAAATTCAAGGGGGGCCCTTATGTGAAAGCACCGCCTTGACTGTCACTTACCACTTTTTGCTGACGTTCAGGGTTTGACCATCAATATCGAACTTGGTGACCATGGCATATAGAACGGCCGTGAACTGTTCTGTGGCGGCATCCTTCAGTTCGCCCTCTGCACGGGCATAAATCTGCTTCACCGTCATCTGTGTTTGGATTTGTTCGGCTGGTGGCAAATTGCCCACCTCCGTTTGGGCAAAGAGATCGAAGTTCTTGAGCGGTGCCTTGGCCGCAAACGAGAGTAGCTCCCGACAGTCCTCGCCTGCTGCCTGCGGATTTTCGTAGATGAGCGTACAATTGGCATGGGTGAGCACTGGGCAGCCATAGAACTCCGAATAAGAGATGCGGACATCGTTTAGGTTCAGAATAGTTTTACGCTCATGCCAGTACTGAGCGCGGCGTATCCACTCCGGATGCCAAATGGAGAGGATCATGCCATCCGGGCAACTGGTATCGATTACCACCAGTTCGAGGCATTGCATCAGCGAACTGCCATCGCGCTGCACCGTCTTACGCTTCAGCTCACGCACGGGTCGCATGGAAGCCACCACCACGAGGAGGTCCACAAAGGCGCGCATTTGACGCTCCTGACCGCCGGCACCGCAACGCAAGTCCGCCAGCTTCAGCACAGAGCCCAGTGGCTTGTGCGGCTGGTGGATGAGCCGGCGCAGTGCCTGAATGGTCTGCTCATCGTCGGAGTTGTGGCGCACCATATAGCCCTGACCCTCGTTCACCACCAACGCGCAGGCGAGTGTGGCCTGCGGCTGATAGCGCTGATCCGGCAATCCAGGCGAGGGCGTCATTACCTTCGCTCCCACCACATCCACCACGTCGCCCATATGGAGCATTGCATTGTACTCTTCCACACAGGCTTTTTGGCCCCAGCACTTGCAGTTGGTCAAATGATGCTTGGAGTCACGAAGCGTGAAATTGATGACACCGCGTTGATCTCCACTCAATTTGTCCTGGAATATGTTTGGTGTAGACTTGGCTATGATCAGGGCCACAGTTGAGAACTGGGTCATGACGGGCTGCATGTCCACCAGGCGCATTTGATGTTTGTTGGCCATTTTAGTCACCGAAATCCGTTAGATTGAAGTCAGCATCTCGATAGCAGCGCCATCGAGAACCACAATCGATGCCATACAGACAGCTATCGAACTAGGCGCTTATCGATACTATTTGAATTGTGATTCTGAATCATTTGAATTGAAAAAAGGAAGTTTAATTTGAATTAAACAATACACTTAAGAGATCGGCGGGCAAGTGCGGTGGACTTACAATTCGCAAATTCTTACAAAAAGTGCGAATCTTTGATTACGAAATTAACCTCTTAAAAAAGTCATTGGCAGGGTATAATTTTTTTTTAATCATTTCCTTTTTTTTATTTTTTTGGCTCCGGTTTAGGCTAAGGTTCAGTCGGAAAAACATTTTTTGCTCCGGTTCGGTTCCGACTTCCCAACTCCGAGCCGGTTCGCAGGCCTGTAAGTACGTAACTTTATATCGGCACTTGTCAAAGACGCCGGTCGTGTTTTCTCTGTGCTACTGTTATTTAATTTCTTTACGGTGCCCACACACAAACTTTAATCATTGTGTTTGATCTGTTATGATCCGAATTTTTTAATGGGTCCAACCCTCGGTCGCTGGCTAGCTTACGGCTGAGGGATGAGTACGACCTCGACGGTTGGACTGGTCGTCTAAGAAACATTTATATTTTAAGATACATGTCACGGCTTACACACGAAACACAAATTATCGGCAAAATTAGCTGGATTTATTTGCCAGAACACACCAGCCCTGCCATGGGTTGACTTTAGGAATCGGACAACCCCCTTTTCTCTTCAGACACTGATCATAAAGCCGCCATCTCACCTCCTAAAACAGTTTTACACTATCATTTCTTTCAGCTCATTTTCAAACATATATTAGACATATTATCGCCAATTTCCCTATGAAGACAATAACTTTAATTATGACTGCAGTTATTCTTACTGCGCGTACTCTTACCGAGTCTGGAGATCACAATTTTCACCAAAATATTTTGAGGCCAGACTTGCCTTATTTCTTATCTTGTTTTTTATTAGATGGATGACTCGACCATTTATCTCTTCTTTTTCTTTTTTTCTAGTCACGATTCACCCCCAAACTGATCTTTGAACCTGCTCCTCTCGGTAACTAGTTCAACTTCGAAACTCCATGCGCGCAGCTCTGGCGCTGATCTGGCTTATCGGCGGCTTGCTATCGATAACCCCCAATCAAAATACATAAGCTTAAATAAATCTTTCGCTTAATACCAGCACATAACAGATCCTAGACATATATCTTATGACTCTAATTGTGGAATCAAGAGTAAATTAATTGCAAATAAACAAACGCCTTGGTTTGGATTTTGCCTTGTGATTATCTTCGCCCTTACAAGCTGTTGCTGTGCATTCGCTCTCTCGAGTCTTGGACTATTGTTGTTGCTGCTACTACTCCCACTAGTCTGAGCGGTATACAGTTAGCTCCCGCTTTTTTTTTTTGCCGCTCACTCTTCTAAGTGCAGCTGCAGCCTGCTTTCGTCTGGACTTTGGAGCTCAATTCAATCTGAAGGCTGGCCTCGATTGACACTGCACCCCACTCTTAATACCACTTCCAATATGAGTAACCCTTGCATTTCGACAAAGTGTAAGTTTGGAGGCAACATATCTGGCAATATATTCGTCAGTTGCTGGCTTTGTACCAACAGTGCACACCTTGAATGTGCTGGTTTAAGTGAAGAAGAAAATGACCTAATTAAACAGCAAATTGGGTGGAGCTGGTGGTGTAAGGATTGTCAAGAAAAAGAAGATGAAATGCGTACGTTTGTGCTGCAGAATCGTGTTGTATTAAAGGACGTTCACTCGGAATTCAAAAAACTTAATGAAAAGTTCCTTGCTTTGCGATCTGAATTTCTTGGGCTAAAAATATTTGGCGAAAAATGTGATCTGCTTAACACTAAAGAGCAATTGGATGTGCATCCTCCTCCTGCAGAATCATCTTCCACTCCTAAAGAATGCGCTACACCAGTTGTTGCTGTTAGCGAAGACATGTCATCGATGGAGAATCCAATGAATGAATCGCCTAATGAAGCCGCTGTTGCACTTTCAGCTGCTCCCAATGCCAAGCCCATGACCTATGCAGACGCCGCTGCTCCTGAAGCCATCGTTGCCACCGCTGCACCTCCTGTTTTACATGATACTGCACCACCACTATCCGCTAATGGTGCTGCTGATGCTGAATTAAATGGCGTGCCTTTGGTTCCACCAGTGGGTACGGCCTCTATTCCCATCGATAGGCCTTTAATTGGGGTGCCACCTCCCAAATCTATTTTTGTGTCTCGACTCATGCCATCGGCTACTGAGGACCTGGTCAAACGTTTTATTTGTTCCAAGCTTAATATATCGGACATGAGCTGTGTGAGAGCTAGAAAATTTAACTTCAAAGCTACTAGAAAAATTTCGAGCTTTAAGATTTCGCTCCCTGAGTCATATATAGACAGAGCGGTAGACCCAACATTCTGGCCAGAGCATACAATCGTGCACTTGTTCAAGGATTAATCCAATCAGATTCCACATTTCGAAAAACTAAAATCCTTATTTACCGTATGCTATCAGAACGTCAATAGGTTACGTGCCTTCTCTTAAGAATACTTTTCTTTATGTTATTCATTAAGTTCTGGTATCCACTCTATCGCTTTGTCATCTTGTATAAGTATTGGTGTTCCACAACGCATTACTAGAAACTTTTATCCTATCTATCTACAGCCTTGCCTAACAAACTACTCTCATCATGAACCTGAATCCGAAACCTTTGTCTAAATAGGTATAACATGTATTATTATATTTTCTCCTGTTACTCTTCCTTGTTTGTAATAAAAAATCATATATTGTCTTTCCTATAAAATTAGACAAAACATTGTTAAGCTATAAAAAAAATTAATAAATGGAAACTTAAGAATCTTCTTTTCAAGACATCAATTTGAGGTCCAAAAGTTGCTAAATTTAAAAAAAATAATTGATAAAAATCGCTTAATTTTAAAAATAACACTAGGGAACAAGGTCCAGTATTTTGAAGAGATGGTGGTGATTCTAGATGATTTTTGTGTGCTGAACACGAATCTGTTTAATTTAACTTTAAGCTAAGGAGTAATATTGTACGACAATATCAATCAATAGTAAAGGTTTCCTATAAAACATCTATAACAAGAAAGAAAGTGTGTAAGCCCCGATTATAATATACTCTGTACCAGTGAAGTGCTACCATTTTCAATGGGAACAGGGTATAAAAAGGGTCAAAATAAGAATTCCGAGCAACTTTAAGCTCAAATTACTGCAAATCTAGGCTTGATGGACCGTTTCCGATAACAGATTCGAAGATTCACCACCTACCCTTCAATATCCTTAAAAGAAGTCTAATTTTGTTGCATTGTGTAATCGGATAAAACTCAGAAGACTTCCACACAACAATTTTCCGCCCAATTGTCTGACTTTAAATGTTAATTTTCCAAAATTTTATGGTCACTTATTCCTTATTTTGGTACTTGTAGCTTTGGAAATGAGTTTGGAGCTAATCGTTTGGAAAACAAAATTTCGTCCAAACAAACTTAACAACCCATTTTCCACACAGAGATATTTGAAAATTAGTTTGCACCTGATCGGATGAAAAACAAAATAGTTCACCGCATTTTTAAACTTTGGGGTAGATTTTCCAAAATGTAAAAAAAGCTTAATGTGTATCGTTGAAAAAAGTTTGAAGCTAGCCGCTAGATACTAAACCTTCGCCCAAAAAAACCTAACCAAAAAACCACCAATTTTCCACCCAGGCGTGAATTTTTCAGAAGAATGTTAAGCAGTCATTGTTGAATTCTCTTATATATCTTCGAGAAGGAGTTTGAACCTAATCGGATGAAGAACTAATCAAATTTTAAACATCAGATTACTGCGAATTTTGCACATTTCCCGACAGAAGTTTCCAAACTCGGATCTTAGTACTCACTTTCAGCCAGGGATGCAATCCGGTTCTGAACCGAACAGATCCAAACCGCTAGTTCTAGCTGATGAACCGAAGCGCAAACCGAACTGGTATCACTTCGAAAATGCTGAAACGTACCGAAAACCACAAATTAAAATGGTTCGCTTTAGTTAACTGACGAGCTTTAAGAGTTTATGCCTGTTTCCAGCCAACATTCCTTCTTTGGAAGCTGCTAAACGTTTTATGTGCGTATCTAATTTCCTTTACAGGACGATATTCTCATTATTCTGTCGTTCTTCTTCACCTCAATCCAACTTTAGTATAAAGCAAGGATTTCAAAGCCACGAAATGTTATCTCGTAATTCAATTCCAAAATTGTTGAAAAGTCACATACTTACTTTTGTCGATTGTTGAATTATAATCAATCCTCGACCTTGAGACCTTTGCTAAAATCAAAACAGTCACATAATTACTTTAGAAATCATCAGGAATGTTCTCAATTCCACTTCCACTGCAACTTTTCGGAAACGGAATTGAATCGAAAGCGCTTTTCGTTTTAAAAAGTTATGCTTGTTGTCTGGTGAAATTAAAAGTAATTGACAAATAATACCCTCATACAGTTTCCAAATTTACTTTAAGTTAGATTTTCTTAATTAATTTTGTGATCAATTTAGAAATTATTTATGTAACAAGAATTGCATTTATGTCTTTAACTGAATCTAGTTAGAATCACCACCAAACTTTCAATATACTGAAAAGTATTATTTTGTTGCCTTGTGTAATTAAAATCAATTCCTGATTAAGATTTTTAGTAATCCTATTTGCAACTTGGAATTACTGTTCAGTGGATATTACAAAATGCAATTACTTTTACAATACTTCGATAGTGGTAGCAGTAGAGTGAATATTGAGCAATATCTACGTTCTTTACTATTCTGAAAAAAAATAGCCATATAAGCCGAAATACTCACCATGCTTTATGTACCGAGTCTTTTACAAACGATACCTAATTCAGCTGTTTTTTCCCCACCCGCAAATAAAAAAGAAACCATACAATTCCATTAGTTTGTTTTACACATGTTTAATGTTAAATTTAGTTGTTTGTTGTTTTTTGTGTATGTTCAGTTTTATTACAGTATAAATTATTTATATTTAATAATACATAATTAGAGTCCGAGACCTAACACTTTTTGTTTATGTTTGCCGTTTCATTCTTTTTATACTGCATAATATCGAAGCACTCAAATAACATCATGGAAAAATTCGCATTGTTTTTGGAAAGTGGATTAAAGTTTCTTTCTTTTTTAAGGCTATAAGCTAAAATCTGTTGCTTCTAAGGAGGCGGGAGCGGAGGAGTGGCTCACTCAGTTGTTTGCCGTCATTCGCGTGTGTTGTGTGTGTGTGTGTAAACGTAATTAAATTAATAATAAATATTAGTACGAATAGAAATGCATAACCGAAACTTAGGAAGGAAAAAGTCCATCGATCTAACTAAACACACTCGTTTATTTCTTTGATTAATTGATAAATAGACAATACGTAAATTGGTAAATTGGTTTTGGTGCGGTGTAAAATAAATTAATACAAATTAAATACAGTTTTTTGTGGCCTTTAAATATTATAAAATACATGAGAGATAGAGAGATAGAGAGAGAAGAAACGAAAGGAAAAAACATTAATGGAATCTCATTCGGGCTGGGGGGCGGCAGAGCTCCCCCTATAGTATTTGTATAAGTAAAATAGGGTAAGTATACATAATAATAAATGTCTTTTTCTTGTACAAAAGTATTTAGAAGAATTTAAAAAAAAAAGTTTATAACGAAAGCATGCAAAGTGACTTCCCTGCTTTGCAATTCCTTAATCCTTAGGTAAACTACAAAGTATGACATGTTGCTTGGTTTTTGCCCATTTTGTTTTTAATTTGTTAATTCTGTTGTTGCTTTCATGTTGCGCTTTACAAATGTATGTTAAAACTTAATAAAAAAAAAAAATTAATTTGTCGGACGTTCTTACGACAAGTGAAATAGTGAACAAGTTAGAAAGAGTGGGTGGTAGAGTTGGGCGTTCTAAAAAGGTCTTGTTTCAGTTCTAGAAAGAGCGACTAGGGTTGGGTCACAAAGGTCTGGGTCTTGTTTTTAACTGAGCTTGTCCCAGACCCCCCTATAGTGGCTGTTCCAGTACAAGACCTCAACTCCATGGAGTGAGTCTTTTGTTTCGCTTTGTTGCAATGAAATTCGTTAGAAATGATGCAAAGAATTTGTTTATTTAATGCTAAGGAGACCTACAATTGGAAAAATGCCCAACGAATGGTTATATAAGTATTCAGTGAACTGCGTGTGTGTGTGTGTGTGCATCATGTAGTAGGTTTTAAGGGAGGTTTTTGTTTCTCTAACATTTGTTATTCTAACGCTTGTTGTTCGGCGCCTTAAAATTACATGACAACATCTCCTCCTTGGCCAATTTGGCCCGATATTCAGCCATCATATCACGACACTGGATGGCAATGTCAAATAGCTGCGAGAACATCGTCTCACCACGCTTACAGTACGCATCCTGATCATAGTCCACGTAATTGGTCAGATCGTACAAAGCTTTCGATTCGGCCAGCAGCGTCTCCAGTGTGGCATTCACATTACGATGCAAGTCCACAACCATTTCCTCCGTCTGCTGCAGATCATCAATGGCCTGATGCTGTACAATCAGTTCGTCGGACATTTCGTGTTCCTGCAAAAACAGCCAAAAGAGAGTATGGAAATGAAACTGCATCATTTTGAATTTTGTCCAGAAACATCAAATTTTATGATTAATATAACTATTTTTTTTTAGCTCGGTGGTGATGCCTGATCGAGTCGGTCTATATAACATATTGTTGCATGCTCTACAAGAATTGACTTCCAAGCTTGGATGGACAACAGATGCACGCTCAACGTTGTGGGAGAAAGACATTGCGAAAGTGCTCGAAACTGGTCATCATCTCCTGGTCATCCGCATTGAAATGAATTTGGAATTTAGCAAGGCTTATAAAATATATATATAGAAATGAATGGATACGCTAAGGTATGCCTGGTTCGTGATTTGGTTTGAATATGTGAACGATGGATCGATTTAGCGATTTTTTTTTGGTTTAGTTGCAGCTTTTTTAGCTGCTGGCGTGGGATGTTTCCGGGATTTCTAGATTGAGGAGAGATACGGGGAGGAGAGCAGTTAGGAAGGGTAGAAACATAACAGGCAATAGGTAAAAGCGTTGCAAGCAAAGTGGCGGAGAGTGTAGAGTGGGCAAGTGTGAAGGACAGGTTCTTCTTACAATTACTCTATGTTGTTCAGTGGTTCACTTGTTCCTTCTTGTTCAGCTCAGCTGTTGACTTTTGAGTGAGAGAGCATAAAAACCAGTGAGCAAGTGAGCGAGAGAACAAACAACTGAACAAACATAAGGTTAAGAGCGTAAGAAACTGAACAAGAAAGGACCGAACGCAGCAATAAAGTTAACAAGTCACTGAAAAAGTAGTCACTAGCTTAGTTTCTCAGTTGTTCACTTGCTCAGTTGTTCAATTGATAGTTGGTCAATTGTTCAATTGTTGAGTCGTTCAATTGCTCAGTGGTTTGAAACTTATTAACAAAGTAAGCGAAGTCACTGAAAAAGTAAGAGCTTGGTCAATGGTTTAGTTGCTCAACTCTTCACTTGTTCAGCTGTTCGTTTGGTCAGTTGTTCACTTGCTCAGCTGTTCGTTTGCTCAGCTGTTCAATAGCTCAGTTGTAGTCTTCATTTGTCGTGCTAAAAACTCCAGGCGTCTCAGGGGTCACGGTCAGCTGGCCAATGCGAATATAGCAACTTCTAGCGTTCATTCCAAACAATTAGCTGTCAGCAGCTGATTGATACACCAATTTGCTGACGGATTCCTTGTAAAACAACTGAACAAACAAGAGCAACTGAGAAGAATCAAGTGGCCACTCACATTTTACCAAGCATTTAAGCGGCGAGTAGTTGGTATCCAATACCTTAATAAGCTTCTCTACTAACTCTGTACAACAACAATTACAACATCTTCTAGGTTTCGGTTATGCAAGGCAATCGACTGGCATATTCCAGGAGCATTCCATCACATTTCAATGTTGAGAATAAAGTCTGGGTATCGTTGCGCCTTAGCACAAATGTCGATTCCTTCTTCGTCTCCTCTTCCTCGCCCAGCTCTTCAGCGAATTGCGGCGGTGGCGGTATTGGTGGTACATCCTCCACAGACATGGCATTATTCATTTTGGACTTGACAGCTTTTATTAAGGCCGCCATCTCTGCGATCTCGTCCTCTTCATATTGTAGCTTGCGGGCATAACGTTCACCCGCCGGACGCAGGCGTTCAAAGCCCCTATAGTTAACCACCGCATTATCCTGTATTTGCTTGCCATTATTCTCGGGTATACCGCAACGCTTAAGATAGCGTTTGCGTCGCTGAGCCACCAGCTCATCATCCATCGGGGTGCAGGCCATGTCGTGGTTTTTGTTGTTATTGTCGTTGTCCAGGGGCACAAAGAAGCCCTGTGATTGGTTTGAACGAATTTCCTTTTCTCTGTTCTGCTCCTCCCATTGTATATAGAACATGTCATAGCCGCCTAGGTCTTGATTAACGAAACGAGATTTGCAGGCCTTGGTCTTGCTGGTGGTCTTTTTTAGCTGTCCTCCAGCTTTGGCTGGCTTCTGCTTGGCATATACGTTGTACGTCTTGGCTGTGATGACATTCTTGGGTTTGTTGCTATTCCAAACGCGAGCAACAGCCGCTCCTCCGGCTGCCTTTCCGGTGGAAGTAGTAGTAGCTGGTGCTCCTCGGGCTGTGGCGGCACCTCCAGCTCCACCACTTGGAGCATACACAGACCTCAGAGCGCGCACATTGTTTAGTCGGGCTGTGTTGGGGGGCAGCATCTGACGTCGATTGGTGGACGTTGGACGGCGTTCAGTCTGGCAGCCTCTTGCGTTCGGATTTAAATTGCCACGCAGCACGCTTTCCATCATGGGATAGTCGTCGGGACGTCGCTTTTGTAATTGGGATGCCATGTTGTGAAAGTTTTCGCCTACACGTCGTCTCATTTTTCTGTTGTTCTGGTTTACTTGGGGGGGATTTACTAAACTACAAAATCGAGTGAATGTGCCAGTGTGACATTTGGAAGCAAGTAAAGCAAAGCCTGCTCTATACTTGAAATACCCAGATAAATACTTAATATCAAGTACAAAACCCAGCAAACATTTTGTGTAGTTTTTCATTGAAAACTTGCAAGAAAGAAATGAACAATAAAGTAGACAAAAATGACTTAATGGATACCTACTAAAAGAATCGCATTCTTATCTTCAGCGATGAACAAAATGTTTCCTGGGTGGGTACGAACATCAAGATACCAAAATACACGGGTTATACCCAGAACTATTCCTTAGTTATTAAGCTGATCAAGAAGAAATCGTTAATACTCACGCTCAGCGAACTCAGCATGGCCAGATCCATGTTGCCAGCATTTCCATTCTTGTTATTATTATTATTGTTGTTGTGAACAGAACCGCGCTGCTGATGAGATGGCAATACCGATGGATATTTCATGCGCTGCTGCTGGTGGTGCATATTTTCTTGATGCTGCTGCTCATCCTCCTCGTCATCGTCCATTATTTCAATGGGATCCTGGTCGCCTGGTCCAATTTCAGCCACATCTTTGACCACCAGCTCCTTGACACGATCCGCATAGCGCAGCGTATTGAGTGTGTGCTCACATGAGCTCAGTCCCGGCGAGATCATGGCTATCATACAGGTCTTGCTCTTCTCCCCAATGAACGAGTCGCGCAGCACCTGGGTCAGCTTGGAGACGCGGAAGGGCAGATGGGCTGACTGTTTGCCCAGCGCCCGGATGCACTCTTTAAGCGCCAGCAACGATTTGTTAATCTCGGCCCCCTCCATACGAGTCTGGCGATCCGCCGAGGAAGTATCCACGCCGCGCTCATTACCGGCCAAATCGATGAATGAGAATTTCCCATGAATCTTGGTGGAGCCCATCGGTCTCAGCACAATCTGGAAGACGGCGTGAGAGCGCGAAGAATTCGAATTTGCTGAAGTTTGGCCAGAAGTGCGGGCGGCGTTGCCATGCTGGATAAGTTTCAGCACCTCCTCAACGCTGTCAACCACCTTTTCGGTGAGACCAACCACCTGGACCTGTTGTTTTCCATCCTCGAGAACGCGCAGCTTTTGCTTATCGGCCAGCAGATCAAAGACCTGGAATGAGATTGGTAAGTTTCACAGGAGAGTAATATGTATAAGTGGGTGACTTACCTTGCCGCTGTAGATTTCGAAGAAACTGGCCGAAACAACCAAATTGAGAGAGCGATAACGTGGATTATTAAGTGTGACAAAGACATCCTTGGCGGCCATGGCGTAAATGCCATTCTTGCAGTCCTGCACTTTGCCATTAAACTCGCCGCCCATGGTGTGTGTTTTACCAGATCCGGTCTGGCCATAGGCAAAGCAAGTGGCCATGCCTCCCTCGAAAATGGTTTTCACAAGGGGCTTGGCTGTGTATCTAAAGAGGCAGAAGAAGAAAGAAGAGTCGGCTTAAAATGGTTTCAATGTGATGATTTATCAAACAGAATTACAAAAATGTAAAGAGATTGGGACAAAACAACGCCAGGACAAAAAACATTTGTCAGAGCTAGAGATGGGCGTACATCGAAAACTACGCGGGACTCCAGAGTGACCAGAATGATTGCTTGATATTATGTTAGAATTAAAGAACTAGACTATTTTTATATTATTTGCAATTTAAACAATCCTCGTCTTAGTAGTCAGATGGGTATCGGGCGATATATTTGCCCCGCGACCATCTCTAATTTCTCTCTCTCAATATTGTGTATGTGGGAAAGGGAAGGGGGAAAATGAGAGCGAACCAGTTAGCTGCAAGAATCCAATTGGATCTAATGAGCTAGCCATAGCTGTTAGGTTTTGTATAGGATTTCGTTGTTGGAATTACTCAGACAATATATTTGCAGGTTTAATTCATTTAAAAGGTGGAATTTCTGGCGGGGCGGGGTCATCACACCCAAAACGATCCAATATGAATCGTTAAATAAAAATTTGTCCTAAAATATTGTTGGCTATCACTTTGCTGTGAAGTCGTTCATATATACATACATCTACATACATATGTATGTGTTTTGCAGCTGCAGAAGCAGCCCAGATATATTGAATTTTCGTTTGCTCATATCTTTACTACCGTTCATCCGATCTTTACCATTCCTTTGGCGGATCGATAAATAATCCTGATTACTAAATATGTCCAGAAGGAACGAACCTTCTATCTATAAAACTGTGGCAGATATTACGATTTTTCCAATTTGAGTGGGCGGGAGGGGGCGTGGCAAAAATTGAAAATAAACTTGATCTGCCTGCAAGTATAAGAAGCATAAGTCCCATACATGTCAAACCTCTATCTCTTACCATCTCTGAGATCTGTGCGTTCATACGGACAGACAGACGGACATGGCTATATCGACTCTGCTGTTGATGCTGATCAAGAATATGTATACTTTATGGGGTCGGAGATGCTTCCTTCTGGCTGTTACATACTTTTGCACAAACTCATTATACTCTATGTACCTTTGGTACAGAGTATAAAAATGTAAGATTGGCTTACTTTAGTTAAATTTAACTGTTTCCATGGGAACTACTGTTAGTTTTTTGGTCTCGGTGGACCTTTCGATGGAAATGTATGTAATGTACGTATGTAAATGTATGTAATATTCATTCAGAAATAACTTTAAATTTGAGTGTCCTATACTTCTGATTAACCGTTGGGTTTGAACTCATTAAAATGTATTAGTTCTGGTATTAATTCCCAGATTTTTATTTGAATCAACTCTATTTGGTCTAGATCAGCGATGTTCAAGAAGAGCGAGGCCAAAAAGTGAGAGTGTATTGGTGTGCGATATTAAAGTGACAGCCCAGAAACAGAAATTAACTTAAAAAAAAATCAAATTCCTATAGCACTAAAATGATTAGTATTATTGCATTTTTAGTGACATATTTGAATAGAACGAAAATAAAGCAATGTTCAATTTCAGTTCCACTTAATAATGTCATCCATTCTCGGTCAAAAAGGCGTCCCAACACCGTTTTGGGGTCATTATACAACTTTTATTTGCAGTCCGAGTTACAGTTTGTCCCGATTTAAGATCTTGAGCTCAAATTTTGAAGCTGTGAGCCACTGTGCCTAATCATGTACATGTGAATGTAAGTATCGATGAACTTCTGTGAAAACTGGCCGCCTTCTGCTGGCTACGTCATCGAACGAGCTTAAATAAAGCTACTAATTATAGCTCCCCCCTTTTGCTACATATGAATGTACAATTCGTAAAACATTTGTACTTAAGTATGTACATCACTTTCTTGATTAATCATAATTGTTAATCAGTGGCAAAAGATTACGTTTATATTGGCTAACCAATTGACTCATGCGAAAAAAACCGGAAGAATCGTCAGCAACAGCGATAGCAGATAGAGGGAAAGAAAGTGCTAAGTGTGGAGGTAAGCAGCAGCGGGAACAGCAGCGGTAGCTATAGCTTCTTCATCAATACAATAACAAAGGCAAACAATGACAAATGGGGCCGAGACGGCGGTTACTTTTCAAAACAGAAAAGAAAGAATTCAATTTTAGAGAGTTCGAACGGCTGCAAGTTCAGTGAGGCGAATGAAAAACGAATCAGCACGAACGAACACGAATACACTACGTAGTGTTTAGTCATACAAAAACAATAACAACAACAAGGCAATGGCCACAGAGCTTGGAAAAAAAAACGACAACAAACTTGGCTATTTCGGGAGACGACCACTTTGAGTTGCAGTTGTATGGGTGAGAATGAGTCGCTGTCAGAGATGAGCGAGTATATTGTGCGAATTTTAACGGTTAATGATGAATCACGAAAGTTTAAAGAATTGGTAAACTTGGTACTAAGTTAAGGAATACCAACAACTGTGCAATTTAATCAATTTCAATCCAAACCAAAACAATTCTATGTTACCTTTTATAGGAATCAATAATTTTAAAATCGCTCGAAGAAATATCCGTCTTTCAGATGTTAAAAAAATACTTAAAACACTCCCGAAGGACCGCATTCTCAGCTGTGCGATAAATTAATTGACAGCAAAAAGTATTTTGACAAATCAAGATTAACAACACCGCTTAAAAACAACATTTATTTATTACATTATTCAGTCTCAAGGCAAAATTAAATGAAATTTGTTATCTGCTGCACCCTTGGGGAATATTTTTCAATTGAAAACCAAAAATTGGGGAAAGTTAACTTCGGCTCGGACGAAGTTTTGTATAACCTTGCAGCTTCCATTGAAAACAAAAAAGTTTTTCTAACTAAGACTACTTTTTGGACCTTACTTTTTTATGGGATCTATACTATATAGCTGTCTGATTTCGACCAAACTTGGTGAAATCTTGGAAAAGCATAATACACTGTTAATTACAAAATTTGGAGGCGATCCCATTTAAAACAAAAAAGTTTTCCTCACTCGAACTAGTTTTTCGACCGATCGTTCCTTTAGGAGCTATATGCTATAGTCATCCGATTGCGACCAAACTTTGTAGAATTGTGTAAAAGTATATAAAATGAGTGTATGCTAATGATAAGGACGTTTTCATTAAAAACAAAAAAGTTTTTCTTACAAAAACTAGTTTTTCGTCCGATCGTTCCTATGGGAGCTATATG
This sequence comes from Lordiphosa collinella, assembly GCA_018904265.1. Lineage (NCBI taxonomy): Eukaryota > Metazoa > Arthropoda > Insecta > Diptera > Drosophilidae > Lordiphosa > Lordiphosa collinella. The sequence goes on along the minus strand of JAEIFV010000183.1, from coordinate 417,340 downwards.
TTATAGTCATCTGATTTCGACCAAACTTTGCAGAGTTGTGTAAAAGCATATAAAATAAGTGTATGCCAATGATAATGACGTTTCATTAAAAACAAAAAAGTTTTTCTCACTAGAACTAGTTTTTCGACCGATCGTTCATATGGCAGCTATATGCTATAGTCATCCGATTTTGACCAAACTTAGTGAAATCATGGGAAAGGATAGTAAACTAAGGAATACGGACTTTGGAGGCGTTTCCATTAAAAACAAAAAAGTTTTTCTCACTAAAACTAGTTTTTTGACCGATTGTTCCTATGGCAGCTATATGCTATAGTCATCCGATCCGGCCGGTTCCGACAAATGTGCAGCGTATATGTACCAGAAGACTTCGTGCAGTTTGGTGAGGATAGCTTTAAAACTGACGGAGGAGATAGCATAGAAACAGACAGACGGACGGACGGACAGACGGACAGGGCTAAATCAACTCAGCTCGTCATGCTGATCAAGAATATATATACTTTATGTGGTCGGAGATGCTTCCTTCAATGCGTTACAAACATCCGCACAATTTTATAATACCCTTTGCAAGGGTATAAAAAATGTGAAAACAAAAAATGGAAGAAAAAAAATTTCTACACCAGAAGAGGGCCTCTTAAGTAAACATACCTTTTCTTAAGAGTATTATAAATTGTTGTTTTGCATACTCTCCGACCCGAAACTCTACGCTTTTTGATAAATAAGTCACATAGGAGTATCTTAACAAAACAACGTCACATCAGAGAGGAATATAAATTACAGCCATTTGAAGAATTCCTCTGACATTGATATATAACTAAAATAACGAGTTTTTGCTAGATCCATCCCTTTTTTCCATTCGAAAAGCTTTAAAGCCTTAACTAACATTTTTCAACTGAAAAAATGAGTTAACATAGGATTAAATTTGCAAAAACTTGAAGAATCATCACAATTTTTACAAAGTTCCGAATTTGAAGTGCCATAACTTCGTCATTTCTGATTGGATTTTAAACAACCGGCATTTTTTTTAAAGATAATTTTATTATCTTTAATTTTTGTCCCAGCTTATCAACGTCGGTGGACTAAACCAGAGAAAATGGCATTTTAGTAAACCCACCCTTTTTCAAAACACTAAAAATTACAATTTGAGGATATCTCAAAAACCGTTCTACTTTCCACTAAAATATACCCCGCATGTGAAACATAGCAGAAAAGGTCCAAAGACATGAACTCTAAAGAAATTTGTATATTAGAAGTATACTCTTATAATAATCCGATGCAATAAATTGAATTAAAATCAATTGTTAAATGTCCCAGATACAGACACTTTTGAAATTGTGTGATTAAATTAAACTCGAAACTTCTATAAATTAAATGATTAATTTTCTTTAAATTTACATATTTGTTTTCTAAATTAGCGAAAAAGAAATTATGACTGAACCCTGGTTCGAGCCTGAACCTGGGTTCAGCGACCTGAACTCGAACCGAAAAAGATTCGCAGGTTGGAACCCTGGAAACCTTAATTGAAAAACTATTGAAAACGAATGAATGAACTGCGAAACAGATATTTAAAACTAATTACAACCTTTTGAAGCTATTTTTATACATGGACAGATAATGACAGCGCTTGTAAGAGTTGAATGGGGAAAGTGATTTTCTCTAACAGATGCTAAAAAGCTTGATCACCGTCCAATCACATCGGTCACGGTCTCATCTCAGATCGCTGTTCGCCCACAGCTGTGAATGTTCGTGAATGGTGGGAGGGGGTGTGGTTGGGGGATGTCAACTTTTGGATACTCACTTGTACACCATGGCATTGTCGCATGTGTCGTTGAATGCATAATCGAATCTGAACTTGTGGTTCTCCAGGAATTTGGTAAGATCGACCTTGCTGCGCGGTTCATGGACAATGAGCATATCCTTGCGCGGCACTGAGATGACGTCGATCTCCTTGCGATTGATCTCCTTTCGGCTAACGGGACGCTTGCGCACACACACCGTGATCTGGTGGTCGTCGACTGCCTGGCCATCCATCAATGGAATAAATTCCAAAGTGCTCTGATAATCGCGTATCATTTGCGCCGTCTCCCAATTCGGATTGCCCGGATCCTGATTCATTAGCGCCACCTTCTCCTCCTTCATCTCAGCCTGGCGTGCGCGACGCTTCTCGCGATTCTCCTTCAGACGTTCCACCTCTTTGAGGGCATGCGAACGACGAGCGGCTCCGCCCTGTGATGTGGAGTTGTTGGTGGTGGTGGTGGTCGAGTTGCCGGCAACGGCGCCGCCAGTGCTGGTTGTGTTGTTGCTGGGCGCAGCGGAGGCAATGCGCGACTGTTGTTGCTGTTGTTGTTGCTGACCCACAGCAGCGGTGCTCAAACTGGGGGCATAGCGTGGACGCTGCAGGCCCGAGGCATTAGTCGATCCAGCTGGCGTAGCCGAAACTGATGGAATGGCCGTTGCGTTGGTGTTGCTGCTGTTGGCAATGGCCATAGTATGACCGCCGCCGGAAGTGCCCGATGCCATGGGGACCGATGTGGTGGCCTCGTGGATACGGTTTAGTTGAGTGCCGGCCATTGTCATGCGGCTGGTCAGATTGCCGCTACCGATGCTCGACTGTGTGGGATTACGCGACAGATTCATGGGATTCGTGGCCTGCTTCTTGGGCTCTGGCGCCGCATGCTGCTCGGGAGCATCGTGCATGAGTTCCGGGTTTAGTGTCAATATGGCCTCCAGCTCCACCTCCTTGCCCTTCGTCTCGCCGCGCTCGTACCACTCGACCGTGATGCATTTGGCATCGTCGTTGATTTTGGAGACGACGGCGGCATGGACACGGCCATCGGTGCGTTTAATTTTCACGCTCTGCCCAATTGTGATCATGTCCATCCTTGTGGTCTATTGTTGTTGCTGGAGCTCCTCTTGTGTCGGGTAGAAATTATTGTGGTTGTTTTTGTGGCTGTGGGGAGCGCCGTTAGTTGGTTACACTGCTTACTTTATAAACTGCTTCCTTAATTTTACTTTCGCGACCGCGTCTTTTGCAGAGAGAGGTACAAAAACAAAATGTATGAAACAGAGGTAAAATAAACAATTTTATATTTTAGGCTCTCATACTGTGTGTGTGTTGCTCACGAAATGAATTTTACGAATAAACTAAAAATCTAGCAAACAGCACAAAAGAGACAGCCACAAACTTGAAGCTTCGGAATGACTAGGCTTGCTGAGTTTTTTTTTATTTTTATTATTTCTCTCTTTATGTCGAGGTCGCCGACGGCGTCTGTTTCGGCAAATGCTCATGCAAGCGAGAGTGTGTGTGTGTGAGTTGGAGTATCCCTGCAAACATTTTGTCGTGTTACTTATCTGTCACGTCAAAGCGAGAGTTTGTCGATAGCTTGAGCGGAGAATTTAGGGATAGTTTGTCGGTTTATACAAACAAATTTAATTAGGTATCGCATTTTCATCTTCCAATCGGGAAATTGGCGATACATCAATGAGCAGGCTTGAATTTCAGCTACCCGTTTTATATTGAGTGTCGACGGAATAAAAACTTATCGCTCAGAAGGGACTTTTTCCTATCTCCCAGGAGTAACGCTTTCTTATCGGCCAGAAGATATCGCATAGTGCCATATTTCTTCCCGTAGGGAGATAAGAATGCCATATTAATGCGATATCGCAAGAGTTAATCGATACCTACTAGGCGAATCGCATTCTTATCTTCAACGATACAAAATGTTTGCTGGGATGGCGTGTGTGAGTGTGTTCACGCCAAATTCAAATGCCAACTGTCGCTTCGGCCGTTGCGTCTGGCAACGAGAGCAAACAAAATAAACTTGCAATAATTAAAAAATAACAAACAACCTAAAACAAAAAATGGGAGCAGGCCATCAAATAGGCCTGGAAATTTGTGATTTTTGTATGCGGCGTTGTACAACACTGGTTGTTTGGAATATGCGGCTCATAGCAACATATGTACGTTTGTGTGCATGCAAAATGTGCCGAAAAAACAACACAGCCGTAAACTAATCAATGCCTGTTTAATTATATGCAAGCGCAGCATACAAACGCACGCACATTACGTTATGGCTTTACGTCATGCATTGGCTCCCACACGACACTGTCACTCACTCACACACACACACTCGAACTTGGACGCTCGCGGAAATGTAATTGACATTTTTTTTTTTGCACACCTCTGCTTACGCTCGGCTCACCTTGCTGATGGCTCTCGAACACACGCTACTATTTTTAATAGCACAATTTCATAAAACTACTAAAAAGATTTTTTAACCAATCACAAAGAGTTATCACAAAATGCGTTCGAAATAATTTTACAAAAAGCGACCAGATGTCAACAACAGAGTCTTTTGCCTGTCCTCTGGTCACACTTTTGCCCATAAGTATTTTTGCATCTGGTCACGTCCAAGATGTAAGCCATGTAAATGTTTGTTGACTTTTGAACTTGCACAACACTGCTTTTTATAGGGATGAGTAATTCAAATGCGACTGTTATTTATGATTATTTATTAATATTTTAATATTAAGATTTGTTTATTTATAGGGGGAATTCGGCAAAACTGAATAGTCACAAAATAGCTAGATACCTAAGTTGGCAACAATGGTGGTCAGTGATGAGCTGATCAGCTGATTATCTTAAGATGTTTTTGTTTTTGGCCAAAACTAACTTTTAAACGGCGAACAAGATACATAATTTTAATTAATAATTTGTTGCACAGCTTTAGCTAACACTTCTCTCTCATAAATTTGCAATTTTGTGCCATGGGCTAAACTCTTTTTAGCCACTTCCAACACTGTGCGCAGTGGTCTGCATGTGTGCGTGTTTTTGTATGCATGTGTGTTTGTGGTGGTTGCAATAGATTTGTTTGTGCGTAGAAAGCAAAGTGAAAAATCAAATACAAAACAATTTGCGAACTGTCCCGGAATATACGGTGAGTGTGTGTGTGTGATCCCCGCAAGATATGGCCAATGCGGCCAACTCAATGCCCTTTTAACACCCAGCAGCTGCAGCAGCATGGACATCATGGACATTCAGGCCGTCGAATCCAAGCTGAGTGACGTCACAGTGACACCAATTCCACGCTCGCAAGTACAAAACTTCTACAACTACCAGCAGCAGCGCGAACAGCGCGAGCAACAGCCCCAGATCCAAATCTCTGCCATTCATCACTCGCGTGGCTCGGGGAGCTCGGGCAGCAGCGGTGGCGCCACCGACTACTCTACCACAGGCAGCAGTAGCGGCGGTGGTGGCGGCAACAAGCGCGATCGCTCTTCCTCCGACTACAACAAACAGAGCTCGGCGGCAGCCACCGCTGCAGCGGCTGCGGCTGTGGCCGCCCTTCAGTATTCCCCGCAATTTCTCCAGGCCCAGCTGGCGCTGTTGCAGCAGCAGTCCAACACCACAGCGACGCCGGCAGCTGCCGCAGCGGCGGCTCTCTCGCTGGCAAACATAGCTGCCGCTACGAACGGCTCGCGCAACTCGATCTCGGGATCCGGCTCGTCGGGCAATGGGAACGGCAATCTGGGCCTCAATCTCAGCCAATCGCAGTCACTTAAATATCCGCCACCCTCTACCTCGCCCGTGATAGTGACCACCCAGACTTCGGCCAACATCACCACACCCCTCACATCTACAGCCAACCTGCCCACTGTGGGCAGCCTGAGCACTGGCAACGGGCTGAGCAAGTATGCCCAGCTGTTGGCGGTTATTGAGGAAATGGGTCGCGACATACGGCCCACGTACACGGGTTCGCGCAGTTCCACGGAGCGGCTGAAGCGCGGCATTGTGCATGCCCGCATCCTAGTACGCGAGTGCCTCATGGAGACGGAGCGAGCGGCGCGCCAATGAGAGGAGGAGTGCGGCGGCACACTGCCGCAGCTGACCACGCCGGACTGAGACGACAATTAGGTTTAGTTAACATTTTAGTTGCTGCTGTCCCCCCCTCAAAATTAAACAATAGCAAATTAAATGCTCTCTCTCGCTCTAAATGGCCACAGTGCCAATGTTTAGACTAGCTCAGGTTATACAGTTATATATATATATTTATGTACGTATATATATAACCACATGATGTACGTTTAGATTAAGAGGCACCTGCTGTATACGTGTGTGTGTGTTAATGGTTTCAATTCGGCCTGCCGAATCATCAGATATCCTTGCCAAAAGTGTTAGCAGCTTTTTTAACTGCATTCCTAGGGCTCCGCTGCAGAATGCACTTATTCCTCCTCCCGTCCACCTAATAAGTTAGCACATAAATCTCTTCTCGTCTAAATTAGGTGAATGTTTCTGTCTTATGAGCGTTGCACAAACGAAATAACTTTAAATTGGCTTTGATCAGGGCTGCGTTTTTTTCCGGAAATAGGTCAAAACAAAAACTGGTAATGTTTGCACATATTTAATGTTCTCCATCAGATTAATGACAAGCCGTTTATATTGTTTGCTTAAAGTCATGTGTCCGTTTGATGGGTTCTCAAACAAATCCAAAGGATTATTCCAGGGATGCAATCCGGTTCTGAACCGAACCGCTTATTCCAGCTGATAAAACGAACCTTCGTTCCTTTTAAAACCACAAAGCAAAGCGGTTCGGTTCAATGACGAAAAAAGACACTTACGGTGAGCTTTTTGATTTGAAAAAGCATTCTCTGACATATTCTAAGGATTAACTAGACCAAATAGAGTTGATTGAGGTGTAACGTGAGGTGTAATACCTATTAAAACCAGAACTAATACCTAATAATGTGTTTATGTAACATCAAATACCTACAGGATTTATGGTTTTTTAAAAGTCCGCACCTTCAAAATTCCCAAAAAATTAAATGCGATCTTTGAACAGAAAGAAGTTTTTGACATCATTTGGGCTTTTCGTAACTTTAAAAATTCGAAAGAACGACTTTTCGAACAAATGGCAATGCCATTGAAAGGAATCGGCTGAATTAAGTGCGATCCTTGAACAGAAAGAAGTTTTTGACATCATCAAAAGTTCGAAAAAATGACTTTCGAAATAGATTTCATGACGATATACTCAAAGAAGGTCTTAAGGGTGTTGACCCATGTGATGGTTTCAAAAAAAAAACAAAACATTTTTTTTAATCTTAAATCGCATCTACAAGCCCTAACCACATTTGATTCGTACACCATTCATTTTGTGCATAGTGCTACTTTTATAAGTAAATTTTTAAAAATTAATGGTTGCTGCACCAACATGCTTATATTTTTCTGAAAGGCTGTTTAATTATCTATTATTTCATATGTAACAAGTAACTTAAATTATTTTAAAACTTTTATAAATTCAAACTATATGAGACCACTCAATTGCTGTACGAAATTGTACTGACCATTTTTAATTAGTATGTACAACTGATTTTATTTATCAAAACAAACAAAATATTCAGATACAAACTAGAAAAATACAATTGTAAGCCAACACACTAAAGAACAGTTTATGGGTATACCGAGAAATGAAGTAAGCAAAAACCTGTGCTTCTTCTTGCTGATTAGATTACTTTTCTCGCGATGGAACGTGGAAGACCAGTTTGTGAAGAAACTCGGCGGCTAATTACTGATAAGTTCAATTCTGGCAAGATCTATAGGAAAATATCAAATGATGTTAAACTTCCTAGATCAACAGTACAAAGTATAGAACAAAACTATAAAAAAATGGGAATAAAAACAATAATGTTGCACAAAGAGGTCGAGTTTTAAAAATCACTCTTCGCGATAAAAGGACTTTGTCTGTTATAATAAAAAAAAAAAAAAAAAGAAAGAAACACAGTTTGAGAAATTGCATCAAGTTGGTCCAATAGAATTGGTAAAAGTATCAATCGATCGACGCGCCAGCAAATGACAACTATAGTTTCTACAAAGTAACTTCAGGCCACTAATATTGCAGTATATCTTCATATATCATGTGTGTCTTTTTTTTGGCCAAAAAAAAGTCCATGAGTTTTGCAAAGAATAAATCGTTTGCTATAAGCAAAACAAAGACAGTGGAACTCGATTATATTTAGCAAAGAATCTAAATTTGATTTGTGTGTTGGAGATGGTAGAAAACGATTACTATGAAAGAAAACGGAGGCATTCAATAGAGACTGTCTGAAGCGCACAGTAAAGTTTCCAGCGAGTGTAATGGTATGGGGATGTATGTCTGCAAAAGGTGTAGGAGGTCTTCACTTTATAGATGCAACAGTAAAATAATTCAATATTCTACAAAATCATCTCATACCTGCAGCAACAGCTAGCTTTAAGCTGTTTGTGGTGAATATATCTTTCAGCAGTACAGTGAAACTCCACATACAGCTAAAAAGACCAAGTCTTGGCCTTAATAAAATCAAATTGACGTTCTCGATTGGCCGTAATCAAGCCCTGACCTGAGCCCAATAGAAAGTTTCTGGGCATTACTGAAAAGAATGCTCAAAAATAAGCCACAGCGCACTGTAGTAAGCGACTTAAAGTCCAAAATGTAGGAAATTTGGAACTCGATTACTTCAGAGGAGTTTCAGAGCTTGGTAAATTCAATGAAAATTCGAATTGAAGCTATATATAATAAATAAGGAAGACGTTAAGCAGTTTTAAAAAGGAAAATAAGCTGCTGTACGAATTTAAAATGCTCGGCCTAAATTCAGTCATCAATGAAGTGGTCTCATAAAATTTAACTTTAAGTATTACTTTTCTTATATTTTTGTTTCTTATTATATATGAAATAAACGATAATTAATCAACCTTTCAGAAAACCACTATGTTAAAAAACTTTCTTCTGAAAGAAGCACTAAGCTGAAAATGCATGGTTTACGAATTAAGATTGGTAAGGGCTTGTATAACTAATATAGAATATGTGGTCAAAAAGATTATTCGATATTCAACTAGAAGAGAATTTAATCCCGAATACAATCAATTTTGTCTCGTTTCGATAGGTCGTTTGATTTTTTCCCTATTTTTCCCGCCAATTAGGAAAAATCGTAACGAAAAACCGAGAAATCGCACGTCAAAGCGATCCGGCCGCTCGTATACCTGCTCGACGCTTGCTCTCTATTTCTCCTGTAACTTTAAAAATATTTTGAATTTGCGACTGAAATTTAAGGGACACATTCTTGGATAGTTTGGGTAGACATTTATGCAAAAAAAAAAAATTCGATTTTTTCAAGCCTCTAAAGCAGGCTCCCCCCTTAAGCAGTTACTTAATATATGGTAAAAAATTCAAAGTTCTAAGTTTTAGTCGTGCTTCACAAAAAGTTCTCAAAATACAGGTAATTAAACGGTCCCTTAAGTTAGTTAAGTTAGGGCGATCCAAGAAAAGAAATGCATTTTTGAAACGTGTAGCAGACCACACTAACTTCGAAAGTTTGGAAAAATTACCTTTCCGCGCAGATTTAGAGACAAATCGGAACTTAAGGTTTGAGAATCTGCAAAATTTAGGACGAACCTGAAACGCGATTTTGGCAACTTTCCGTACTCCCTTCAAAAGTCCGAAAAAAAACAAGAAAGAAAGTCGGTAAAGCCCGACTATAACATACTCTGTAGCTGTGAGTGCTGACCATCACCGTTGCGACCGGTGCTGCTCATAATTGTTTGTTTTCCTTATAATCCCGAATCCCGAATACTAAATATGTCCAGAAGGTTCGAACCTGCTATCTATAAAACTGTGGGAGATATGACATTTTTTCGATATTGCGGGGGCGTGGCCAAAATTGAAAATATACTTGATCTGCCTGCAAGTATAAGAAACATATGTTCCATACATATCAAACCTCTATCTCTTACCATCTCTGAGATCTGTTTGTTCATACGGACAGACAGACGGATACTTTTGCACAAACTTAATAGACTTGTGTACCTCTGGTACAGAGTATAAAAGATAGTAAAAACATTTTTTAAATTATGATTCGATTGCACTTTGTTTCATTAAAATCGGTTCAGAACTACGGGCGCAATCAGTGCCGCTAGCTCGAAAAACGTGGTTTCGAGATAAACGCGTTTAAGTTTGCAGTTGCTAGGCAAAACGGGTCACTTTGGGTCATCAAAAGGACTATATCTTCTAAAGAATTTCGAATTTCAAAAAATCCTTTTAGGACGATATTCTCAAATATCCAAGCTATAAAAAAATGCAAAAAAAAATTAGAAAAATTTTTGCCAAGCAGCAACACTCCCTTAAAGCCTCTCCCATTTTCTACAATAAACATTTTGCAATTAAAAATTTTGTGAAATTGAAAATGAGAGCATCATATAAAGAGAAGTCCTGGAAATCACTATACATTTAGGTACAAAACATTTGCTTTTCCAGCTAAATTTTAATGAAGTGAAAATCAAAGGTTCGGTTACAAGATCCTGTGGAAGCAAAAACCATACAAACAAATTCAATTCGGATTTGAACAGTATGAAATAGCTTAAATGTATAGCATATTTTTGTATCACTTCTCTTATAAAGGCAAACAGTTTCAATACAAAATGCAAGCAAGAGATTTGTGGGATACACCTGATAAATACTAAAGAGACAATTTCAGTTGTTCTGCTCTATTGATCATCCGATATGGTATTAATGAACACTAAAATCACTGATAAAGAAATGAAATAAAATCAAGGATATCTGAAAAGTGCTTTGCTACCAGCACCAGGCACCAAGAAATCACAAATAATGTCAACCAAGCTGAGCAATTATTTTAGAGAACTATACAAATATATATATACTGTATATATATAAGGACACACACACACATACACACACACACACTTGTTATACATCTTATGTATGTATGTGCAAGTCTCAGCATGAGCGGCACATACAAGTACCATTATTTTAGTGGCAATTGACATGTATATTTAGAAGATATATAAATCGATATACATAGCTATATATATGTATATATACACATATATATATATATGAGCATACGACTAAGTTCAAGCGTGTATACCAAACCGAAATTGAATAAATTTGGTTTTTTTATAAAAAGTTGATGAAATGTCTAGCAATCGTATTTGGGACAGCACGCCGGAAACGGTTTCGTCACATCCTCCACAATTCGACAAGGCTTCAGGCTGGCCGCCGTGGAGCAACTAAACAGGAAATGGCATGTTATTGGAGCGGTATGTGCTTGGCCAAGTGTGGCGCTACTTACGTTTTGCCTGTGATACGACCCGGTGCCTCACATGTATACTGAATACAACGATCCGCCGGCTTATAGGATTCACCCACCTTCAGTTTGTATTCACCGCGTTCGCAGTCGGCTATAACATGATCGTGGTTTAGGGAGGCAACAATGCGGCAAATTTACTCACCAGCGGCAAGTACCAACAGTGAATGGGCTCCCAGCAACAGGAGGCAGAGTACAAACGTTACGGGCTTCATTTTTCTCAACACACTGAGCTGTTTGTCATTTGGCTGCTTTCATATATAGTCTCCAGCTTCTAGATGTTAGATTAGCATTAACGAGCAGATGACCCAAAGCAGCAGCAGCAGCGACCCACATTCGCCTGACGCAGTTCTCTGGGGGTGAGTGTGTGTGTGTGTGTGTGTGTGAGGGGTCTTAGGGTGTATCAATCAGCGATGGGGAAGCATTCTCCACCTGATTATAAATATAGTATAGTATGTACATTAAACCGGACCCCAAATAGGCAAATGGCACTTCAAAGCTCTCGAAATTCCGCAGAAGAATTTTGAATTTGAATCAAGTACAAATATTGTACTTGCTAACCGAATTATGGTTTTCCATTTGGTTTCCAAAATTTTTTAATTTAAATAAATTCTTAGAACCCATTTACTAAAATACATATTGGTATATGGGAGCCGGGGGTGCATTAGCAAGGGCAGTTCATCCGTGGGACTCCCGCGCAGTTCATATATTTACTCTAATCGGCTTACCCTAGCGCCCCGCTAAATATTAAGTAAACCCAGCACTTTTTACAACCACAATAAATTTGGGAAAGAGGCAGCGATAGAGAGAGCAGGGTTCTCCCAACCAAGAATTTAAAATAAAATGATAAGCCGCTTGTACCCATCGAAACAGAAATAAACTCTCAGTCTGTTTCCTCAGTCCGATCAAAATGTTTACCAAGTTGCCAGCTCTATGTGTGGTCCTGCTTTTTCTACTTGTTGACCAACCAAAGGTCCAAGGATTTAGCACACAATATCGCGGTAATACCCAGCATCCCAGTAAGTTCCTTAGCTTCCTAAAATGCTTTTTTTGAATTCAGGAAATTTTATCACTTTCTAGCACTTCCCGAGAATTGTTACTATCAGGAAATGGACCTGACAGTGCCCTTGAATGATACAGTGCTGCCTGTGGATCATGAGGACTATTGCGTCCAGGTGCATTGTCGTGAGGATTATGTACTTATGATCAAACAGTAAGTGTTTCCATTTAACTGAATCTCTATTTGAAGCAATGCTTATCAATTATTTCTAATCCAGCTGTGATCGCATGCAATTGCCCTTGGATTGCTCCTTTACGCCCCACGATTATTCCCTACCATATCCGGATTGCTGTCCGCGACTTCTGTGTGAGAATCGAGCATAAGGAATTTGACAAAATAAATAAAATAACCAAAATTGAGAAGTTTAAAGCTAGTTTGTCTATACATTAGAGTGGGTCAATTTGTATGGACTAAAAAAAATGCTCCAAGCGGTTGTCAAAATCGTAATCTACGATGATCATACTTGTTGCTTTTTAACCATGTAAAGTCCAAATCAAAATGGATATTTTGACTGCAAATAAACATATATAAAATTTTTAAATCTACAAAAAATTGATTTAAGTCTGTTTTGTGATAAATAAAGTACATTTCAAACTGTTTTATGATCATTCTCAAGCTCATTGGTGTACGCAGGAGTGGCGGGAGGTTTGGGGGTTAATCCCGCCACTAAAAGTATGTATATTTACATTCTAAGTCTTTGACTAAAGTACAGTACTTTAAATAAATAGAAACAGGGATGCCGGAAATAATATCGATTTATATCGAAATATTGATATTTTGTTGACGATATATTTTTGTTGACTTCGGCTTTGAAAAGTGTGGAGACAGATCACACAACTCAAACTTAAGTTTTGTATGTAGTTCAAATGCTGTATTTTTAACAGAAGCTGGATTTTTTAAAGTAAACAAATCTTTATGGCAGGGATTAAGTCCGGAATTGTTAACCGAAATAATCAGTTTCAAATTACAACCACTGAAAAATTTTTGTTGAGAACCCTGTACCTTTATTATTGAAACCAATAGAACCGGAACGAATCCGAAACTTTGGTACCGGTACGGTTTCGATTTTTATACCCTGTACCCATTGAAAATGGGTAAAAGGGATCATGAAGTTGTGCAAACGTATGTAACAGGGAGAAGGAAACATTTCTGACTCAATAAAGTATATATATTCTTGATCAGCAGCAACAGCCGAGTCGATTTAGCCATTTCCGTTCGTCCGTCAGTCTGTCTGTCTAGATAAAATTTAAAAATTTTTTATAAGAATTGTTTATTAGAATTTATTTTACTACTTTACCAATCCATATTAATGAAGCGGTTTACATCGGTCGAAAATCATTAGCGATTTTTATTGTTGTTTTTATTCCTCGAACTTAGAATTACTCAAGTCTACTTTAGATTTAAGAACATATAAACAAATTCTCATTATTATTCCCCTTAGCTTAAGTACCTACACAGATAGATGTTTGCTTAGAAAATTAACAAAAATAAATATATTAGTATATTACCTCCCCATCTCAGTTACCAGCCAATCCCGCAGTTCAGTTCAGTGCTCGCCTCACACCTGTCCTCTAATGCCATGTATTAGCTTTGCCAATTCTATAGAATTTATAATATAACATCGATCATCAATTTTCTCCCAGCTACTTACCTTAGTGCCCCGTTAAATATTAAGTAAGCCCATTACTTGTTATGACCACAACACATAGGCGGGAAGAGTCAGGGAAATGGAGGGAGCACAGGGTTCTTCCCCCTCTCTCTATTAACAATTTTCAGACAAACATTTTGAAATAAAATATAAGCAGATTTTGCCCATCGAAACAAATACATTCGTAGTCCGTTTCCTCAGTTCGTTCAAATTGCTTAGCAAGTTGCCAGTTTTAAGTGTGGTCCTGCTATTCCTTCTTGTTGACCAACCACAAGTCCATAGATTTAGAACACAATCTCTCAACGTTACTAACCATCCCAGTAATTTCTAAACACTCGCCAAATGCGCTAGATAAATTCAAAAAATATTTTCACTTTCTACCACTTCCCGAGAATGGTTACAAAAAGGAAATGGACCTTTAATTCGCACAGTGTTCCCTTGTGAATCATAAGAATATTTGATTATGTACTAATGCTCGAGTTGTAAGTGATGTCAGGTAACTCAATTTAAAGCGATGCTTTTCAATAGTTTCTAGTCCAGCTTTGGAAATCCCATTTTGTTGCCCTCGGGTTGCTCCTTTACACCCTATGATTATGACACATCATATCCGTTTTGCTGATGAGAAACTTGTAGCTGGGTTTTCTAGACCAGACCTCGCTAGTATGAAAACATTATATTTATTACATTACGAGGGCCGTCCCAGAAATGGCCGACCTAGAACAGTAGTGTTGGAAAATGTTCACAAAAAATATTAAAAAGGGGAAGTACCGACTATTAAAAGCTTAAGTTTGAAGTTTGGAGCCTTTTTAAGTGCCTTGCACAGTTTTTTTTTGGTCGATTTTATTGATGTGATACAATACTCTCATATAAAAGGTCTTAGTCCAACCAATATTAAAAAGGAGCTAGATTCTACCTTACGTAATTCTGCTCCCTCGTTTACAACAATAAAATATTGGGTGGCTGTGTTTAAGCGAGGTCGTTTGAGCTGCGAAGATAAACATCTTAATGGGCGTCCAAATGAGGTGACCACTTCAGAAATGGTGGCCAAAATTAAAAAAATGTGTATTGAGTGACCGGCGATTGAAAGTTCATGAGTTAGCTGAACGTGTAGGCATTTCAAAAAGTGCTGTACATCGCATATTGATCGAAAAATTGGACATGAAAAAGTTATGCGCAAGATGGGTGCCGCGTTTGCTGACTTCAGAACAATGCACCGGTTCACACCTCTGCCGTTGCAATGGCTAAAATTAATAAATTAAAATTTGAATTGCTACCTCACGCCCCTTATTCGCCAGACTTAGCTCCCTCTGATTATTACTTATTTCCAAACTTGAAAAAATGACTCGGAGGAAAACGATTTGGCAACAATGAAGAGGTGGAGTACGAGGTTAATGCCTATTTTGAAAAGCTTCACAGTTCTTATTATAAAAAAGGTATCGAAGCTATTGAACATCGCTGGGAAAAGTGTATCGACCTAAAAGGATCCTATGTTGAAAAATAAAAATAAAAAAGATAAATTTTTGTGTTTTAGTAGTTAGGTTGGCTATTTTTGGGACCGCCCTCGTACTTGCTTTAGTGGCCGGGTGGCTCAGCGGCTAGTGTGCGCGACCGCTGTGCATGAGGTCGTGGGTTCGATCCAGCCTCGGAACATCTAATGAAAAGTTTTTTTCTTTGAATAAACTTTACACCCGGCCACATCTCTTTGCTGTTGGCGCCAGCTTTGCAGTAATCAGCCATGAAAAGCTTCTCAAACTGCCGTTCGGATTCGGTGTTAAACTGTAGGTCCCTTTCTCTTGCGCTAAAATTAAAAGCGCACAAGCCAAGAGATTGAGAGAGGCTCGGCTTTGGCCCTTTGGGACTGTGTCATCTTGACAAGCTAATTTTACTTTTTTTTATTTGCTTTTTGGTGTAGGAAAACAGCGAAAAAATGAACCCATTTAACCAAAACGAACATAGCAGTACGGAATTATTTTACCAAAAGGTTGGTAAAGATCGGATAAGCGGTAGTTGAGCTATGAGTAAATGAGTGTTCGCTGCTGCTGCTTTTAGCTGCTACTGCGGGAACTTTCGTTGGTACAGAGTGTATTAACGGGTGACAACTAAAAACTGCACAAACTTTGAGAGAGCGCGCCCTTAGCTCAGCTTTACATAAAAGCTTTCGGTATGACATTTTTTCACTTTGTTCTCCAGTCAACACGTTTTCATGCCCCCCTGACAAAAATTTTGATAAGTAGTCGCCATCATGCCGTCCAAGCAAGAACGTTGCAAAATTTTACGAAATGCACGCTGACCTTAAAAGTGCTTACAGTAAACCATTTTACCCAAGAGGGCAAGTCCAAACACACTTTTTATAGTATTTTGCAACGAAAAATTATAAAAATTCAACTTCTGGAAGTGGTCGGAAAGCAAACATTATGACCGGCCAAGCTGTCAGAAAGCTAACCCAACTTTTTAACAACAAAGACAACATAAGTCAACGAGTTGCAGCCAGAAAATTTAATTGCAGCCAACAACACATTAGTAAAGTGCTGAAAAAGAATAATATTGTTGCCAGACGTAAGCAAAGAGCACCAAGTTACACACCTGACCAAATACAAACTGTCAAATCTCAATGTCGGTGGATGTGCAACCAGTATCGCCTTTTTGCCAATATCCCTTTTGTACCAAAGGAACGGAACCCAGCAAACTTGCCGCAGTGTCGTCCAATTAAAGATTTTTTTGGAAAAGCTGCAGCTTACAAAAACAACTGGAAGGCCAAAAATATCAAAGAACTGACCAACAGGATTCGCTTATGTATTCGGAAATACGACCCACGGCGGAGACATTTTCTGGAAGCTACGTCGAGTGGCTGATAACGGTCCTTTCGACCAAATCCATTGACCAAATCAGAATTGTGGTTATGGCGGCATTTTAAAGTTTGTGCAGATTTATAGTTGTCACCCGTCA
Organism: Lordiphosa collinella; assembly: GCA_018904265.1. Lineage (NCBI taxonomy): Eukaryota > Metazoa > Arthropoda > Insecta > Diptera > Drosophilidae > Lordiphosa > Lordiphosa collinella. The sequence goes on along the minus strand of JAEIFV010000183.1, from coordinate 400,556 downwards.
TCCTTTGCACACAAGAACTTTTAGCCCCGTTAAACTTTCACTGTGACGATGATTCTACAGTTATTAACAGAAGTCACTTAAAAACAGAGACTTAGTTATACAAGGTGGGCCAAAAGAAGTCATCCGATGTTGTTTGCGGTGTGAGTCGGGGGGCCGCGCGGGGCCGTCGTGGGAACCACATGTCCTCCAGTCAACGTCCAATTGCGGCAGAAAAAACCAGGTTACAGCCAAACGACGTCAGGTTGCCAGCGGCGTTCAAAGATGACCTCCAGCGTGAACACGCACGCGGGTGCACGTGTCGGTGCCCCAAAACGTGTCGTCACGTACGCGGGTGGGGCCTCACGCTTTTGTTTGGTCGAAAATGGATTATCACGATTATTCGCGTTCTGGGGGTTTCGATCCAAGCTGTTCACGTTTCTACATCTAAGTCCACAAATGTCAAAACAGACGACGTGGCGGCTTTTGTAAAAATAAGAGCATCTTCCAATAGGGTGACTTCTTTTGGCCCACCCTGTATTAAATCGGCTATGCTTTAAAAGTAATAAAAGGAAGATGTAATAGCCTACTTCCACCAACGAAATGATACATCACTTCTTGAATTGACAGGAAATGGTATAATTTCTGCTGTGTTTCTCCTTTTTATACTCTGTATCAAAGGTACATAGAGTATATATTGAGTTTGTGCAGAAGTATGTAACAGCCAGAGGAAAGCATTTACGACCGAATAAAGAATATACATTCTTGATCAGCATCAACAATCGAGTCGATATAGCCCTGTCCGTGTGTCCGTCCGTCCGTATGAACAAACAGATCTCAGTGATGGTAAGAGATAGAGGTTTGACATGTATGGGACATATTAAGAAACAGGCAGGCAGATCAAGTTTAGTTACAATTTGTGCCACGCCCATCATATCTCCGTCAGTTTTATAGAAAGAAGGTTCGAACCTTCTGGACATATTTAGTAATCAGGATTATTTATCGATCCGCCAAAGGAATGGTAAAGATCGGATAAACGATTGTCGAGTAATAAAGAAAACAAATAATTATGGGCAGCACCGATCGCAACTTTGATGGGCAGCGCTTCACAGGTATAGAGTATGTTATAATCGGGCTTGACCGACTTTCTTTCTTGTCATTTTGCCTATCATTTCTTAAACATGGAACAATATTTTGTTAACAATCCTCACAACTACCAAAAACATTACTTTACAAAAAACAGATAAACGGTAAATGACATAAAACCTGAATTGCTTTATAAAACACCTTCAACTTTATTTTCCATATTTATTTTGAGTTTTTGTTTACAAAGAAAATATTTTACAAGACGTTTTCAAGGCTGCCACCTTAAAATCGTAAAATAGTGGGACTTGGAACCAGTGTGCGGTGTATGCACTAACTGCATGCCAAGATACGAGTATTCCCCAATAGCGGCTAATTAATGCAATGGGTAAGCAGTGGCATTCAACTTGCGAATCGCCGTCAATTTAGGTAACCGAAATCCCAATTTACATATGGATACATTTTCTTGTTTTCCATTTTTGCGGCGCATCAGCCTTGCCTTAGTTTCTCGAACGGGGTCAGCCAACTGCCGTGATGGACCTACTTACCCCTGCCCCGTCAACGCCCACGCCCGCGCACTCTCGCTTTCAGGGCTCTGGCTTAATTAATTTAAACTAGCGGCTAGAGCGGACGCCTTTAAGTCGTCGTCAAACAAAAGTCACGGCGCAGATGCTATCTATGTGGACACACACACACACACACACATACATACATGTGCACTCGACAATGTTTATTATTAATTTTATATAAAAGCAACAACAATTAATTGTAATTGACTCAGTCGCACGGGTAAAGCAGAAGCGCCAAGTTGGATTTTGGAAATTGATTTCATGATGCGAGTTCAAGTTGCTCATCTCTGGCTGCTCTTGATGATCTGCGGCTTAGCCTGGGGCGATGTACGCTATCGCGGCAATGCGGTGCATCCAGGTAAGTAATGAAAGTACCTTTGGTATCGACTGATCGCATCTCATAATCCCCACACAGAGTATCCGGGTCAGTGTTATTACGAGGAGCTGAAACAACCCATACCCAAAAATCAATCATATAAGCCCATCAATCGAGATGGACACTGTGAGTCGGTCTATTGTCGACCGGATTTTGTGCTGGAGATCGGCTAGTGAGTATAGTAGAATACTGAAGATGTGCCTTTCAAATCTTTAACCATATTTCACTCCAGTTGCGGTCGGCACAATTTGCAGCCCAGCGGGAACTGTAAGATCGATGCGGATATGCGCCGCTCGTTTCCCGATTGTTGCCCCAAGTTGGTCTGTCAGGATCCAGAGAGCAATTATATTTAGCTTCTAGTAAAATAGAGCCATGTCAAATGGCGCTGAAGGTTGTGAACTAGCAACGGATCGTATTACTATATATTTCTGTTACTTTTTGTTTTTGTGAATGTACAAAATGTTGATTTCATTTCTGTTAATGTTGGAGAAGTAAACAATTATTCTTAACCGCTATTTGGGATCTTTAAATGTATTTGTATTTGCCTCGTTTTTGTGAATTATGCGTGAAATTGTTGAGACTGTTTCAGAATAACCATATCTGCGATAAGCACCCAACCAAATTTGAAGTCTGCTTCGTGAGACTTTGCCCATTTTTAATTGAAAAACCTTAGGTTCAATTGCCGAATCTTTAAGTTTTGGACGGACTCGAACCTACAGAGCGAAGCTTGTGCAGAATTCAGCGCCCGCCTTCCTATAAAGCAATTTTCAAACCTTTAAAATTTTGGTTTGAGGACCGGATCTCTAGCTTCTTAAGTCTTTATAACTTTTTTGTTTAGGTAAATTTAAGCGAATGGGTAAAAACGATACATGTTCGTGTCCAAATTAATAGTCTAATACTTTAAATTAGTCTTTGTTCATTTATACCACTCTCAAAAGAAATTGAAAAATAGCTTCTACCTTCTACGAACATAAATATGATATGCTAAGCAACTTAAAAGCATAAATTTTCATTATTTTCTATAATTTCAAGTTATTAAATAAGTTTAATCAATATTTGAACCGAACGTTTTTACCAAATAAACAGAATCCGGCTCCGGAGGTCGAAATTATAAAGGGCTCGGTTCAAGGCCTGGCTTAAAAGAGCCGGCGTTTAATTCTAAACCGGTCAACAATCTTAATTCACATCAATTACATGCAAAATGTTGCATGTAGATGCTTCTAGCAATTTCATTTTGGCAATGTCAAAAGCCCTAATTGAAAATTTGAGGCAAACGATTTGGAATTTGAGAAATCAATTCACCGTTGTTTGGTCTGAGATAGAAGAAGATAGACTTGCAAAATTTATAGCAGATCCTCTGAAAGAAAATTGCAAGGGTTTCCCCTTGCATTCCAAAAAAATATACAATTTGTATAAAGCTTTTAAAGAGTGTTTTTTAAAAATTTCAAAGAAATGTGTTAAGCTCTATACTAAGAAATTATTGATAATATAGTAAATTATTTGAAAGATAGATTCGGCAGATTTCAAAAAGTACCTAGTATTGGAGTTTTTTGGTGAGGATCCACTTGCTCTACACAGAAACCGGTTGTAAGACATTTGCGAGCGAAAAAAATGCTACCCCAAACAAGCTCTAGCAGCAAATCCTCAATGAAAAATGTTTACTTTTTTTTGACTCCTTTTGACAAGTGAAAACCACATCCTTGATTTGTAACAAGAACTAGTGAAATTCACGAAATTATTATCAACATTAACCTGTAACAACAAGTGTACGCCCGAAAGACCATTTTTGACCTTACGAATACTATTGGCTAGGCTCGATTTGATGAGCATTCTGCATGTTCATTCTGAAGTTTAATAAATGTAGATTTTAATGAGATAACGAATAAATTCATTGAATATTGCAAAGTGAGATTATCGGACCTGTTCTGAATTCCGAAAACGAGTGGAATTGCCGCAAATCGAGTTTGTTGCTGTTCCGAATTCCGCAAATCGACGAGAATTGTCGTTTTCAAAACGTGCGCCGCAGAGTTAAAAGTAATGGCTATTTAAAGCATTAAAATACATCCTCGATATGATTAACTAAAAATTCGAAATTAGTTGAACATTTTAAAGATCGTTTAACATCATTACTCAAACTGTTTAAAGTTGAAGTATAATTTAATAGAATTTTTTTATAAACATCTATAAAATATTGCATGAAAAAGAAAACCGAGCGGCCGCGACCAAACCGAGTTGTTCTGAATTCCACTTTATTTTTCATCTTTATTTTTCAATCTTCAATCGGCGGCTGCTAGGGTTGCTGCATATGAATTTATTTGATCGTTCAGACCTTTTTTTCTATTTCACTTAGCTATGTTTAACCATATTTGATATGACATATCCAAATGTTATACAACAAAAATGCCAAAAATTTTTCCATAATTAGTGCATATTTTAATCAGATTGATTATATAAATGTCCGACAAAACCAATGACTTGTAGCAGGTGGTTTAGTTTGACAAAATTGCTATAAATCAAGTAAAATTTGACTTTGAAGGCCAATTTCGACACCATTGAAATTGCTTATACAGCGTGTTTGATTTTTCTCAGCTGCATTGACATGTAGACTATCCTAGAGGTTCATAAAATCCCAATTTAATGCTTGGTATGGCCAACAAAAATTCTGAAAACGGTCCAAAGTCGATCCAAAGTAAAATAAACAAAATTTCTAAAAAATCCGCCGATTTTGACAAAGTCTTGTCTATATATTAGTAGTAGATTTCGAACAACCTTAGTGGTACCATGGAAAAATATATCAAACTAACAAATAAAAAAAAAATTTGGAGGCGTTTCCATTAAAACCAAAAATATGTTCTCACTAGAACTAGTTTTTCGACCGATCGTTCCTATGACAGCTATATGCTATAATTATCCGATCCGGCCGGTTCCGACAAATGTGCTGTGTATTTGTACTGAAAGGGCTAAATTAACTCAGCTCGTCATGGTGATCAAGATATATACTTATTATGTATACTTTATGTGGTCGAGAATGCTTCCTTCTGTGCGTTACAAACATCTGGACAATTTTTATATACCCTCTGCAAGGGTATAAAACAGTGGTGTCCAAACTTACACACAATCACCAAACGTGCTAACCACGCGTGGCTGCCTTTTCAAATTTTGGACATCGCTGGTATAAAATCACAGATTTTTGGGTTAATGATGCAGTAATATTCCCTATATCGAGTTCTTTATTGTGTCTTCATATTGCTATCTTTAATGTTGCATCTCATCTGCATCTCACATGAAGATGAGAATATGTCAGTACATCATTTTACAGGTAAATTTTCATGTTCCAGCAAAAAGCGACATAACTTAGTTGTGCAGCATACGATATTATTTGAAGATCCTTCGGTATTCGGTTAAAACCTCATATATTCGAATCTTTTATAGGCATTTTAAATATAAAAAATAGGGGAAAGTTAACTTCGGCTCGGCCGAGGTTTTGTTTGCAGTTTGCTTTTCTAAATAACACTACTTTTCTGACCTTACTTTTCTATGGGATCTATACTATAAAGATGTCTGATTTCGACCAAACTTGGTGAAATCATGGAAAAGCATAATCCACTGTTAATTACGAAATTTGGAGGCGATCCCATTTAAAACAAAAAAGTTTTTCTCACTAGAACTTCTTTTTCGACCGATCATTCATACTGCAGCTATATGCTATAGTCATCCGATTTTGATAAAACTTTGTAGAAATGTGTTAAAGTATATAAAATAAGAATATGCCAATAAAAAGGGCGTTTTCATTAAAAACATAAAAGTTTTCTTCACTCGAACTAGTTTTTCGACCGATCGTTCTTATGGGAGCTATATGCTTTAGTCATCCGATTTCGACCAAACTTTGTAGAATTGTGTAAAAGTATATAATATAAGTGTATGCCAATAATAAAGTCGAGACGTTTTCATTAAAAACAAAAAGTTTTTCTCACTAGAACTAGTTTCTTGACCGATCATGGGAAAGGATAGTAAAATAAGAAAAACGTTCTTTGAAGGCATTTCCATTAAAAACAAAAAAGTTTTTCTCACTAAGACTAGTTTTTCGACCGATCGTTCCTATGACAGCTATATGCAATAGTCATCCGATCCGACCGGTTCCGACAAATGTGCAGCATATTTCTACTAAAAGACTTCGTGCAAAGGTTGGTGATGATAGCTTTAATACTGACGGAGGAGATAGCATAGAAACAGGCGGACAGGGCTAAATCAACTCAGCTCGTCATGCTGGTCAAGAATATACTATATATATTTTATGTGGTCGGAGATGCTTCCTTCTATGCGTTACAAACATCCGGACAATTTTATAATACCCTCTGCAAGGGTATAAAAAGTTCCCCCAAAGGGGGAACGGTACTACAAAAATAATTATACGATGCCGATTACTACTCGGCACCGTTACGATTACATAATTACAAACAAGTAGTGCGTAAATATTACTTTACCTGTAATCATCGTTTCGATCATCGTAGATCTCTAATACCTATATGTTGTATCAGGTCCGGCTTTCTTACCTCCTAAAATGAGGAAAAGGGAAAAGTCTCAGTTAAATGTTTAACTATTGTTACTTTTATACACAAAATCGTTTCGTTTCATTAAGCACGGATGAAATGATTTGCATTTGTCTCGATATGTAATTTTTACGATTCGATTTGATTCCCCCTGATACCAACAATATCTCATCTTGTGCCGCTGCTGCTCTTAAAGTGGAAGCTCGTGATAGTGGGGATTGTTCAAGGCGCCATTCGCGCGCGCTCATCTTAAAGTGGAAGCTCGTGATCGGCGTTTGTTTTTGTTGACCGCTTAAAAGGTATGAACTAAGGTTTGAAAATAATCTGTGAACTGTTCTTAATTACCATTTTGCACATCACTTTCGAGTATGCCAACCGAATAGGGCACTCAGAGTTTTGATTTTAAGGTCATTTTTTAACTGCAACCTGCACAATTAGACAATTAATTATCCGCAACGCAATTGGTTCACTCACACTCACTCACTCTCTGGAGGGGACTAAGCTCAGCCGCCGGGGATGAATGCTGAGATTCAGATTTGTTTGATTGCTTGAAATGTAAATTAGAATTTCTAATTTGCGAAATCCAGCTCGCCACTATAAATAGTAAACTGGTTGGTCAGCCGGATTTCAGTAACGTTTTCCATTCCTCACGATGCGCATTATTTTGTGTGGTTCCATGATGTTGATGCTGCTGCTTGTGCTGCTGGTCCCGAGCAGTGAGGGCGGTGAGTAGGCGACGCTTCTTGGTTGCCCAACAAGCTAATTGCCCGCTTCATGTCTCTATAGCCACGGAGCCCGTGTGCAGTTACCGCAATGCCGAGGATGAGACCATCTTTCTGAAATATTTGCCACTTTTGAAAAAGGGCCAGGACTATGTGGACTTTGGCAAGGATGGGAAATGCCTAAAGCGTGCCATGTGCACAGACACCTTCAAGACCATAGTGGAGGAGTGAGTATAAACACACAGATAATGTTGTAATCACTTTTGTTAAGTAAACTCTGCTCCTCAGTTGCGGTCAGCACAAGATCACTTGTGCCAACAAGGATCGCTTCACGGGCGTGTTTCCGGGCTGCTGCCTCAAGTGTCCTTAAGGTGCAAATAAAATGTAATCCCATTGTAGCTTGTTTGTTTTTGTGTCTTTGCTCTTCTTTATTTGTTCTTCCTCCAAAATAGCAAATTTTGATCATTTTTCATTTTTTTTGTTTGTTTTGTTTTAAGATTTCTTAGATTAGTAACATGGTGTGTGTGTTTGTGTGAGTGTGGTTTCATGCTGTTTTTTTTTTTTTTGCCTGGGATCATTCAAGTAGAACGTTAGATGTTTGTTTCTTAGCTTCCATTTATTTTAAAATAAATTTTATTTTGAAGTTTCGATTTCCGATCTTGAAGTGTATATTGAAAAATGTTGTGAAACAAAAAAAAAAAACTTAATATTGATTTTCCATATAGAATAATGTGTGTTAGAGGAGTGGGGGAGGGGGGCTCTTCTGTGCCGCCTGCTTCAGCTTGAGTTGCCATTTCTGGGATAAATATATGTTGTTGCGGCGGCGGCTGCTGCTGCTCTACTGCTCCGGCTCTCCTCCTTGGCTTTAACTATAAATTTTTGCTTATAGATCCTCATCCTCATCGGGCAAGGCGGTCGCCTGGGCTTCCTGCAAGTCGCGCTCGATTTGCAGCTGCCAGTCTTTGTCCATTTTGACCTCAGGCGGCAGCAGGGCTGGCATGGCAACAAATTCCAGATTCGGATCGCCGACCAATTTACGGGCCAGCCAGAGGAATGGTTTCTCAAAGTTATAGTTGGATTTGGCCGAGATGTCATAATACTAGGAGGGGGAAAAGAGACACAACAGTTTAGATTAATCTTTTTTCTTGCCATGGGGGTAAGGTTGTATAATACATTTTTTCAATTTTTTTTTGAAAGTATAACATTTTGAGAGTATTGTGTGCAAATTTCAAAGTAAAACGGAGCAAAACTAACGAAGATACAAAATGCATGAGTATAATAAACTTTAAGGGCCGTTTTCTTATGTTCCTGTTTTGCCAAATCTAGGTTAATTCGCACTGCTCATTTTTAGCATGAGCTATGCAAATGCGTGAAATCTACCTAGATTTGCAAAAACAGGAACAAGAGAAAACGGCCCTAAATCGATTTTCTGGCAAGCAACATTTTTTGAAATTGGTGTACAACTCCAAAAGTATTGGAATCACTCATCACTTCTCAATTGCAGCATTGCTGCCGCTTAATAATTTCCCCATCACAACATGGATTTATGAAAAAGCATTCAGTGGAAACTAACTTGCTTGAGTTTACAACTCTTGTTAATATGGGGTTTGTAAACAAGGATGTGATATACACGGAATTTAGCAAAGCTTTCGATTCCGTTAATCATATGAGCTCCTTATTCGCAAACTGAACATTTTTGGTTTTCCTCCCAAGTTACTGACTTGGATCATGGCCTATTTACGTGATCGGTCCCAAAGAGTTAGATTTAAATCACAGTTTTCTGTACCCATTTATGTATCCTCCAGGCAGTCATCTCTGGACCTCTGCTCTTCAACTTATTTGTAAATGATTTCCGACTGCATTATCCCACTCTATGTGCTAATGTATGCGGACGACCTAAACTTTGCCTGTCTTATAATGTCCAGTATCACCTCTTCTCCTACAAAGGGATTTAAACTCTCTCAATAATTGGTGCAAGATCAATAGTCTCCCTCTCAACAATGAAAAGTGTAAACATTTAACTTTTCATTGTAGTACGCCGTATCTTTTTGACTATGTGATTGATGATAAGCATTTGGAACGCATCTACAAAGTTAATGATTTGGGAATACATTTTATGCCCAAATTAAGTTTCAACGTTCATATATCGGTCATTGCCAATAAAGCTATGGGAGTTCTTGGTTTTATCAAAAGATGGTCTAAAGAATTTAATAACCCATAGGTTACCAAACAATTATATGTTTCTCTGGTTAGATCATTCTTGAGTTTGGATCATGTGTCTGGTCTCCATACTACCAACAATTTCAGGATCAAATCGAATCTGTACAGAAACAGTTTTTAATTTTCGCCCTCAGTGGCCTAAATTGGGATTCTAATAGGCACCTACCACCGTACGAGCATAGACTACGCTTGTTGTTTCCTTCATAAGCTCCTGTCAGGTGAGATTGACTCAAGTGCTCTGCTTAGCCTATTAAGTTTTGCGGTTCCGGCCCGTGTAAAAAGGAATTATGTATGTCCCGATTTATTTACATCCTTGTATCACAAACTATAAAATAAGAAATATTCTATTGTCTAACTTAAATACATAATCGAATTCAGAGTCGGTTTTCGTGTAAAGGTTGCTTTTTCTAGTTTAAAGTTCAAAGATTCATATGAAAAGTAAGAAGTATGTCTGTGGCTACTAGATCTGGTCTTCTCTTCTCTACGAATTGAATCCCCTTGGCATTGAGCAATCGGTTTCAACTGCTTAAGCAATTCCGATTTTCATCAAACCTGATCTAGTAACCGTTGACATGCTTGTCACCTTCCATTTAACATTGTTAAAATTAAACTCTAAATGCAAACGTTTACACGAAAACCGACTCAGAATTCAGAACAGGGCCGAATGTTCACTGAACTTTGTTAAACTATAAACAATAAACAAAACAAAACAAATCATCATACTCCAGGGAAAAAAGTATATTTGCATAAATGTCTCTCTATCTTTACAATAATAACAACATTACATTAGTTGTTGATAAACAAAACTGTGTTCTTGTTTTCTATTTCTAGAATACTTATGCAAAATCTTTCTTTGGACACCATTCTAAGAACAACTTCAATAAAAAACTGAAGTTAACTAGCTAATGCATTTATAACATGAAACAAATATTCTTGAAGTGGTTTTTATCCTAGCACGCCTCGTACACAGCATTTCTCCGCTGAAGAGCGTATATTTAATAATGGGGCTCAAGGACTAAAACTAAAATTTCTAATATAACTGGCATAAAAACGCGACTTCAAGCTTTTTAAAAAACTCAAACTTTTTTAAAAACCCCCATTCTAGAGGTGAAATCAAAGGCTGCGTAAGTTTAATCGACATTGAAGCACGCTGTAAAGGAAAAACTTGGTGTTTACAACAAACATTTCATCGAGAATCAATTGGATCCTTACGTTCTTAGAATTCTCAAGTTTTTAATTCGCAAATGCGTATTTGCAAACGTCTTGTTGGTATCAGCGCTTGAAACTCACTGATGAGATGGCAGGGAGTCCATCGAAACAGTCTGTCTGATTTCGTTGATTACAAAGGCTACAAAATTGGATTTTTCAGTTTATTGAAGGTTTGGTGCTGATTTTATATGATTTTTGTAAACAAAATGGCCCATAAAGTCTAGATCTTTAGTAATTTGAGCTAAGATTTGGCACTTTTTGTGGGGAACTCTTACTAATGTTTAAACTATCTTTGATATTATCGTAAGGAACTACTTTTTTGATATAAAATAACCTTATCTAAATATTTTTGCGATTTTTTAAAGCGGAGATATACCATTTTTAATACATGTGTTAAATTTCATTGAATTGTCTACTGCCAAAAAATTTGCTATGCAAAGTCACTATAGTTGGCTAGGAATTTTTATTAAATTCTTATGAAAATTAAAAACCAATTTGGAAAACAATGGGGTTCCCTAATTTGGTCAGTTGAAGGACATGTATTCAAAATGGTATATCTTCGCTTAAGAAAATCGTAGAATGGCTTGGAATAGAGTATTTTAAAAATTAGAAATAGTACTACAAGATAAACGGGTGTGTTCCAGAATTTAGAGATTATAAACGATTGGATTTGAACTAAACTATCAGACTTTAATAGTGTCAAGAATAATGTGGCATACTAAATTATAGTACAGTCAGTTTCAAAATCTCAAATTTAGTCATCTAATCTAGTAGCTCGCATTTTGGAGACGCTTCACATGTAAAGGAAAGCAGTTGCAGTTCGAAATGAAACCGTTTATACGAAAATCTCTAGAGATTTCTGGAACACCGCCGAATATCAAAAAATCAAATAAAAAGGAACTCCACAAAACGTTCATAAAAAGAGTAAAAGAATGCATAAGCATTTAGACGTGATGGACCATTTCCGAAAACAGATTCGTGTTCAGCACACAAAAATCATCTAGAATCACCACCAAACCTTCAATATACTGGATCTTGTTGCCTAGTGTTATTGAATTAAAATCAATCCTAGACTTAGAGATGGCTAACAAGCACTTTGACTAAAATCAAAATAGGTCGCTAAAACGTATATATGTACATTGTTTCTATTAATTCTCAAGCATGAAAGTACTTTGAGATGGTACATTGGAACTCTTAAAATTTGGAAAAACATCGATGTTTTATTCTAAAACATATGATGTATAAGCGCGAAAAAAGGTCCTACACAATGTGCGATAAAAAAGCAAAACGAAAAAATCTGAAAAAAAATTGGAACATCAATAAATTTTTTTATGGCAATTAAAATTGCACCCTTTTTAAATTTTTGATTGTTATATTTTTCTTATTTTGAGTGTCTGCCAAGGATTGGTTCCTGATGTGTAGCTATCTACAATCAAATTGCGACCTGGAACGTATTGATTACGCTGTGAGGTGATTTTTTTAATTGTTTGAACTGGAATTTAATATTTAATAATCGCATTTTGAATTCAAGCGGCCAGCAAAAACAATTTGATCCTACCATTTAGCAGCCGTTTCGGGTAGTTTTTAGTGTATTTTTTAGACTTTTTCAATCCGCATAACATTAACTACGTTTATGCTATGCTCATTTTACAAAATCATTTCATGAAATGGGTCCGAGAGTGCGAGCTTAAACACCATTTCATGAATTCGACTACTCACGATAGTTGACTATGAACTAGCTGTCAATTCATGAAATGCCGAGGCGCAGCCAACTTACCGCTGCGCTGGTGTTGCCAGATCTTTTGTTTTCTCATATGTGCGCTGTCATTTTGTGAATTCATAAAATCAGCATAAACAGGAACAAATTTGATTTTGCAAATTGAAGAAATCATGAATTTCATAGCATAAAGGTAGTAATTAATAATTTGTTTTTTCGTGACATACAGCCATGCTCCCACTTTCGCATTCGCCAAAATTTTGCGATTTGGAGAGCAAATTTGGTCGAAAACCCGGTTTCAAATCGCAAAACTCTTACGCATGGCTGATAAAGTTGTGTTTGTTCTGGGAATCAGCCTTAAATCACAAGACTTTTGTCGAATTTAGAACAAGGCTAATAACAACAAATTTACTGAAATTTTTTTGCGAAAATCTTATTTTTCACTTCAAAATGCTGCCAAAATATAAAAAAAATAATCGCAAAACAGAAAACTCTTCCTGATCACCACGGGAAATATATCCCCTTTAAAACTAACGAGTTTTTATGTACACCGCACAACAACTTTTTCTCGAGGCGCCTCTGGAGATTTGCTGCCACCGACTTGTTTATGGATATTTTTAATTAAAATTTTTTTCTAAGATACTTCAGATGTTATACTGTAACATGTATATGTGATAAATAAACCAACATTTATCACATATTCAAAAAAAAAATCAAGAAAAGATGCATTTTTTTCGCCCTTAAAACCTTAACAAAGCAACACTCACCTGCAAGTTTTTCTTTCGGTGGAACACAATGCTTTTGGCCTTGACCTTACGGTCCTTAATGTCCACCTTATTTCCACACAGCACTATGGGTATATTCTCGCACACACGCACCAAATCACGATGCCAGTTGGGCACATTCTTGTACGTGACGCGTGAAGTCACGTCGAACATGATGACAGCACACTGTCCCTGAATGTAGTACCCGTCACGCAGACCACCAAACTTCTCCTGGCCAGCCGTGTCCCAGACATTGAAGCGTATGGCTCCGCGATTGGTGTGGAAGATCAGCGGATGCACCTCCACTCCCAGAGTGGCCACGTACTTCTTCTCGAACTCGCCTGTCATGTGACGCTTCACAAAGGTGGTCTTTCCGGTGCCGCCATCGCCAACAAGCACGCACTTGAATGTGGGGATATCCTGACTTTCTTGAGCCATCTTTGTTGTTGTTTACAGAAGCTGGTAGTGATGAGGAAAGGAACAGAGGAGTTGAGTTAGAGGCGAGATGAAGTGCTTGTTGATGGCAGGACGAGCGCAGGGCAACTGACACGGCCAACAAAAAACGGATGCGGATGCGTATGCGGGCAAAGCGCGCCAAAGACAACAGCTGTTGCCACCAAGAGCACGAAAGAGAGAGAGCCAGCGAGAGAGGGGCACTGCAGCTGCTGACGCAGGTAGCACCGAAAAATATTGCCAAATCTGTTGAAATCTTTCTTTTGAGTCACGCACTGGAGGGGTTGAAACTAAATCATGTTTTAGCTAATATTTCGCCTTGACGAAATTGAAAATGCCGCACTTGGCGAGTGGTGAGCGACAAGAGAGCGCCAGCCGACAAGCGACGCAGCCCTAAAGCGCGCCAAAAATGCAACAAAGAGCTGCAACTGCAGTTGCAGCTTTGCTTCACGTGAAATCGGAAAGCGCAAGCGCTCTTTTGATTTGTTTTTAATAACAAACAACACAACTGCCAAACGCACAGAGTCTGCCAACGACATTCACTCACACACACACACATATGCCAAGACGCCGCCGCTGCCGTCACACGCGCCATGCATGACGCAAATGTGTTGGTTTTTTTGTCTGTAGAAATTCTTGTTTAACCTCACAAATTTTTCTTTAATGTGACATGCTCAAATGCAAAAATGCCAAACTTCTTGAAATTCTTGTAACTGATCTAAATAAACAAATTGCAAGTGTGGCAAGTCTGCCGAGAGTACACAAGTATGTGGCTAGCACGCGGCATCATGTCAAACGACGCCGGGTCCGGGGTGGGGGGGAAAAGAACAGTGTATATTAGAGTGCAAATATAGTGCTGGCGAGAGGAGAGGAGGAAGCATAAAAACGCGCAACTAACTGTAATTCAACCCGGCTTGGCCAAACTCCGCTTTAAACGTGCTCGAGGCAGTGGAAAGACTAATCCGCCTCATATTCGCAACCGACGCCGCCATTGCCGCCAGCCAAGGCAAATTTTCGATGTGTCCCAGACATTGAAGCGAATGTCACCGCGATTGGTGTGGAAGATGAGCGGCACCGACACCAATCGCGGTGACATACGCTTCAACGATTGTTTTCTTATGCATGTGTTTTGTGTAGGCTACTTACTTGCTGTTTTGTGGGTGCTTTTCCAATTATTCTCACTGAAACAACAATTTCTTTTCGACCGAGCACACACAACGAGCTGCTGAATTCGTTCCAGTTGACGTTTAGAGTGACCTAGTTTAGTTTAGTTGATAATCTACGAAAATAGTCGCGTCGCACTTATCGTACTAATTTCGCCAGACACTGAAAACAATCAAACGGTACCACTAATCCCAAAAGTATCGATATTGATTGAAATTTGGCTTGAGTCTGAATTGGGGTAGTCGGCGGTCATATCAGTAGGAATCGAAAACATAACAATCAATTGGATTTAAGCATATTCTGTTATCAAATCATTGCTTTAATTTTGGTTTTGCCGATAGTCCATCAGCACTTAAGTTATCGATTGGGCCAGGGTGACCAAAGACGATAAGAAATAGTAGCGTCTAGGCTGAAATAAAAGCATTGCCCTACACTGCTTAGCGAACATATTTGAATATTGGTAGCACACTTTGATTAAACTTTATTAAATTTCAAAATTTTAATATTTATGGATTAAGCAGCAGCTACATAGATGTATACACTGGTGGACTATATGGCCAACATGATGACCGCCATTTCAACCATGCTGGCCAATCGACCCAAGAGCATAGAATGGCGACTTGTAGACGTGAAAAGTGCTTCGTTGCGGCATTCGATATACCGTACTACTAATAGACGCCTGGTCACCGCTGACTAACGAATTAGATTTTAGCCGTTAAGTTTGATAAAAAAAAGCAATGTAACTAAATTTTCAAATTGGCCAGACGACATTCATTTTAAGATGCTAAATTTCCATCAAATAAATAAAATACCTATATCTGAAAAAAGAATATAAACACCTTGTGATGTGGTTGCTGTTGTTTGGCTACTCTACGCTGTTTGCTACGCTGCTTCAGTACTTCTGTTGGAGTCGTTGTCCTGTTGTAGACGTCGCTTGATATGTAAATTTAAACGTTCCTTGATATTTGGTGCATATTTTCATAAAGCAGCCGAAACATAAGTAAATTAAACATAATTTTAATTTACCCAAAGTACTAATTTGTTTTGCTTCCGTTTTACTTTTGTCTGCCCGCATTTGATATTTAAATTCTGGCGCTCAGTGTTGCCAAATCAGCTTTTTTCCTGCCATCTCTAGCTTTTTTTTAACTGTGCAGGAGAAATTTTAGAAACAGCGGGAAGCTGGAATTCTAGCTTGTTAAGGGGCTACATACAGTAAATTGACTGGAAAAAAGCCAGTTTTTTTTTTTAATTTTCCTAAGAAGACCTTTTAATTCATAAAAGCAAAAATTTGTACACATATCAAGGTGTCTTTTTACTGTATTTTAACTTTTTTTAATTCGCAAAATTATAATTGGGAAAGGTGCTATAGCTGATCTCCTGGAGCTCCACTCCAAAATGCGGCGTACACGATATCTCTAGACTTAATTGTAAGCAATTGTAAAATCTGGAAATTAATCGAAATGATTAATAAAATTCTTTGACAAAATGGCAGCTTTTCAAAAAAAATCTTGATGTGAGTTGATATGTTCCGTTTTTGAAAACATTTTAAACTCACAAAAAAATTTAAGGTCCAGGTCCGCCCGTTCAGTTCGATCCACCACCCAACCAACCCCGTCCAGGTTAAAAATAATTTTTTTGTTAAATGTCTCGAGAAATTGGCAGTGCTAGCCAAATCGAAATGTAAAACGTCTCCCGTTTCCGCATGTTCCATTTTCGATCGTTTCGCTTGATTCTCTCGGGCGGATTTCGTCTGGCTCGTGGTTTGCCAAAAGTAAAACGTAACTAAGCAATTTCATTCGGAATTGAGAACAGCAATACCAAACCGAAACGGAATTGCCTTCGGTTTACTGTATAAAATGCATTTACGTGTCTCACAGTAACTTTCAATCAATTTTTCGCTACTTTTTCGACTTTTAGAGTAGATTTTCCACAAATCAAATTTATGAAAAATGTTTAACAACAATCTAAAATATTTACAAACAAACAAAATCAAATGGACATATGGTAGTCAATGTAAAAGGAATGTACGCTGACAGCCGTGATTGCAAATCGCATATGATTTAATATAGATTTGCATTTATTCTCACGACTAGACTTCAGTTTGCCACTTTATTTAAGTAGATGATGATATGCCTCTCACACCAGCGGCTTGCCAAAGTATTTAAAGTATTTAACCGGTTTTTTTGCTCTTTCAACATTGCCATAAAGGTTAATTACGCCACAAACTGTAAATATAAACCACACCTAAGCACTGTGGAATGGAAATCATTAACCTGGGGCTTAAGCCCAAAGCGACTGTTAAATAAAGACAGCAAATTGCAATTGCTGAAATTTTGCTAGCATTAAAGTGGAAGTGGATATAAAGCATTAAAAGCTTAAAATTGTTGTAAGAATATTCTTCTCTTTTAAACTTCTAACTTCATCATACTTTTTTTCTATTTATATTAAACTAGCTGTATACCCGGCGTCGCCCGGGTCCTTTCATGAATATGATTCTTATGAAAGCTTGTTTCAACTGGCTGCAAATCGATATTAACCGTTTTACATTGGGAAAACTACGAATTTCCAACCCTGTCTGTCCGTATGAACGCACAGATCTCAGAGATGGTAAGTGATAGAGGTTTGACATGTATGGGACAAATGGTCCTTGCAAGCAGATCAAGTTTATTTTTAATTTTGGACACGCCCCCTTCCGACCCCGCAAATTGGAAAAAACGTCACATCTCCCACAGTTTTATAGATAATAGGTTCGTTTCTTCTGGACGTATTTAGTACTCAGGATTCATTATCGATCCGCCAAAGGAATGGTAAGAATCGGATGAACGGTAGTCGAGTTATAAGGAAAACAAACAATTATGGGCAGCACCGGTCGCAACGGTGATGGGCAGCACTTCACAGGTACAGGGTATATTATAGTAGGGCTTGACTGACTTTCTTACTTGTTTTTATTAATGTATGTAGTTGTCGTAAGGGTACTTCTAGCTCATTATTTCCCGTTTCTAGACTTTTTACTTAGCTATCCGACATTTCGTTTCTGCATTTATGACTGGGAATCCAATGCAAAATCTTCGCTTTCGAGATGCGACGTAAAAATAAGAAAATATCGCGACAAAAATTAAAGCTATATTTTTCACCAAAAAACGACACCCAAAGTTTTTACCAAACAGCGAGATAACACTAAACAACACCAAAATAAAATGGGAAAGCTCAGTCAGATATCTTGGCTTAAACCTTGACAAAAAACTAATTTTTAGCGATCAGATTAGTAAGACTGTTGACAAAGTTAACAAGATGATCAGAACCTTATATCCGTTCATAAACCGCAACTCAAAACTATCCATTAACAACAAACTTCTAGTCTATAAGTTAGTTTTCTTACCCACTATCTTATATGGATCAGAAATATGGGGTGAATGCGCAAAGACTCATGTGAGAAAACTGCAAACGGCACAAAATAAGATATTGAAAATGATCCTGAACCTGCCCTTTTATTATTCCACAGAACGGTTACATTCTGATGCAAATATCAAATCGATAGATGACTTCATCTCTCGTGCCAAAAGTAAATTCAACACAAAGAAAATTCTAAAGACGCGCTAATTAGTGCTGGTAGGTACTTCACCACTAATATAATTAGTGTTAGGAAGAACTAGCCAAAGCTTACCTCTAAGTCTAATTTTAAGTTTCTTGCCAAGGTTTTTTTTTTGCCTTTTCCTTGGGTAATTCTCGAAGTTAAGTTCTCGAAAAATGTAAATTGTAAAACAGATTGAAATACTTTTTCAGATGTAAAGATGAATATCTAATCACTGACTACCACTGAACTGCTAGCTTTAAGCAAACTGTAAATATTACTGGGCAATAAGGCAAACCATTATTATTATTATTATTATTATTATTTTTTCATATAATTTCTAAACTATAACATGTCATTTTGACCATAAAGAGAAAGGGACGCATAGAAAATGTACAGAAGGAAAGAGACAAATGGTGTTACATTTCGAAACTTCAACCTAACGAAATATTTAAGTAGGCCCAGCGGCGCGAGAGCACACGCGTTCCAGATGGTGGTGTATGAAAAGACGCCATGCAATTCGTGTTATATGCAAAGGGTCCTGAGTTCGCTGCCTAGTCAAGGCGGTAAGGTAAACAAATATAATAAAAATTATAAATCGGTTGTTTTTCTATTTGTATACAAATGCAGTATGTAGTGTTGGGTAGTATATAGGAATTACACAACAATACCAAAATTTTTTTATTGTGTCAAAATGTTCGAATGTATTTTGATGTCGTCAATTTGGTTCGAAATTTTGAGTGCTATCAATGAGAGGTCTCATTCTGAGTGAATGTAAACTTGTCGCAAAAGGATGGAACATTCCTGAAACTTTGCCAACAATTCGCAAAAGAAAACGTGCAGAGGTATTTTTTGATGATCGACATCATTTCTGAAGAGAATTATTTAAGACCAGCCCTTTCCTCAGCATCATCGATTCGGTCATTGCAGGAATGGCGAAAAGATTCAAAGCAGTAAAAAATGAAGTGTTCTCTTGTATATGGAAATTCTCCACGTTGGATGAAGATACTCTCCAGACGTCTGCCGGAGAATTTACGAAGAAGTACGAAGCTGATTTTTCCGAAGAGTTGAAAGATGAAATCGTCTACCTCAAACACAGATATGTAGATAATTTTAAAAAGAACCTTCCTCCATTTGGATTGGTCAACGCTCCGTACTCGAAAAACCTGCAGAATCCTTTTCCCAATGACTGCGAGTTTTTGAGAATTTTTTGTACTCTCCCTGTCAGTGTCGCTAGTGGAGAACGCTCCTTCAGTGTTTTATCGCGAGTCACAAACTTCCACAAATCTTGTTCTACACAAAAGCGTCTAACTTGTCTGGCGATTTTATGTTTGGAGTCCGCGTTAGCAGGGCAGTTGGATTTCAGCGTAATAATCGATTTCTTTGCCTTTGCAACAGCGAGAAAAGCGAATTTAATTGGATAACTAACCGCTATATTTGCGATAACTTAAAAATTAGTCCTTTTTTATTACCGTCATGTTACGAGTCCCTGCCTTTGTATTGAAACAGAATTCATATTGCTCATCTGTATATATACATTATACTTGTATAGTGTGGCTGATGAATATTGCTACATTAAGTACATTAACTCAAATAACTTGTTTTTCAGTGTATAAAATTCATTTTTTTTTTTCATGTTAAAGCTCATTAAATTTCATTGAATATAGCTTAATTAGTTTTAAAAATAATAAAATTTAAATACCCCCCTGTTCGTTAATGCATGTGAGCAGAAAAGATCCTTGTTGAAACTCTTGAATTTTTTTGTATGGGAGCAGCTACAGCAGCGATTGTGTCCTCCGTCTCGAATTGTTGGGTTTCGATGGTAAGGTCTTCTTTCGACTGTCCCACGGTCGGAAAAATTGTTAACAAGTCTGATTATGGTCCACCTGCCTACAGTCTCTTTGAACCAAAACTACGGACTCCAGAGCGTAATAGCGGCGGACAATCCAAATTCTTGTTTCAGTGTCCCAGTTATCTATTTTCCAAAAATTTAAAGATTAATCTACAAAATAAAAAAAAATTAAGCAGATTCATCAAATAAAAAAAAAGTAATTCAATGTTTCTTTGGTAGCGGCTTTCATCAGCCACCCTTTATCTGTACATTAACAAAACTCAACATGATTGTCGTTATGTTGATTTCCAGAACGCAGGAAAATAAATTATTATGTCGAACTTCACATGAATAGAATCACTTTTGATCTGTTTTTAAATCTGAATGCTTATGAAAAGCAGTCTTATCTGAATGAAACATTGTGCCGAAATAAATGTTTATGTCATCTGGTATCAAGCCTTAAATTGCGGTCCGTGAGCTGTGTCCCCCAGGGCCCGTATTTCCTCTCGACGGGCCTGACGCTCAGCTGAGCGGTCAAGTTAATTGACTAGAGCCGGTTATATTTCCCCTGATCGCTCAGCGAAATAGGTCATATGGCTTTACACGAAAACTCAGCTGAGTGATTTGGTCGTGTAAATCTTTATCTTTGAAAATCTTCAAAAAAAGGTTTTGCTCAAAGTAACCCGAATCGAAGGTATCGGTTGTGGAAGTGAACCCCTAGCGTTTAGTGAGGGTACGTACCCCGAACCGCCAACCTGTCAAAATTACCTTGATAGAAACACACTTCTTTCTCTCGCCTACTGGGAAATTTTCATGAAATATAAACCTATAAAATAGGATTGCGTCTCTCGGATTACTCATGATTCATTTTGTTGTTCCATTGAAATTTCTCCCACTGTGCGGTGCTGCGGCTCATTTGCATACAAAAGACGAAAAGAAGTTGACAAAGTGCTAGCACAAGTTGACATAACACCAATTGTGGCTAAGGCTAAAGAGTAGCTCTGCTCTGCTCTGTGCTCGGTCCCCCCCATAACAGGTCCAATACCAATTAAGCAGAAAAAGTGTAGAACCAGCAGCCAGGTACTTGATTCTCTGCACGGGAAAGTGGGTCAACATTTTGGGCCGGTGATGAATCAATTGAAGAAATGCCAGTTTTTGCTTTGTTTGATTGTTGTTTCTTTTGTTTTATTTTATTTTATTTTCGTTTAAATGATAAATATAAATAGTTTAGTTGCCTTTGCTGGATTAGTCAATAACATGGTAATCGTAGTCATGCATACAAATATGCAGATATATACAAATACAATATATCTAGCCTATATAGCTGCGAGTTTTCAGTTTCGGTTTCATTTAATTGCCGTTTCACAGAATTTTCCGCATGTTTATCTTTAAAAAAAAAATTGTTGTGTGTGCAATAAATTCAAACCAGACACACACTCTGCGCGCCTCCAATGAAAGCGAATTCGAAAAGGGATTTGCAGACTCAATTGTTTGTTATTAATAACATTTTGTATCATATATCGACATTTATATTATTCTTATTATTAAATGTTAAGCTTAGGGCAAATATTCGTTGTTTGGGTACATATGTATATATAGAAAGCTATATATATATATATGATATAGGAGGTACAAAAAATACAGTATATACATATACAATTTCCATTTGGGTGGTTAGTATCAAAAAATATGGTTAGATTCGCTGCCTTTTGTCTCAGTCAATATAATTATTACAATTTCATTTTGTTCGTTGTGTCACAGAGTAAAGGTTGTTATAAAACCGATTTTGTCGTTAGCATTTATATACAAATAAAAACATACATCTAGGTGTATATATATATATATAGTATTATAGGGGGAATTAACTTTTGGCCTGAACACTTTGGAAGTACTACATAATACAGAGAGGGCGGAGAGAGGGAAAAGAGAGCCTACTCTTAGTTACGTCAAACGCATAAACTAAATAGTTTTAAATTAAAATTAATTTAAAAAAAAAATTGTACTTTTTATTAGTTTCTGCGTTTTCAAAAAATTAAAACAAAATACAGGTAGGGGCTGGGAGGGGGCAAATACAGTGTTTTTTTCGGCAGCTTTGGCAACTCTAGGCAGTACAGTTGAATCATATACATATGTAGGTCTTATCAGTTCAAAACTCTGAATATTCCAGTGTTGGTTTGCTACTTAATTTTCGTTTGCTTTAAAAATATCAGTTCAGAATATTCTTTCAGTTTTTATGGTAGTCTAGAGTTGTATCAGTTAGCTCTAATGAAAACTTATTGTTACATTCTCTGGTACTAACATTTTGCTAGAAAGCTAGGGTGATCTATCTTTGACACCAAAGTGTCAGAGTA
Organism: Lordiphosa collinella; assembly: GCA_018904265.1. Classification (NCBI taxonomy): domain Eukaryota; kingdom Metazoa; phylum Arthropoda; class Insecta; order Diptera; family Drosophilidae; genus Lordiphosa; species Lordiphosa collinella. The sequence goes on along the minus strand of JAEIFV010000183.1, from coordinate 378,000 downwards.
TCATCGAACTATTGACAATAGTTGTCCGTAAAGAATTTAACTCACACTTTCTTATTTGACCCAAAAGTGGTACTAGCAATTTATATATAGGATCTTGTTTCAGGCTTAATCACAGAGACTCACACCTACTACTTTTAGCCTATGAAATTAACAATATACTGAACAGAGGTGCCAAGTATGAATTTTTTTTTAATGATTTGCAAAAATTTTATCACCATGAGCAACTGAAGCTACAAACTGATGAATTTAAGTCGAATTCAAGGTCAACTTTCATAAAAAGGTGATTATACTCGCACTTTAAACGCTTTTAGTGAAATAATTTCGTAAAAGTGCTGCCAAGCAAGTTTAAATTAAAAACAAAATGGGCGGCACTTATTTGTCTAAAACAGTTCAGACTTATACATACTTTCCCAACACTGTCAATTCAGTTATAAGAACTACATTTCTATGATCCAACTCTGCTTAGCCAACTGTTGTGCGTGTGTGTGTGTCTGTGCTGGGATTCTGTTATCTTCAACATAATTGTTTAATTAAAAGCGCTTTCTTTTTTTTTTGTTTTTGGGCATCTGCTGTTCCGCCCATTTAACCTTGGATCAGTCAATTGCGTTGAACTTTTAATGATAAATGTGGGATTGTGCGTAAATGTTTATAATCAATGAAAACACAACAGCACACACACACACACAGCTACACCTGCAGTTTAAGTAAATAATTTCAAATTGTTTACTTAAAAAACAGATTCCAACGCATTTATAAAAATAGTTTCCAGTTAAAAATGTGAGAAAATCGATTAAGCAATCGAAATGACAGCCAAGAGCAGCGACAAAGACACACACACACACACACATTCAAACAAAATGCAATCCAAATACAAATCAGAATCAGCTAATTTAAATGTTAGACACTCGCACACACAAGCAGACATGTGTTTTTCTCACACTTGAGTTTTTGAGGCTAACAAAACTAACAAAATAGACACAAAAAATGCCTCAACAATAAATTCCTTGTGGCTAGCTGCTGATTTGATTGTTCATTTCTTTGTCAGAGTGTGCGTGCGTGTGAGTGCGTTTAAAACAATAGCGGCGCCTTGTTTTTGCATTTTGCAACACTAACACTTAGAATGTGACCTGGCAACTCTCACCGTGCTACCGTTACCGTTATTTTCTTTTGTAATTATTTGTATGAATAAGATGATTGCTCAAGTTGAAGTTGAATACTGGTAAGTTTGTTCAATTGTAACACACAGACACACACACACACACTTGCATGCACGTGTCTACACAATTAGCTTGGACCCGGGGCCGGTCGGTCAATGCGCGTGCTTGAATGTTGCTGCTGCTATTGTTGCTATTGCGCAAGTGTGCGCCACGGCCTTTTGTTGCTTTTGCGCCATTTTCTTGTTGGGTTGGGTTTTACTTTCGCATTTGTTGTCTGCTGCTCGTCTCCATTTTCTGCAAAATAAGAAAAAAGGGCAAAAATAAATATACAATTCACGAATACAAACAATGCGACGCAGCGACCACGTCTCAAATTCAGATGCCAACGGATGGAGCCCCGGACAAATTAAAAAAAATAATGCTCTGCGTAAAATGTAAATGGGCCACATTGCAATTATAACTTGGAAAACTGCAGAACGTAAAAATTAAAACTGCCGCTAAACTCAATTAACGTGTAGGCAGGCAGGCGGCGGCAGTGCAATACGAGTCTAGGGAGGGGAAGTCGAGTGGAGTTTATTTGGCGTTGGCGTTTCTGCATTCTTGCAACTTTGGGCTAATTTGTAAATAGCAAAAAATTCGACAAGTGCTAAGGAAAAGTACAAAAACGTAGTCGAATATGCTATACCATGGAGTAATAACGCGATGAGTTAAGTTTGCCCTCTTTTTAGCTAACTTTTTTTTCACATTTGTTGCGCGGCTAACACTCTCTTAGCTCCAGTGATGCCAAGTTTTTTCTTAGCAAATGTCAGGGAAATTTGAGGGAAAATTTACGATGTGGACCTACGATTTTACGAGTGTACAAGTTCTTTCACACAGAAAATAAAAACATCACATTTTTCACTTATTTCTCTCAATGCACACTAACGGGGAAAAGCCAACATTTTGGCATAACTTAGACGAACACAGTGTCATAAAACTTAGTACATATAAAACTCATCTATCCATATTTGGACCGATCAAATTTACCAAAAAGGGGAAAAATTACATTTCATTATTTTAATTTTAATTTTACAGCTAATCCATTAGAGATATGAAATATTTAGAGCCAGGTTTGGGTTCAGTTCAGTGAAAAACCTGTCTAAAATCAATAGTTTATTTACCATTTGAGAATACTAGATGGATTTTGCATCTTTCTTCAGAATTCTTCAGTATTTTTAAACAAAAACATTAATCTTTGAGTTTTTAAACAGGCATATTCTCAGTTCCGCTACGTTTTGAAAAGTAAACCGAACGCAATTCCGTTTCGGTTTGGTTTTGATGTTCTCAATTCCGAATGAAATTGCCAACGTATTACGTTTGCCGAACTGCGAAATCGGCACGAGAGAATCGAGCGAGACGATCGAAAATGGAACATGTGGAAGTGAGAAAAGCTGATTTTTACGTTTTAAATTTCGTTTTGGTAAAGTAAAATACATATAGAAAAAACTGTTTTGGGGCCATTAATATAGGTTTTGGAGTTGTTAGAAATAACCAAGTATAGGGAAAGGTTTTTCTCGACCTGCTCTACAGTGAACGCTAGGTCATTTCAAAACTATATTTTCGCTGTAAGACTGAGTTAAATGTTGATTTATTCAACATAACATAACAACAGTAAGCCTCGAATTGGGAAATATAAGCTGACTTCAACAGTAAAGTTACCCGAACCAGACTTAAACTGAGTGGAGATGCTAAGCACACCATACAGAATGTTGCAGCACTGATACTATCTGCTAAGTAAAATCTTATTGTCTGTAATAAAGGTAAAGACCCAACTTTCGTCACTAGAACTCGAGAGGAGGTACTAGATATCACCCACATTTCAGAGTTTTTAATAGAAAACATTATTTCATGGAGAGTTCTATCGGACAACTCCTTCCCAGATCATAAATATATTGGAGCTGAAGCTAATAGAATCATGCCCCGAAAGTAATAAACAAAATATCAACCGAAAAAGCGTGTACTATCCGTTTTATTGATGAGGAAGTGGTTAAAAAACAGATTAAGGGAATAAAGCCCTGTAAAAACTCTGGTGTTGATGGAAAGCTGACATGCTGGTGTCCCAAAAGGTTGTGTTTTTGGCCCTGAAACTTCTTAAAGCGTCTACTTCAGGCATCCACAGTATCCTACTAGAAGTAGGAATAACTGCTGAGGCAAGAGAAAACGATTTCTGTATGCCAGAAGCTCAGAAATGGAACGACAACTGTAGAACCTGCTTCCCGGAAAGAAAGCAATGAAAGTGGCTGTTGACGGTCAGGTATTATGCAAATTTTCTATCTAAACCATCTTAAGAAGTTAACAAAAAGAGTCAATTCCAGATTACCAGATCTTTAAAAACTGATTTTCCAGATGCTGGGTGCGTTTACTAAAAAGTATAGGACAGTCACAAAGAAGGTGTTGGATGCTTCCTTATCAGTGGCTTAGATAGTGGGGATAAGGGGATTGATATTTTAATTCTAATTGGTGAACGGAACAAAATATAACGAAAATATCTTCCACTTACCAAGTACCAGCTATCAAAGATTGCCTTAGCGCCTTACAAACAGTCTATAATTTTTAAACGCACCTACAAAAAAGTCAATTTTGGAAAATACCATCGAAGAATCCAATGAAACCCCAAGAAAAAAATAAAGTGATTGAATCTAACATGATTGGAATCAAACCGGAACCGTATACCGAAAAGATTTGATTAAGACTCAGATCCAGAAGGTTTATTTTCTTATCTCCGCTAAGGAATCGTATGAATGCTACAACGAGGACCGATCTTTAAGAATCCAGGTACCAATACCGAAATAAATTATAATCAAAACTGTACAGGGTTACCGACACCTAATTTTTGGTTCCTATCAGTATTGGAACCAGATCTTAAATACGCTTTGGTTTGATTCCCTGGTCTTAAAATATCAAACGGTAGAAGATTTTCAGGAATAATTTCCGTTTGTCTATGAAGCCTTGATTGACGAAAAAGATTAACAATTTAGCAAACGCAAATTAGTGCGATATTTGAACTCTTTTGGCTTGGTAAATATCAATGTCAATGTTTCCAAACATAAGAAGCCGCAGCGTTAACCATTCCAGGAATCGCCAGATGGATATAATCAAAAGGTTCTTTCTAAAGGGTGGTTTTTCTAGTGTTTGGAATTCGAACTATTCAAAATTTTACTTTAAAAACATCAAATATCATTCGGAAAGCGACTAATATTTAGTAAAAATTTTGACATTTAGAAATGGGTCGCTATTCGCTTGAAGAAAGTTGGGAAATATTAAAAACATTTTTCCAAAGTGGTGAGTCCTCGACTCAAACTGTGCGAAATTTGAAAAAAAAAAAAACATTTAATAAGAAAAGGTTCCGAAAACTCAATTTGTGGATCAATTCGTGAAGCGAGTTCGTGAAACTGGAATGTTGGTGAATAAACCAACCCGTGTACGTACTCGTCCGGTGGGCTCGACCGAAAACATTGCTGCAGTTGCTAAAAAAAAGTGCGTAAGCAACCATCGACGTCAACTCGCCATCGATCTCAACCAGAGACCTGCAACAAGCCTCTAATGCTCGATCACACTCGTGCATTTACTTGTCTTGCTTGGGCTTGCTGCCTTGGTTCGACACACTCGAAATGATCGAAAGCACATTAAGTCAGAACGAGTAAGCTGTTTGCTTTGCACGAGTAAAAATATGAACAAGATCGTCTGCACTCTGACTTACTCGCACTCCCATCAAAATTTACTCTTACTCGCCTTGTTGATAAGAGAGCTTAAGGCAAGCAACATTCTTACACACTCGTGTTCATGATGCAAAAAGTATGAGGTGGTCTCGTCGGCTGCCAAGTCGATCGTTAATGGGTCCGCTAACGTTCAGTGCATGCTTGGTTGTTGATGTGGAAGGTTGTGTGCGAATTTGATGCAATTTTACATAATTAAAAGTAATTTTTGTTGTATAATAAAATCGCTAAAACAAAAATCTTCCGTCTTTTTACTCAAAGGAATGCAAAATGTAAGCTATCATGCTATCTCTTTTGCTCTCACAAGTTGTTGTTTCTGGCGTAGAAATGATGTGTGTACAAGCTTTGACCATAACAACACGCGGCAGATCTTTGACTTCGGCAACAAGAAATCTCGGTTACTCGCGTCCGAAGCTAAGAGTATTTCGCGAGTATTTGTACCGAACGATCTTTACAATTTACGACTCGCGTCCAAAGCTCTGAGTCAAATGGAGTGTATGTACGGAAAACACTCGAGTTTGAAAATGCAATGATTCGCCTATACTTGAACTTTTTTGGGAGTTTTGTTTTGTGTATGCCGTTTGAACAAGTTCAACAAGCCTTGAGCGCTTAGTTTACTTGCATCGCATTTGAAGCACGGGTGAGCGAGTGTATTCGTGATGGCTCGTTGCAGTTCTCTGATCTCAACAATTGGACATTTCGCGCACTACTTTGATGCGAATTTTGCATAAAGACCTTGCCATGAAGCCATACAAAGTTCAATTGGTGCAGTAGCTCAACAATTGACCATTCGAATCGTCTACAGTTCGCAAATTGGGCAAATTGGGTGAATTTTACCGAAAAATCATCTTTTGATGAAGCACATTTCCACCTCGGTAGTTATGTTAATAAACAAAATTGTCGCATCTGGGGCACAGAAAAACCGCATATCGCCGTCAAGAAGCCAATGCACCCACCACATGTCACTGTTTGGTGCTAATTTTGGTCTCAAAGCATCATTGGTCCATTTTTCCTTGAAAATGAAGAAGCAGCCACCGTGACCGTGAATGGTGAGCGCTACCGCGCAATGTTAGGTTATTGGTTCTTCGAGGAAATTGAAGCAGAAGACTTGGACGATATTTGGTTTCAACAAGACGGCGCTACGTGTCACACAGCACACGCCACAATCGATCTTCTTTGAAAATCGAATAATCAGCAAATATGGATATGTGAATTGGCCGCCAAGAAGCTGTGATCTGACACCGCTAGACTATTATCTTTAGGGAGCGGTCAAGGACAAATGTTATGCAAACAATGCTGAAACAATTGATGAGTTGACGAACGAGATTCGAGTTGATATTGCTGACATATGTGCCGAAACAATTGAAAATATTCTCAAAAATAGGGTGGATCGAATAAGTGGTGGTCATTTGACCGAATTTGTTTTTCATAATCCAATAATTCCAATTTTTAGATGGACCACCCTGTAGTTAACCATTATAGAAGTACCAATCAAGGCAGCAAGTGAAGCAGTAAAACAATGAAAGGACGACTTCTCTTTATGAACGATTCTACTAAATAAATCTACAATTTATATCCCGAATTGGATCCAAAAGCCCTGGTTTTTCTCTGTGCATCTTCGAAACGCCACTCAAAAGGGCAGGGCCAACACCAGCAACTGGTAGTAAGTACACATAAGTACCTACCAACTGTGAGTGCTTATCTCTCATTACTTAGATACATTGCCACAACCGTGCATACATATGTGTGTCGTTATATTTTTATACACATTTGTATGCAATTTGGTTGATATGCGCGTACGATGCGCTTACCGCCCTCCATCGCTCCACCTCTGTTCCATCTGGTCTGGTGAGCGTGACGGTGACACGTTGCCATGGGATTATTGCAAAAGAAAGAAACAAAAAAGAAATTGCACAGCAGCTGCAACTTCAGTTGGAGCAGTTGCAAGCGTCAGCAGATGCTGCGAATGATGCGGATATGCGTGCATACAGTTTGAGCCGCACTGGCCCAACTGAGTCACAGTTTGGGAGGCTTGTTTGCCCAATAAATTTACACGCTTGCGCTTGCGTAATAACCAAAACGGCCCTTGGCCATTGTTTGGTCTCATTTCGTTTTATTTGTTTCCTCTCTTCGTTTTTTTTTTTTTGGGCAAAACCTCACAGACAGTCATCAGCATCAGCAGCAGCAGCATCTGGTTCAGACAGATATACCAAATGTGGCTGGAATGTGTCAAGATCGCTTGCTTATCACATGTTCGTCGCCGGTGTCGATGTGTGTCCAATTTAAACTCAATTTTCTTTTCAGACTCGAATCTTTTACTCTCTGGATCTGTGTGTGTTTGCGTGTGTGTCAAGGGTTGTGCTGATTATTTTATGGCCATGTGGAAATCTACAGGAAATGTCCAAAAAAAACATTTCTAGGCAGTCGCTGACCCAAACGCGTTGGGCAGGCAAAGGCAACATTTTCATTTTTATGACCATTCTCGAGTGCTTAACGCGAAATCGTAAACTTGGCGCATGGCTGTAAAGCAATTGAAACAATGCCGGAAAAATGGGCAAATACGACAAAGCGAACCAAGAACAAGCAAAACTAGAGAATTTCCCAATGTGCCAGCGCCGCTGGACATTTTCAGGCGCCGCACAGTGGGCACATAAGAGAATGTTGGATTTACCTGGGGAAAACATTGAACATTCTATCATCCCTTTGAGTTGGTCCATACTTAAATTAAGACGGAAACCTTTACTCTTCAACCCAAAAACCAAGATTTCAATCCGAATGAATCTATTGATTTTTTTTAAAGATTTTTTTTTGCAAGATCTTTAACTTGTTGAATAAAAGTTACCTGGTCGGTTTACTTGAAACACATTCTTAAAGATTTCTAGAATAGATTGAGGTAGAGCGGGCAATGACAAAATTTCGAGAGGGTTTCAAAAACTAAGTAACATGTAGATTTCCTTTAAAAACTAACCGGTCATCTTCACCAGCTATTTCAATGTTGACGTTCCTTAACTCTGCCATTATATATGTATAATATATGCTCTCAAACATATTCTGGATTCTGGAGAATTAGGTCGGAATCAACATTAAAACTTAGGCACAGATGAAGTTAGTTTGCATTCTCGTTAAAACTAGTTGAGCTTTATTTAATAAAATTGAATCGGCTGGGCCAAATTTTTGTCTACCCTTGCAGCCTCCATTGAAAACAAATAAGTTTTCTAGCTAAGACTACTTTTCGGACCTTACTTTTCAATGGGAGCTTTACTATATAGATGTCCGATTTCAACCAAACTTAGTGGAATCATGGAAAAGTATAACAAACTAACAATTACAAAAGCTGGAAGCGATTTCATTTAAAACAAATAAGTTTTCTCACAAGAACTTCTTTTTCGACCGATCATTTGTACAGCAGCTATATGATATAGTCATCCGATTTTGACAAAACTTTGAAGAGTTGTGTAAAAGTATATAAATAAGGCCGCTTCCATAGAAAGCAAAAAAGTTTTTCTCACTAGAACTAGCTTTTCGACCGATCGTTCCTATGGGAGCTACATGCTATAGACATCCGATTTTGACCAAAATTTGTAGAATTATGTCAAAGCGTTCCAAATAAATAAATGCCAAGTTTTAACACATTTCCATTTAAAACAAAAAAGTTTTTCTAAGTAAGACTACTTTTCAGACTCTATTTTCCTATGACAGCTATACTATATAGATGTCCGATCTAGACCAAACTTGGTGAAAACAGGGAAAAGCATAGCAAACTAAGAAATACGAAGATTGGAGGCGTTTGCATTGAAAACAAAAAAGTTTTTTCACTAAAACTAGTTTTTAGACCGATCGTTCCCATGGCAGCTATATGATGTAGTCATCCGATCCGGCCGGTTCCAACAAATGTACAGCCTATAAGTACAAGAAGACTTCGTGAAAAGTTTGGTGAAGATAGCTTTTAAACTGACGTAGGAAATAGCATAGAAACAGAAGAAAAGACGGACGGACATGGCTAAATTAACTCAGCTCGTCGTGCTGATCAAGATATATATTCTTTATGTGGTCGGATATGCTTCCTTCAATGCGTTACAAACATCCGGAAAATTTTATAATACCCTCTGCAAGGGTACAACAAGTTATTTGAGTTTCTTAATGTATAATTAGTAGCGAATTAGCTAGCTCAACTTATGCATTGACAAACCAAAAAGAGCGTGGACAAACCTTTACAGCTGTTTCATGCATATCCAATCCAATAATCAGAAGGCGTTTCGCTAAATGAATCCTGATTGTTGAGCCAATTCCATGCAAGCAGAACTTTAAACAGTTGGGAACTGCAAAGCGCAATGAATGCAACATTGGACTCACATACAGAAAGCCAACCTTAATAGATATCCATGAAACAGCTGAAAAGGTTTCTCCAGGTTTGTCTTTTTGGTTTGTCGATGCATAAGTTATTTATAGTTGTGAAAAAACGCAACTTCTTGACCTCAAGCTAGCTAGCTCGTTACTAATTAAACCTAAGAAAAAAAAATCTGAAAAAGTTTCTTAGTGTAGCAATATTCATCAGACACCCTCCTACTGAGATTTGAACCTTGGTCTTGTTGCCTTTTAGTTGTTTCAGTCATATAGTTTTGAAAATGAGTTTGCCCGACTATACAGGCAGATTTCCCAAAATTTTAAAGTCATGCATTCCATATTTTGTTAGTGTTCTTTTGAAAATAAGTTTGGAGCTAATCGCTGGAAACTAAACTTTCGGCCTAAAAGCCTTGACCACTTATTTTCCAGCCAGGGAGGTAAATTTTCCGGAAGATTTGTATGTAGTAATTGTTGCGTTTTTATACAAATGATTGCAAATGAGTTTGAACCTGATCAGATGAAAAACAAATAATTTTCCGAATTCCCGAAGAAATTTTCCAACACGGGTTCTTAGAACCCACTTTCAGAGTAAGCCAAAGTACTGTGAAAAATTCAGCTTAATTTCTCTTATGGTTTTGACAAATCGTGAGTCACCAGTGAATCAGTCAGGTTGAACTCTTTTAATGTATATCGAATAAGTTTCAGTACCCAAAAACAATTCGGTTTTATTCCCAGGCCAATGACTGAACCGCACTGCCTGTTTCAAGCTTCGTTACAAAGTAATTAAATTACATTTTTGACAAAAGTGAAAATGGTATTAAGAAACAACACCATTATAGTCCACTCATTTGAGTCTAAAAGTACTTTAACTACCATTCAGATGGAAGTGACCCAGATACCAAAGACTTTGAATTTAGATAAAAAGTACTTTTCTACCATTCAAACGGGATTAATTAAAGTACCAAAAAACAGGTTCTTTGTATAGTTATTTTAAAGCACTCGATTTTCGTTGAGAAGTTCTGAAACTTTTATTCACATGGCATAATTTAATTTACCCAAAAAAAAATAGGGGAAAGTTAACTTCGGCTCGGCTGAAGTTTTGTATACCCTTGCAGCTTCCATTGAAAACAAAAAGGTTTTCTAACTAAGACTACCTTTTGGACCTTACTTTTCTATGGGATCTATACTATATAGATGTCTAATTTCGAAACAAACTTGGCGGAATCATGGATAGCGTAATACAAACTGTTCATTACGAAATTTGGAGGCGATCCCATTTAAAACAAAAAAGTTTTTCTCACTAGAACTTCTTTGTCGACCGATTATTCAAATTGCAGCTATATGCTTTAGTCATCCGATTTTGATAAAACTTTGTAGAAATGTGTTAAATTATATAAAATAAGAATATGCCAATAAAAAGGACGTTTTCATTAAAAACAAAAATGTTTTCCTCACTCGAACTATTTTTTCGACCGATCGTTCCTATGGGAGCTATATGCTATAGTCATCCGATTTCGACCAAACTTAGTGAAATCATGGAAAAGGATAGTAAACTAAGAAATACGTACTTTGGAGGCGTTTCCATTAAAAACAAAAAAGTTTTTCTCACTAAAACTAGTTTTTCGACCGATCGTTCCTATGACAGCTATTTGCTATAGTCATCCGATCCGGCCGGTTCCGACAAATGTGCAGCGTATTTGTACCAAAAGACTTCGTGCAAAGTTTGGTGGGGATAGCTTTAAAACTGACAGAGGAGATAGCAACAGACAGACGGACGGACGGACAGACGGACAAGGCTAAATGAACTCAGCTCGTCATGCTGATCAAGAATTTATATACTTTATGTGGTCGGAGATGCGTCCTTCAATGCGTTACAAACATCCGCACAATTTTATAATTGGGTATAAAAAAGTTCAAGATTATATAGATAAAACAGATCAAATGGCCTCGCTCAGAATTTTTGAAAGGATGACGAACGTTTAAGAGCTGAATCTTGCATCACTGCTTTTAACAACAAAAACTTTTGCATCAGTTGAAACTCTATTTTGAAATTTCAGTTTACGTCAAAAAAAAAAGAAGACAGTTAACTTCGGCTCGGCCGAAGATTGTATACCCTTGCAGAACGTATAAAATGTTTCTATGCAGTAATTTCGTTTTCGCTTTGAACAATGCTAGCTGAATGATTTCCAAAGCTGACCAATAGTTGGTCCCTCTTCTGTGACCAGATTGTTATATGACACCTATTCGATATATTTATCGGATTTTCATCATAGTCGGCAAAATTTGTGCTGAATCAGATAATATTTACATCTGACCAGTTTAAAGACGCTACCATTGAAAACAAAAAAGTTTTCAACCGATCGTTCGTGCTGCAATTATATGATACAGTCATCCGATCTTTGTATTGTGTGAAATTGTGTGAAAGCATACCAAATAAATAAATGCCAATTTTAAGGACATTTCCAATGAAATCAAAAAAGTCTTTCTCACTAAGACTACATTTCAGGCTTTCCTTTTCTATGGGAGCTATACTATATAGATGTACGATTTCGACCAAACTTAGTTGGGAAAGTAAATTTTCAGGGAATTCTTAAAATTTCGCAAAAGTTTTAAAATATCAAAGACAACCCAACTATATACTTGAATAAATGTCTAAGTTGGCATCTTTCTTGATTTTCGTCAAACGTGGAAAAGGACACAATAAAGTATAAGTTGATCTGTGCTGGATTAAAGTTGATATTTTCCATTCCTTTGCTTTATATAATTTTGTGATTTTTTTTACCACAGTAGAAAAACTCACGTTCTGAGTAAACTTCGATACGCCCCCTACCCGCTGATGTGGAGTTTATCTTCGTTCTTATCACGTAGTTGTGTGTGCTTACCTTTCAACAAACCGTCTCCATGGGTATCTTTGCCGTTGTTAATGTGCTGCTCGTCGCCCCATCCGCAATGGTATCTCCCACTTCTCTCTGATCCCCTTTGCCTATGCTGTTGGGACTGCTGCCTGCTCCGCATTGGGATGGCGTTGAGGTGATATTCATCGATGTGTTTTGTGTAAATTCCGTGCCACAGCCCGCCATTGAGGGCAAGCCCTGTGAGCTGCTCGAATGTTGGACTCCATTTGTGGTATTTGTGATGTCATGACGCAAGCGAGGACAACAGATCCTGCGACAGGCGGTCCACACCTGCGGCTGGCAGCCGACCACAATGAAAATGAAGACACCCTGCAGGGCATTGAACAGATCTGTGACCAGCCAGGCTCCATTGGGTCCACCCACCAGCCAGGACACGATATCCACAATCCAGGTGACGCCCATAACAATCACTAGCTTAATGCAGACCTTGCCCAGGGCGGATTTCTCGGTAGAGGATTTGACATCATCGCGCTTCCAGAGGCCACAGGTCAGCTGGTGCGTGGTGGACAGGAAGAGCACTATGTTGGCGCACAACAGCAGACCGATGGGCCCAAAGAAATAGGCAAAAATGGACAGCGAGTGACTGTCGAACCAACAGAAATGCTGACCAAATCCCGGTCGCAGCAACGAGGTCTCCGGCAGCAGATCCACGCAGGTGGCTATGGTGCAAATGAGCAGGGGCACACCCCAGGCATAGGCGGAATACAAACGCAGACGCAACGCTTCCTGGTTGCGCTCAAGCGAACTTGGCCGAAAGTCCCGGAAGGTCCACCAGATGTTGAAGCACATGGTGTTCAGCCAAAAGAAGGCGGACAGGAAGAAGAATTGCATGCCCACGGCGAGCAGCAGACAGGTGACCGTTCCACGCTCCAGGGACTCGTTGAACGCCTCATTGGCCAGCAGTATCTTGCCCACCAGCAGGCAGAACACATAATAGATCTGACAGCGCCAGTGCAGCGCATGATGCACGGCGGGCAGCATGTAGCCGGCAACCAAGGTGGCCGACAGGAAGACTACCGACACGACAAGGCCGGCATTGAGCACAGCTCTCTGCAGATGCCGGCTCCTCTCCGATGTGTCGTTGCCCTCGCCCGCAAAATGGCCCGAGCAGGCGACAATCTTTACCTCACCATCGCGCTGGGTGTGCTCCAGGCAGTATTGACGGGCCGTTAGATTCGTGTGTATCAGCTGGATGTCACCCGTGCTGTGATTCAGTCGCGCCTCGTGCCAATCCCCGGCTATGGCATAGCTGGCATTATCCACCGAACACTCGGGCAGACCATAAACGGTCTGATAGCTCTCCAACTGCGGCGCCAGCTGCAGCTGGCCATCGCCGGCATTGGCTGCCGGAATGATGCACGACTTGAGGCTGGTGTCATAGTGGCCCCATTTGCCGCAGCATTTGCGCATGCGCAGGCTGGGGCTGGCGGGGCTGGGCAAAGTCAGATTCTCGCGCGTCCTAACCTGGCACACCAGAGCCACATCCCGATCCACACAGTAGTTGCGTGGCTCTACCAGCAAACCCCGTTCCCTGACATACAGTGTGCCATTGGTGAAGATCGCCACATTGTTCTGACGGCTGCTGAACGGCTCCAGTTGCTCCTCCTCCTGGCACGCGGGGCGTGCATTTGGTGTAAACTTCATGAACCGTGGACTGCCACCTATGGGATCGAAATAACGTTGCTGTTGCACCAGGTAGACCAGTGGCACCCACAGCTCTGAGGAGCCAGCTATGCAGGATTGGCTGGTGGCATTCAGATACTCGCCTAGATGGCAGCATTTGTTGAGCTTCACACGCGGCGGTGGTGGCGGCGGACGCGGCGAGGGGGGCGAGACTTGGCCAAGTACGGTCTGTATGAGCATTAAGGTGATTAGCAAATGCTTGCTAAAATTTCTTATAGCCATGATGAAAGTTTCTTAAAGATGAAGATGATGATGTGTTGTGGCTTGTCAGTTGATTAATGTCTACTTGTTGTTGTTGCTAATGTTGCAGCACGCACATCCACATCCACTTTGCACTTGGTAAGAGTAACAACAAAAAAAATACATAGTCTAAATAAATAATATAAACAACGGCGGAGCAGAATTGCCTAAGCGACTTCACGCTGGCGACGAACGATTATGACTGAGCAACACTAGCGTTTCGCGGCATTACACAAGACTGGTGCGTGAGCTGCAGTGCTGTCGGTTTAGCCATTTTCCCCTTCAGATCTAGCTAGAGACACTTCGTCTCGTTTTTTTACAGCCAATTTAGCTGTGTTGCCAGAACAGCTTCTTTCCGGCCACGAAAACTGCAATTTAACTTGATTAACTGTAAAATAATTTAATTTTTACCGCTAATGGTAGTTTAAACCTTCGAAAACTTTTTTGATTTTTTTTTGCATAAAGAGCTACATACAGGGTAATTGTCTAGTATAGCGGCCTCAGAAATAGATCGCGAATTATGAAGTATTTTCATGCAGAAAAATTGCGGGGGACGACGACCATGGTTCTTTTTTAAGGGGTTACATACAGTTAATTGGCTTGAAAAAGGCCAGTTTTCAAACATTTTTCCAAAGAAGTCCTTTAAATTTATTAAAGCAAATATTTGTACACATATTAAGGTGACTCTTACCTGTATTTTAAAAGTTTTTATTTGTATTGGGAAACTACAAATATAATTGGGAAAGCTGCTATAGCTGATTTCCAGGATATCTCAGGTCTGGATCATCCAAAATTAAAAACCAAATTGACTTTTTACAGAATTATTTAATCTGGTAATTAAGCGAAAGGGATTCTCAAAAAAATTTTTTTGACTAAATGGCAGCTTCTTAAAAAGAAAAAATCGATTTTTCGACAAAATTTTGATCTTAAATGGCCCATAAAAAAAAATTATTTTTGAGAAAATCGCCCCGTTTAATTTCTTAACAATACATTTTAGAAACTTGTGTCAAAATTTGAGACCAATGGGTTCGGCCGTTTTCGAGAAATCGTGTACGCCGACTTTGAAAACACTGTTTCGAGAAAAACGCGTTTAAAGTTTGAACTGCACTGTAAATTTACCTAAAGCGTCTTTACCAAAATGCGTGTATCCTCGAAAATAATTGCCGGATTGAATTGAAATTTTCTGTGTGCGTACTTAAATATATGTAGATTAAGAAAATAAAATGAAAAAAAAATCGATTTTCAAAAAGCATTAATAATGCAGAGTGTCTCATTTCAGTGTCACAGCTCCATATGAATTTGACACTGTGAGTCACTGTGAGTCTGTGACACTGAAATGTGACACTCTGTGACGCAGTATAAGCCCAGCATAACCCCTTCTTATTGGAATCTTAAATTTGATATTTTGCTTCATCACATAAGCTTTTCGAATTCTTGTTTTTCCAAATAAATATTTTTATTATTTTCTTATGACTATGGCGAACATTTGCTTGAATTTCAGTGCAAAAGTGGGGAAAAACTTGCAGCTGTTTTGAATTATTTTCCACGCCACCTATTGAGGTAGAATTCAAGGAGCGTTTTTTAACGTGGTTTCCCCATCAGGCCTACTCCACGTAAGCCATATAAGGACCATCTCCGATCACATAAAGAACATATATTCTTGATCAGCATGACGAGCTGAGCTCTTTTAGCCTTGTCCGTCTGTCTGTTTCTATGCTATCTTCTCCGTCAGTTTTAAAGCTATCCTCACCAAACTTTGCACAAGGTCTTTTGGTACAAATACGTTGCACATTTGTCGGAACCGGCCGGATCGGATGACTATAGCATATAGCTGTCATAGGAACGATCGGTCGAAAAACTAGTCTTAGTGAGAAAAACTTTTTTGTTTTTAATGGAAACGCCTCCAAAGTACGTATTTCTTAGTTTACTATCCTCTCCCAAGATTTCACTAAGTTTGGACTAAATCGGATGACAATAGCATATAGCTGCCATAGGAACGATCGGTCGAAAAACTAGTCTTAGTGGGAAAACTTTTTGTTTTTAATGAAAACGTCCTTTTCATTGGCATACACTTATTTTAGATACTTTTCCACATTTCTACAAAGTTTTATCAAAATCGGATGACTATAGCATATAGCTGCAGTATGAATGATCGGCCGAGAGAGAAGTTCTAGTGAGAAAAACTTTTTTGTCTCCAAATTTCGTAATTAACAGTGTATTATGCTTTTCATGATTTCACCAAGTTTGGTCGAAATCAGACATCTACATATATAGTATAGATCCCATAGAAAGTAAGGTCCAAAAAGTAGTCTGAGTTAGAAAAACTTTTTGTTTTCAATGGAAGCTGCAAGGAAACTATACAAATGCATTGCCATATCATTTGGACTGTCGTAGAACTTGGTTACTAATACTCTTACTATTGAAACTATTTCTGTAGGAAAACTTCAACAGCTACTGGCAAGATGGCTGAAAGGTCAATTCACAAAGTTCTCACGATTAGAAACATCGACTCTTCAATTGAATTAATGCCTTTTGCTCTTTTAGCATCTTTCAGTAGCATTGCATCGTAAGATAGCTGCTGCGGTCTCTTAACAAGCTGGGCTGCTTTTGAGTGAATAAAAAAAGTTGTTCCATTTGATTGGATTTGGTTTTTTTTTGCATTTTTATTTTTCGTTTTTTTTTTTTTTGTTTTTTTAACGTTAGTAAAATATCCAACAATTATAATTGTAACTAATAGATAAGCCAGAAAAAAAATATATATATAGTAGTTGTTTTTGTTTGTTGTTTCGCATGTACAAATAAATAAAGTGTCTTGTGATTTCTTTTTGTTTTATTATTATTATTTTGGTAGCTCTGTGTAGGCGTGTTACATTATGTACACATATTTACTCCTGTTTCTGCGGTGTGTAATGTGTTTACATAAATACAATAAATAAATAAATAATAATGTTTATATTTATATATAAATAAAAGAGGCAACACAAAAAATAAATGGGTATATATATAAATTTGTGGATTGAAAAGTAGAATAGAACGCTTAAACAAACTTTTGATTTTAGTTTTAAGTTGTTTTGAGACTAGTTTTGGGTTTTGATTTGTAACAAAACAAACGCAACGGCTCTCGTCCGGGTTAAACCAAAAGGTAAATGTGTGTGTGTGTGTGTGTGTGTGTGTGTGTGTGTGGTTGCTGTCTGGGCTAAAACAAACTAACCAAAGGTAAACGTTGTAGTTGTTGGTGTTGTTCCTTCTCCGTCTCCACCTCAATTTTAACTACTAGCATTTATCATAAGTACATTTCAGCTTTCACTTTGTGTTTCCGTTTCTTTGTTCATTTTTAATTACTATTTGTAATAATTTTGCTAAAAGCTTTTTGTTTTTTGCTAGTTAAATTTAGTTTGTGGTGCCTTTTCTTTTCAAATTGTTGGTGTTTTTGTTTTTTTTTTTTTGATGAAATATATTGCACAAGAAAGACGAATTTTTAATTGTATAATTAGGTCTGTATTTTGTTTGTTGGGTTTCCTTTTGGTTTTTATTTTTCTTTATACACACAACCACATGACTTTTTCGTTCGGCAAACCAAAAAATGAAAACGATTTGTTAGTTTAGTGTAGACACGAGTCAATTTGAAATAAAAGCAAAACAGGCAAGCCGAAAATTTTGTTATTGTAGAAAGAAAGGCAAGGAACGAAACTATTTGGGCGGAGGGGAAGGGCAGCGGGTAAAAACATTACAAAAAAATAGTTTGCCATTTTTTGTTTCCCCCAAAAGCGCCTGGTTTTTTTTTTTTGTCTTCTTTTTGGGGATTTTGGTTTGCCGAGAGTTTGTTTTTTTTTCAGTTTCTTCTTCGCTTCTCATTAGCCAACAAAGTTCGTTTATGTACATTTTCATCATCGTCTTCTCTGTGTTCCATGATTTTGCGTAGTTTTGGTTTTGCATTGAGTTGTTGTTGTTGTTGATTTAAGTTAGTTTTAGTTAATTTAAGTAATTTGTTTTTCGTTTTTTTTTTTGTTGTGATTTTTTTTTTTTTTTGCAATTCTACGAAAGCGTTGACTACGACGAGTACGTCCTTCCACATTCCTTACGCACGCTCGTAGAAAAGTATATAGGCACTGGATGAAACGAGAAAGTTTTCAGGCAAAGCATCACTGACGCTGCAAAGGAAAGGAAACGAATCATTAGTGGGCTTAACGTTGAGTTTTGGGTGACATCTCTTACCTGTTATCATTGAACTCATGCCATTTGCGAGAGACGGGATGTTTACACAAAGCTACATAATGACCGCCAGCTGTTGAGCCTGTTGACAGAAGAAAGAAAAGTTAAAAAGTGTAAGAAGATGTATAAATCCCATTGTGTAATACCCTATTCCCCATAAACACCTCAAAATTCGAGTTTAATGCTTAAAATCAGAGGTGGTGCCCAGAGCCAACCAACACAAATGAATAAAATATTTTTGATGCAACAACAACAACCACATGAAATAGAAAGAGAAAACCGAATATTGCCTGGTGATCTGTGTGCTTGTGGCTATCTGATGCACAAGAAATCATGGACAAGATTGTAAAGAATAAGATACCTAAAGCCTTCAATACCATTGAGAAGAGGAAAGATCTTATATAGATGGGACATTCAAGTTCATACACCCAAGTAGGTACTGTTATAGGGTCGATGTTGTGGAACATAATGTTGGGAATCCAGGCAAGCCGGGGTGCAAATCGTGGGTTGCAGACGAATGCCATAAGTGGCTAAACCTAGAGAGGTGGAGGAGAAAACCAAGGACGTGTAAGACGATGTCGACGCGTGGACTAAGCCTGGCCCACAAGACTGAGAAGTCCAAAATGGAAGCGTGTAGAGATGCAAGTGGAGTCGGGACAATATCAATCGAAGGAGCTAGTACCTGGGTGTAATGTGGATCAAGGCTTACCTTTAAAGTCACCTGCAGTTGTAGAGGAGAAAGCCGTAAAACGCATAAGTGGCATAATGGCGAAATGGCCTGGAGTATGGTGATCGGGCCCCTGCATAGAGTCCATACTGGTTGCAAGCGCTACAGAAGAGTCGCTAAGGGTGAGTGGCTGATTCTGACCGGCTAGTCCGCGGGAATGGTCGGTGCGATGGAAAGTGGAAGCCTCACAGACCAGCGGCGGGAGCGTACATGGCCATGGCAGCGAGGTGTCTACAACTAACGGCAGCTGGACAGCGATACAGACTACGCCGTGGTGGGTGAGCACGGAAAGTAATATTGACCCAATTATAACGGGACATGATCTTAATTATCTTTGGTTTCCCGAGAGCGGTTATTGAAGACGAGATGTTTTTTGTTTGTCGAGATTCTTGGACGGGAAGAGCTAGATAGGCTTGGGAGGCCTCAAGTCGCTGACTGATGGATATCTACTTGCTCGCAACAATGGGCTGTTGCTGCGTAACCCGTTGGCGCTAATAAATCTAGATGATATTAGGCTCGCTCCCGGGGTAATACTTGCGTGGTTCCGAGGGAACGGAGAATAGGGGTGGTTTTAGTGGGTGAGGAACCAAGTCCCACACTTTAAGGCTTTCAACGCTCCCCTATACAAAAAAACAACTAGGTACTAAGCCCATGGCTTCAAGGGTTATACACAGATGCTGAGCGGCACTTGGGGCCTATCACCAAACCTGATGCATTGGCTCTTCATTTCAGTAATACGGCCGATACTGCTGTACGGTATGCTGGTATGGTGGCAAACTACTGATGGAGAGGACCCAGCGACAGGCATTGGTCTGTATTACGGGGTGGCGCTGCGGTACACTCCAACCAAAGCATTAGAATACATTCTAGGTGTCAACCCCCTGGACATCCAAGCACGCCTTCTTGCACAAAAGACGGCTCAAGGTCTATGCGCGGCAGGCACCAAGGCGATACAAAGCTATGGACACAGTATAGTTGGCAGAAAGATCAATAGTAGCACGGATTACATTACATTATAAAAACACACCAGCGCTATTGGGACCAGAAGACTGGCGTACAGGACAGGCCCAAGAAGCAACACATTTCGTTACAGACGGCTCGAAGATGGAGCCAGAAATGAAGCTTTCATACAAACTGCCAAACCACTGCACCATATTCCAGGCGGAAGTCTTCGCAATAAGGAAGGCAGCAGAGCTGGCAGAAACACACGCTCCAAATAACCAAATAAAGCTCTACGTAGACAGCCAAGCGGCAATCAAGGAAATGCAGGGACACTCCATCAATTCCAAGAATGTCCTGGAGTGCAGAGAAGCAATAGATTCCCTTAGCACCTCGAGGAGGTTGCAAATCTATTGGATTCCCAGCCACCGGAAATAAGATGGCAGACAGTCTGGCTAAGGCCGGAGTCGAGCTCGGCCAAGAAGAATCACTGAACATACCTATGTATCTCCACACATACGCTAAATAGCAAGATAGAAGAGATAGCAGAGAAAGAAGCAGAGGTAGAGTAGAGAAACACAACCGGATGCAGAATCTTTAAAATTATGTGTAAGACAGGAGATAAAAAAAACTAACGCACTATCTGCTACAGCTTCCAAGAAGAGACTGTAGTCTGCTCATAGGAATACTTATACGGGACACGCGATAAAGCTAGGCATTACGACAGAGGGCACCTGCACGAAATGCAAGGAATCTGGAGTCACCTTATTTGCAGCTGCCCAGCTATCGCAACAATAAGATTAAAACTTCTGCACACCCCATTGCTTGCTTCTCTGGAAGAAGCGGCCAAAAGGCCCCCAACCAATTACTGGCGTTCGCCAAAACTTCAAAGATCCTCCAGGACTTCTAAAGACAATGGTACCATACCCCTTGGTCTCACTAAGGACCTTAAGGTCTATGTGTGACCCCAATCTGGGGTCTTCCGGTACTACCTACCTACCTATTCACAGATCATGAAATATTCAACCTGTTGAAGCTGATAAGAATTCAATAAGTAGTTATTCAAAAGAGGGGTCATAGACTTAGGGCCGATTTCACATCTTTTAGATAGCCCTATTTGTCACATAAACTTACAAATAACAGAGTAAATTCTGAATTTATCTGTTACATATCAGCTATCTAGAAGATGTGAAATCGGCACTTACTCTTGTCCCTGTTTGAACCAGAGGCCGGCATGTCGCTATCCACTGGGCATTGGCAAGAACTCAAAAGCAGCGCAGTCGGCTCACACACGGTATAAGCGCCGCTGTGCAGCGTGTTTTGCTCTTGTTTAGCAGCGTTGCGACGCAGTTGCTACTGAAATTCAGAGCAAATTGAAACAGTTTTTGCGGTCCGAAAATGTTTGCTTGTCAGAGACCGAAATGCCAAAATGTTACCTTGAGAAAGGTTGCGAGAGCAGTCAAAAAGGTCTATGTTTACTTTGCTGATTTCAAGGCTGTTTTTGACCGAGTACATCGTCAACTTCTTATATACAAGCTGCAACGACAACGTGTATCCACCAAGACGAACTCACGGAGCGGTTTCAAACAATGAACGGGGTGAAACAAGGATGCTATATGTCGCCATTGCTTTATGCGTTGTATCTGGACGATCTTCAAGAGCAAATAAAAGGTGGCCTTTACATTGAGAACACCAACATAAGGCTATTATTGACGACAATATTATTGAAGCGGACAATCCCTTAACACTTCAGCTAATGAATGGAAAATGAAGTCCGTACCGAAAAGCAAGCAGGTTGTCAGCATTGGAGAACTGGACAATAAGGCAGAACAGATAAAGGTTGTACAGGAGTACAAATTCTTTATGAGTTTCAAAAAACATGTAGCAGCAGAATCGAGAGAAGCGAAGGCGAGTATCATCTCAGTGTAGGCCAATTTTCTGAACAACGGAAACCTAAACCTAACTGCAAAATGGAAAATATTCAACGCAATCAGCAGAACAGTGCAGTGTTATGGAGCTCAAATATGGGGAGGTGATATTAGCGACGAGGCAGATCAGATCAATCGCAACGATATTTTTATTAAGAGGATGCTTAAGCTGCCAGACTGTACGCCGAATTATATCTTAGCAATTGAGACGGGACTAGAAGATGGTCACATTTACAGCTTTACTCTTCACCTTAAATATTTGGCACGAGCGCTATATGAGTATAAAGAATATCGGCTCCCGCATGTAAAAATGGCTTGACACAGCCCCAAAGGGCCAAAGCCGAGCTTCTCTCAATCTCTTGGCTTGTGCGCTTCTAATTCTCGCACAAGAAAAAGGGACCTACAGCTTAACGCCGAATCCGAACGGCAGTTTGAGATGCTTTTGCATGGCTAATTACTACAAAGCTGGCGCCAACAGCAGAGAGGGGTGACCTGGTGTAAAGTTTATTCAAAGAAAAACTTTTCATTATATGTTACGAGGCGGAATCGAACCCAAGACCTCTTGTACAGCGGTCGCGCACACTAGCCGCTTTGTGTTCTTTGTTACAAAATAAAATGCCAAAAACACTGCCATCTTGGTGAGTATCGCCCTGTTCCTCAGTTCAGAGTAGAAAACCTTCCAGGCAATAGGTACAATCAAGGAATACAAAACCATAGGTTAAACATGCCAAGAATTGTGTATAACAAAGCAAATCGGTGTAAATTCTCAAATACCGAACTTTGGGATATAACAATTGATGAGTCGAATGGGACTAGTGTTGTGTTGTTCATGAGTGAGTGAACAAAATTCAGTAGCTGAGCAAGTGAACATGTTCTTCATTAATTGTTCACCTTTGTTCAGTCAGAGTTGTTCATTTGTTCTTGTTCACTCACTCTTGTTCTATGAGTTGTTCAGTCAGAGTGGTTCACTTTGTGAGTTGTTCAGTAACTTGTTCACTTAATATGGTGACTCTTCAGCTGTTTTTTCTCTGCGTGTCTTATTGTTCAATGTAAGCAACATGCTGGCGTGGCAATCATTTTAGAGATGTCTAACAAATAGGCAAAACCGCAGTGTGACCAGCAACGAAGGATTAAAATTAGCTTGAATAATGGCTATCGTCACAATGCCAAGGTGAACTACTGGTGAACAATTGAAGAGCTGAACATCTGAACAACTAAGCAAGTGAACAACTGAACAGAAATAACTGAACAAATGAACAACTTGAGTGAGTTGACTCACTTTGAAAAATAAAGAACAAGTGAACATGTTCAGTGAATTGAACAACCTTTACCCAATACTAAATGGGACGTTATTGTTTCAATTTCTCAAGGCTGTGTGGTTTCAAAAAATAAATTTATGAACCGAAACAGAACGGGGAACGCTTCCCTAAAACCTCCCATCTCATCGGATTGGGATTAATTAGTTACCACTTACCCATATGATTGGATATCGCATAGAGCGAATAATGCACATTCGAGTTGGAGTTGGCACCATAGGAGCACATATTTAATTCACGATCTCCAGTGGGGAACTCAACAATATTCGACAGTTTGCTCCAGCGTGTTTCCGAAAATCGTTTCAAATCTAAAAAATACATGAAAGTTTTAATTGCGCGCAAAGGTTCACTTGATTCCCTCCACTTACGTATGACCAGATATTTGGGAAAACGTTGGATGGTGAAGCTTTTAGTGCATTTTCGGCGCGTTTTGCATTTCGAGCATGTGGGCATCTCATCACCATCCAATACCTCCTCGCGTATGAATAGATCCAGGCAGGCCTCCAGTTTACAGCGCGATGACGATGGCAAGGGAACGCTTAGATCCCAGAAGGGATCAAAGGTCACGCTGGTATTGCCGCAAGTTGTGCACTTCAGAGTGCTCTTCAGTTGGCCCACAAACAGATCACGTACGAGCGAGTTCTCATGCCTGGTATACCATTCCCAAGTCAGATCGGCCTTTTTATTGTCACTGCAGGAAACAAGCGTGATATGGAAGGAACATCCAGAGATATGTGCCCACTCACCTGAGATTATCATCAATGTTTAGCGTTTCACCCTTGACGCCCGTATTTAGAGCCGAGTGCAATGAGTCCAGAAAGAAGCGCAAAAACTCTTGCGCATCCTGCTGATTGTAGTCACTGTACATGCGATGCTTTGTGCAGAATGCACGCTTCAGCTCCATGGGCGTCACAGTGCGCACATTAGCAGTCCACATCTCCTGTATGAGTTTGGCAAATTCTGTAAATGTAAGTCAGATTAGAACAGAAGCAATTTGTTTGGGCGGCTGCATCACTTCCTACCGTGTAAAATCTGCTGATCCTTGGTGGCCGACGAGCGTGAACCATGATGCGTGCGCAGGAAGCGCGTCAGCTCAGTCGTGTGGCTCAGACACTGGATGACCGAGTTCATGAAACATGTGTTGCCAATATTTCTTAGACCGCAGAGACCTGTGGGTGGTACGAGAAGCGATCGAGATGTACATGAATATGGATTGAATGGCCGTTTTCGTGAAAGGGCAACTCCCCAATTGGCTGCCATCGGTTGGTAGTTGTAGATTGCTTCTTTGGTTTTTAACAAATGGCATTAGCAGCTTTCTCTCTTGATTGAAATACAAAATACAATTTTATAAAATTTCACTAGCCCCTCTCTCCTTTCCGAAAAAAACATGGAGCTACGGGAGGGGCACCGCCTGCCTGTTCAAAAATATTTTGAAAATTTCAACGGGAAAAGAGGTGAGATTTCTTGGCGTTAATTTTTACCAGCATTATTTTTTGATAAGTGGCGCACACAGATGGATCTTTAGCGCCCCAAGTAGAGCTGGACTGGAGGTAGTTTTACCAGAAATAAATTAATACCAAATGTGGAACAGAACTACCATAATAGAGAAATTTTTTTATTTGATTCATATGCTTGACAGTTCAAGCTTTGATTTTAGAGACTTCTAGCACCTCTACATTATTCGCTACACGTGATCGAAAAAGGGCATAAACAGTGTTTTTGAGACTTTCGAGTCCATGTGTCTCAAAATCTCGACGTGTTGGGCATTTTTGGAGGGCAAATTCGTATTTAGCGATGAAAATCCGTTAAGAATATCTTTGTTCGATCTTTGAATCAGAAAAAAAGTTAGTTATTTTCGACCTGTGTAATCAAAGTCATGGTGGAGGGGAGAAATCGAAGTTAATGGTCATCAGAGCAGTTTGTGCCAGAGTTAAGCAGCAGAAATATAAGGAATTCGCGGCTTCTGCTGACCTTTTTTATTAAGAAATCCTTCAGACTTCCCATCAGCACTCCCAACTACGCTATTAACGCTATTCTGACCTTTTTTATTAAGAAAACCTTCAGACTTCCCATCAGCACTCCCAACTACGCTATTGGCAAAAATCCCTCACCCACCAAATGATGTCAAATTGGTCACCTATGCAGATGATTGCACTGTCATCACCACGGGGAGGGACATAAAAATACTTGAAACACGTCTAAATGCCTACCTTCCAAAACTATCAAACTTTTTCGAAAGTAGGAATCTTAGTCTATCCGCTCCTAAACCAACTGCTACCTTTTTGACAACATGGACAAAGGAAGTAAACCTGGCCCTTAATGTTCACATTAACAATCAACTCATCCCCACCATCAAATACCCCAAAATCTTAGGCATCACTTTCGATCCTCTTTTCACGTTTGCAAAACACTCGGAGGATACGATAAAAAAAGTGAGAAACCGTAACAAAGTCCTGAAAGCCATTTCAGGCAGCACATGGGGCAAAGACAAGGAGACTATAGCAACAACCTACAAAGCAATAGGCAGATCCATCCTTAACTACGCCGCACCAATCTGGTCTCCAACATTAAGCGAGACACAACGGCGTAACCTCCAACTAGCACAAAATGCAGCACTAAGAGTGGCCACGGGATGTCATATTATGACCAACCCAGACCACTTACACCAGGAAACGGAGATACTGCCAGTGAAAAGCCACAATCAGCTACTCACACAGCAATACTTAATAGGATGCCAAAACGAAGCCCACCCTAATAACGCCTGCATTAAAACAAATATGTCCCAAAGAGCAGTTCCAGTGCGACTGGATCTCCGCACGGAACTGACCAACATAGATGGTAAACAAGACCATAGAAACTTACCAGGACAACATAGTTCTGGGAGTTAGGCCACCACCCATCAACAAGGCCGAGGAAACACTCCCAAGAACCACCAGGACCACACTAGCCCAACTACGATCAGGAAGAAGCCGGTTCCTGAACAGCTACCTCGCTCGGATAAACCCAGAGGTTTCCGACGAATGCCCCAAATGTGGCAACAGCCCACATAACACTCAGCACCTTTTCAGTTGTCCCCTTAACCCCACCACCCTCACAGCACTAGATCTGTGGACCCATCCAATCGAGGCAGCCTCTTTCCTCGAATTGGACATGGAATAGTCTCAACATCCCCCTTACATTTTACCCTATATCTTTCTCTTTTCATACTCCCCACGTACATGGATCAACCCCAACCAGCCGTTACAACAACAACTACACTATTTACATAGAAACTGGACTGTCTTCGCTGTACACCTACCTATTCGCTGCAAAGTAAATTTGTCCACCTATATATGTGAAAGCTCATAGACAAACATATGAGTAAGGGAGAGCCAAGCTTCTTCTCTACATGGAAAGAATTGGCAAATTATTGCATAGGCAGAACTCTCACGCGGAAATCATCAGTTATCTTTGAGAAGTGGAAAGGGAAAGGGGTTTATAGACCATGTCAGAGACAGCGACGTGAGGCTTATGTACTGATCACTTTCGGATAATCTGAATCAATAATGATTTCGATGATGATTAGGACATTTCCCGAATAAGTGCAATTTGTAAACAAATAAGTCGGTCCAGCCCGACTATAACATACTCTGTACCTGTGAAGGTCAAAATTGAAAATAAACTTGATCTGCCTGCAAGCATAAGAAGTTTTTGCCCCATACATGTCGAACCTCTATGTCTTACAATCTTTGAGATATGTTTGCTCATACGGACATGGCTATATCGACTTGGCTGTTGATGCTGATCAAGAATATATACACTTTATAGGGTTCCGAGATGCTTCCTTCTGGCTGTTACAAACTTAATATACTCTGTGTGTACCTCTGGTATAGAGTATAAAAAAATGGTTAGCAAGCAGGACGGCAAGAATGTAGCCTATACAATCTGAGAGAACGATCGAAGAACTTTATCAGCAGAAGAAACTAAATGAACCCTAAATGGCGAGATCTGGGCTTCTTTGGCAGCATTTATTGAGGAAGCTACGATATACGAATGGAGAATAATAATTTTAACTATGCATTTACAGGCTTCATCAATAAATTGCATTAGTCTATTCGACTTGCAGAGCGAAAGCTGTCAGCTTCAGTAGCATCTGTGAGACTTGTTTAGCGGATTAGACACAACAATTCCGAGCGAGTGGCTCGCAGATCTTCACAGTGAACTGCTCGAAAGTGAGACATCGAAAGAAAAGAGCCAGCAGTCGAGGGCTGCAGCTTGTTCGCAGCGGCTTTCAGTTTAGAACAAAGAGTTGCGTTTCAAGACGTGCAAGCATTTTACTGCTACAGGCTCTCATGCTGCAGCTTTCAGCAAAAAACAATGAGTTGCGAGTTGAGAGCTAGATCTTAAAGACCGCGAGCAAAGAGCGATACAGCACCCTTATATCATAAATGGCTTAAAGAGCAGGGAAGGATTGGACTAGGACGAGAAGGAATCGAACAGTGGTCGAAGAAGAAAGTCGACATTTCTCAAAGTACTCTTTATCGTACTTAAAGAAATGTCGACTTTCTTTGGCTATAGCTCGAATGAAATGCAGATGGCGGAAGGCCACAAAAATCATGTGCAAGGAGCGCAATGCCAAGCTAAGCCACTACGCTTTGCACGCCCCCTCATTGAACACAGCCTAGTGTTTGCCCAGGTGGTCAAAATAGGCATCATCAACGACAATAACTGCAGAAAATACGAGGAAGCTACTGAACGACTGTCTCCAATAAAAGCTACCATTGTCCGATGGTTCCAAAACCCCAGATAACCCAGTGCTTTCCCCTCCTTACTACTCACCCTCAGACTTTTCTTCACGTGCCGTAGATGTTGAACTCTTGTATCCATCATCATTGTTACTGCTATATTTGTTACTTAATGCCGATGAATTGGTACTGCTCCGTCCATTACTATCCCGATCTCGATCCCAGTAACGGCTTGAAGTGGGCGACACCGGTGGCAGAATGTTGCGGGCGCTGCTGGTGATATTTCGTGCCTAAGCGAAAATCCAAAGAGAAGGTAATTTTAGTAAGAACTAAAGCAGACAATTGGGGAGAATTAAACGTTTAGAGGGGGGAGGGAGTAGGTAAGTAAGTTGAATTAGTAAAACGAGAGAGGTAAGCAGAGCAAAAAACGAGCAATTAGAAAAAGGGATGCTGCGTTTTCAATGAGTGTGGTGAAGTGTGGTGAAATGTGGTGGAAATGCATGCGTAACACAACTGAAGTAAAGGTGCAAAGGAAGCCAGAGACAGAGATAAAGATAAAGAAACGCTCTTCAGCTTGCTACAGAGTAAATTTAAAGGAATGTAGACGACCCTTTTTAAAGACCAAGACTTACGCTATCGCTGGCTGTGTGATTGGAAGACGGAGACGATGTTGCTGTTGTGGTGGTGGTGGTAGTGGAGGTAGTGTTTGCTGAAGCAGTTTCGTTTACCTTTTTGACACCCACCGTTGTCTCATTGATTAGAGTGGTCTTGCCCAATAAATTATAGGCACCACCGCGTGCTGTTTTGCTACTGGGTGTCACCACTGCAGTGGTTATGGATGCTGCTCCTGCCCCGGTGTTAATAGTGGAGCTGGTACGGTAAGCGGCTCTGGTCAGGGAACTGCTATAGCCGGCGGTTACACGTAAACTATCCAAATCTGTGCTGAAGCGCTGCTGGAGATTACTGCTACTGCCACCCGAGTGGGCACCACTGGCAGAGTTTGTGGCTACCGCTGTGGAGGTGATCGTTCCTGCGGCAGAGGTTATCAAGTTGGAGGGCTGACGTTTCTGTTCACTTAGATTGTTAAACTTTTCAATGGAGGCTTTGATACTCAAAGAATCGATGCCATAGCGTCGGGCATTGCTAGATGAGTTGCTGTGGCTAGTGTTGGTGGTGGCCTCTGCTCCATTGGTATGCTTGTAGCTATTAAATTTCTCATAGCTGGCGGCAAAATTGGAGTTGGATGAAATTATGGTGGATTTGGGTCTGGGACCATGACGATGAGTTTTGGTATCCTGCTGCTGTTGTTGTTGGCTTCTCAATTGCAGGTTGGGTGGGGTGATGGGCTTGAAGTAGCAGAGATTGGGTTTCCCAGCAGAGCTGTGTGGTGGTGGTGCTGGTGTCTCATCGCTGTCTATATAACTGATATCATCGTGTTGCTGTTGCTGCTGCTGCTGTTGCCGCTGTTGCATATTGTTGTTGCCGTTCGTCAGGCTGTTGCTGCTGTTGTTGTTATTGTGCTGACCACCACCATTCATAATGCCGTTGCTCTGGTGGCTGTTGTTGTTGTTGATGAGATTGCCCACAAATCTGCCCGTGGTGTTGGCCTGTGCTATGGCCGCCTTATGAGCCACCGTGAGTTGTTGCAAGGGTGTAGCTGTTGCCGCTGTTGCTGTTGTTGTAGTCGTCTTATTGTACTTGAGAACGTGTCCGCTCGTCGTCGTCGTCGCTGCTGTGGTTCCCTGTTGTCCATTGATCACTGTGTGATTGCGTCTCATGTCATTTAAATGGGTAACTGGGCCAATGCGATTATTATTATTCTTGTGATCCTCTTTGGTACGCTTGGATTTGTTTTTGTTCACCTGTGCCTGGGCCAATTCGCATTCGGCCTTCAGGAATGTGGGATCCTTGTAGCTGGACACCAGAAAGTAGCGCTGATTGGCCGCTCTTACCGGGTTCGAGCTGTCAGCCGAATTAGTGGTTGTGGTCTGGTTGTTTGCTTCGCCTTTTTGCGCTTTGTTTGCTGGAATCTTATGGAATCCTCTGCTGGTCTTCTTAATGTCTAACATCATTCAACAAGCTCCAAAAAAGCTCGTTGCGTATTTTGTGAAAATTTTTGATGGCGTGTTTGTTTCAATTTTTATTTTTACTTTTTTTTTTTTTTTTTTTGCTGTGTTCCGCTTTACCAAATAAACATTAAACTCCCAAACTACTAGATCGAAAATAACAGAAACAAATAGGACACAGAGACACACGCCTAAGGTTTGATTTTGAGTTTGTAGCAAAGCCTGCCCTAAAGCATACTTGGGAGGGGGGGTAATTAGTGTTTGCTTTTTCGTTTTCTCAACTTGCGGTTAGTTCAGTTTAGAAGGTAGGCGCAGGCAATCTGCAAGAGTTAAGCTAAAAATACATAGAAATATATGTAAAGTTTTGTTCATTAAATGAAATAGGTTGGCGCGTGTGTTCAAAACAACAACAAGAACATCAACAAAAGAGACAACACAAACAAACAAACAAACACAAAGAAGAGAATTCACAAGAGAAACAAAACAAACATAAAAGAACACGAAAAACGATAAGCTTATTTTGTATGAGTTTCTGTAAGGTGAGTGGAGGTGAGTTGGGGTGAGTTGAGGTGAGAAAGGAATGCGGCGTTATGATCCTTTTAGTTAACGTTCACTCACCTCATCCCATCATAAGTTTTATAAGGTGCCTAACATAGTTCAAAAGACACTTGGAAATTGCATTTATTTTTTTATCAAAGATTAAGTACTAAAATCAAGTCTGATCAACGGTTATAAAATGTTAAAGCTCCTTAGAAGAAAAAACGGGTGTCGAAATTTTCTTCAACAAACTAGAACTTTCGCTCATAACCATCGAAATGCGAAATGGCGCTGCCAACTTGTGCGATAAAAACAGCTGATTGTATTTCGAAATGTCAGAAATCAACATTTCCTATTTCCCTTGACATGATAATCTAGCATTTCATCATATTTCTTTCGTTATAGAGAGAGTTTGGCGATAGTTTGTGCGGAGAGTTTGGCGATAATATGGCAATTCACACAATCAAAATTCACTAGGTATCGCATTTTTATCATACAAGAGATAGATTAGCGATATGTGGTATCGCTTTTTTCCAACGAATCTGTTAATCAAAAATCGCCTTGGAGGCAGGAATATTAGTTGGTCTAGTCTATTTATCATCCAATCTGTAAATTGGCGATACCAGTGTGACCATTTGATATTCGGTGATCTTTTGGTGTTGAATGGTCATACTCAAGATTACAATCTCCGCAGTTGTATTTAAGTCAGGGGCAGGCACATTGCTATCTCGTGTGCATAGGAAAAATCTAGAAGCAGCGCTGCTCCGACACACTCAGTATAAGCTTTGCGCTGCTCTCACACACACCAATGTAAAAATGTAAATGTATTAATTTAAATATGCAATGAACCTGAAATTTTTTTGTTAATTCTGGCCACACTATGCATTCGTTCCACGTTGACGCAATATGTGGTGGCGTAAGCTAAATTACTTACGTCGTGAGTCTGTCTGGGCCTAAATGCGTCAGCTGATCAAAGCACAATAAGGCCCACAGACTGTTTACATAGACTCCACATGTTCGCTGTTAAGTGTTGCATTACTTTTTGGCAGCAATTATGAAATATTTTAAGTGTAAAGAAATCAATACTTCTGCTTTTTCTATTAATCTTTTCATTACTTCGCCAGTCCATAAAGGCCTTAAGAAAGTATATATTTTACTCGAATATACTTAACACTCAAAATAAATGAATACCTGAGTTCTATTCTTGACTACAATTTTTAGCATATTTTCAAAATGAAACTTAAATATCTTTTCCAGACTTCGTAATTGCTCGCTCACGAGCCGCCAGCTCTGGATCTTTACGGGGCTTGCTCTGAGCAAAAGTCTGAGAGCCACGAGCCAGCGGCAGCTCCCTAGGAAGGGCTCGCGGACTGGCTCTTCTAAGAATTGAGCACTTGCTAGGGATTCGAGGACTGAGGCTTGCGGCTGCAAATGAAGAGCAACGAGCGGAAGCTGGCTCTTAAGAGCTGCGAGCAAAGAGCGATGCTGAACCCTATGATTCATAGCATCGGATTTTTGGGCTATTTATTGGTTTTTGGGCTTTAAAGAATCCAAATTTTGACATAACCATTCACTTTTTTTAGCTTAGAGCATGTGCCAAAATATGTTAAAAACAGCAGAAGGAGAAATACTATTTTAGGTATGAAATTATGATAATCAGCCTTGTTCTCAATTCCACATCCACAAAAGTTTTGTGATTTAGAGACCAGATTTAACCGAAAAACCGGTTTGAAATTACAAAGCTTTTGTGAAAGTGGAATTGAGAACAAGTCTGTATGTCTTGCATTTGACTCAAGAAAAAGCAAAAATGGAGGACCTGACGTCAGTCTCTTTGCATGTTTACTGGATTGGTACTTTTTCTTGGTACTTTTTCTTGGATTAAATGATTCTTCAATCACGGGAAAGTGGTTTTTTCTTAAACATTAATCATCCAAGGTATTTTATTTCGGTTCAATATTATTACAATCATATTTATGTAGTTACACATTTGTGGCTTGAAAATCATTTTCTTCCAAAGTCGAAAAATTGGGGGTATGAAATCTTTCCCTGTTTTCTGATACCGCTGCAATAGTTGTTTAAAAGAGAGAGTTGTTTAAAAGTTAAACACATTCCAAACACGAGCTTTAAAGCGCTCTCTTCTCTGACTGGTCTTGCTAAGTCGGCAGCGGCTAAGCAAAAAAAAGTAAAGCTTTTTCAGTGGCTACTTCTCTTTGCTCACATTGCTAACCCCTGGCTTAAGTTTATACATCATTTAGAATAAACTTGCAACTTTTACCCCAGCTAATTCCTTTTTTCTAGCCCTCCAAGTGTCTTTTAACCTTTAGATCAAGCACCTTAGCTTAGCATATTAATCCAATATCGAAATTTTATTCTTAAATTACACTTTTTTTTACCCAGTTTCAGTCACACACACACACAAACACACGCAAGCGCAGGTATAAATGTTATCGATATCGTTAGTAAGTTATTGTTCGATATTTTTGGTTTTATTTTGATTGGGCTCATGCGATTAGCTTTGGGGTCTTTCGTTTCATTTTCTTTGGCAGCATTTTTATGGTTAAGGTTTACCTTGCTACCGCTGCCATCGGCTAGCTTCAGCGTAGCCGTGGTGCTAACATCTCCATTGGTTTCCACACCAGTTCCAGCATCATCTGTGGTATCATAGATGGCATTCCGTTTAGGTGAGCTGGATAACAGAGATAGGCCATTCAGTTTGGCATCCAAGCCATTTGTGTCATGACCATTGGTGGTCACTGCTGCTGGTGGTGCTGGTGGTGGAGGAGGAGGTGGTGGTGGCGGTGGTGCCGGTGTAGTGGTTGGTGTCTCCGTTGTGTCCGCATTGCTGCGCCGCGTACGATTGCTGCGTAACGTAAAAGTAGCCGTGGGCACGTCTCCGCTGCTGTTGCTGGAGCTTAGTGTAAATTTGCCCGAACGACGCGAGGAGGAGGTGGTGGAGGTAGTTGTATCGCCAGCATCACTGCTATTGCTATACAAACGACTATAACGACTACTTCTGGGCCTATCCAGAGTCACCGTCGAAGAGGCATCATCATCGTTGGACGTCTCATTTAGTCCCGATCTGGAACGTGATAGTTCACAGTTGGGTTTATAGTTGGCCGGACTGTACTTTTCGTAAATGTCCAGGCCAGAGGTGGCCACAAAATGTGCTAGGGATGGTGATGAGGATGAGCTGGACAAACGTTTTGAATGGCCATTGATTGTGGTGTTGTTGGTGGTGGTGGTGTTGTTGTTGTTGTTGGCATCACTGCCACTTGGCGGTTTCCTATTGCTGCGTTGTCCTCCATTTAATCCACTCTCGCCATTTGTGGTGCTACCTGTTGCTTTGCTCGACGATGACGCTGATGTTGTCTTGCGCGGCAACTTTTGCAGGTTGGTGGTGTATTTCGTGTGTGGTTGTTGGCGAAACATTTACAATGAGCGGAGCGATATGGATTCGATTGTTTTTTGTGGGAGGGGTAAAACAAATAACGCATTTCGATCAAAAAACGTAACACAAAAAGGCAATCAAAAATTAAATAAAACAAAAAAAGGAGAAAAGAAACATCAAAAAATGAGTTGGATCGACTCTGACTGTATAAGCAGTGTTCCCCCAGAAAGGAGAGTAAGGAAAATTTGACTGTTTCTCTTTGACATTCAGTAATGCATGATTTCGAGAAGCATTTGCTGAATGTGTTCTGGGGAACACTGCTGTATAGAGTAAACACACACATACACATACACGCACACGCAAGCAGAGAGTTTGACAAGAGCTTTAAGCAGGGCCGATTTAATGGAGAGAACAGAAAACTGTGCTTGTGTTGGTGAGCACTTAAGACTTTAGCAAATCCCTTGCGTTTTTCACACAAACCAAGGCGCAACTTAAGAGTGTGTGAGTCGGCTAGCACAGAAAAACAAGTAAGTCGGGTTTAGTACTTCGTGCTCACCAACACAAGCACATTTTTCTGCCCCCTTGGACAACAAATGGTCTACTTGCTTTTCTATCTGTGTGAATAACAAGAGCCCTGTCTTTAAGGCAGAACCGGCCAGCCATAGGGCCAAATCACTCACAATGCGAACTTAAGATTGTGTGAAGCAATGAGCATAGGAAACAAGTAAATCGGCTGTTGTTTCTCTCTTTTCTTTCCTCTCGATTTGGTCGAATTTGCTTTAAGGCTCTCAGCAAAAGCTCTCGCTCTGTACCTGTTTTCCACAAAAGCTCTACAAAAACTGTATGAAGTTTGCTTTATCATTTATATACGAACGGGATTATGTGCTCACTTAGGACAGCTAGGCTACATCAACAAAGCGCACAGTAGCTGCTAATTCCTAGCTGTGATAACTAGTCTATGAGTAAGTGAACAAAAATGAGTGATTCACTGAACTAAGCAAGTGAATAAGTTGACGGGAAAGTCTGGCAACTCAGTAGAGAGAAAACGAGGCAGCATAATTCTCAAAAACAAGAGAATTTTCGAGTGCTTTACACTGAGAAAAATTAAAAAGTAAACCATAATTTTTTTTTTTAAATTCAAATGTATACATTTTCTTTTCTGTTATAAATGGGTGCAGCATTTCCTCACACAATTTACCACCACTTAATTTTATTCAGACGGCAGCTATATACCTTAGGTATATAAATATATATCCACCCACCCACACACACACACACACACACGCGAGCGAGTTCGCATTAACCTTATTGCGAATTTTCAACAGTTTGCCTTTTGTTTTGTTTGTTGTTGGAGCAGTGCCAACAAGTGGTTCGTGGTTCATTCGGTTCGGCATTCCATTCGCCCATGTCGCATGGGGGCATGACGCATCTGTGAGTTATCGTCAGGTATGAATTGCTGTGGCAGAGTGTGTTTCGTGGTGCGTGTGTGGGCTTGGTACAGTGGGTGGGTGTGGGTTGGTGCAATGACAACAGAACAACACATAAAATATAAATAAACAAAAAAAAAAAAGGAAAACACCGACAGTCAGCAAAAAAGACAAATTAAAATAAAACTTCAAAATGCCGCTGAACTGTCAAAAATGTTGGCGGGCAAATGGGGTGAATAGTTGGGTGGCTGGGAATGGGGGGGTATAATAACTAGGGTGTGGTTGGCAGCATGACCAAAAGCAAGTTCTATATACCCACAAACACACCAATACACACGCACATAGAAACATTCAACTTATGTTAATTTATGCACCAAAGGTCATACAAAAGACCGATCCAATCTGTATTGTAAAATTTTATATATGGCCTATTTTTAAGCTTCCACTTTCGCTAAAAGTTTTGCGAAATTAAATTCAGTCCGAAACTAATTCAATCTATGATCTCGGAAAAGAGCAAGAATAAAGAGTTCTTTAAAATAGACTTCCAATCAATCAAATAAGCTCAACGCTTACATAGTACACAAGTTTTGAAAACTTATAGGGCAAACACTAGACAGAAGTTGCAAGCAAACAAAGTTTTTTTTTTGTTTTCTTTGTTGTTTTCAATATTTAAATGGATGAAACACTTTCAAGGACTTCTTTTGCTTAAAATTGGAGCAGCTAACACAATAAAAATCAATAATCCGGTTGTGGCATTGTCTGCTCATAAGATGACGACGCACACTTTAGACCATGGACCATTAGGAACATTGCCAATAATGGCGGAGAGTATAGTATAGAAACTATGTCACAAACCGAGGCAGTTATTCATCCTATTGTTTTTCTTTTCTCCCAGCTAGCACACATTGCCCACATTTACCAAACAGATCTATCGCCTGTTGGAGCAATATCAGATTTTTCGTACTGTCATTGCTAGTACAAAGTGCACTCTGCGTTGTCTACTTGAGTAAGATTCCGGCTTTTAGAAAATCTGTCAACTCCTGCAATTTGGGACTATGCATTAATACACCAAAAAGAGCTGGTTGCCTATACAGTACTGTTTCAGAAACTTGCCAGTTTCCTCATCAGTAGGCTCCGCTGCTAACTGCCGGTTTCATTTGTCTCTCCATGCCATCATTGGAGTTGAGAACTGCAAAAAGCAAGAAGGCAAAAAACACAGAGGCTAAAGTTTCTAAGACGGGTTTTACACGGTGGAGCAAACTTCATTAAGTTTTTGAAAAAGCTTTCGTTTTTAGGAAAAAGATGTAGAGGGGCAAGCGACACCACTACACCTCTTTCCTACAAGCGAGAGCTTTTTGTAAATCCAGTCTGGGTGAGAGAGCTTGAAGCTTTCTTACGAGCTTAGAACTGCCCCTTCAATTTGAATGCAAACATTCAAACAAATTTTTAAGAAGCATTTCCAAATGTGTAAAACGCTTCAGCCGCATATGTTTTTGTTTCGCGCAAACCCATTGCCGCGCGTCTAAGACTCACGCATAACGAAATTGCAACAACAACTTTGTATGTGTCTCTCTACTCTATCTCTCTAACGTCTCTTGCGAAACGGCGTTGATTTTGTTTTTGCATCAGACAGCCACAAGCACACACACACATCATTAAGCAGTAACCGGGTTTCTCTCACACAGCATTAGGCAGTAACCGGGTTTCTCTTTTTCATTTTCTTGTGGTTGTAGTTGCTTCAGAACTTTTTTTATTTGTGCTAGTGACTGCGGGAGCATAAGGTGCTGTTAGGCATCCTGATGTAAAAGAGATGTCAGAGGACATCTGAACATCTGGTTTCCTCAGTGTAAAACCATTCGAACAAATTATCAAAAATCAACCACAGTATAAGGAATTTCTTCGCGTCATCCAATAACAATCGGAAACTCTTAAATGGGATGTACCAGGGAATACCGCAGTATTTATCAGATATTGCTTCTTCAAATTTAACACTAGTTTCGATCGATGAAAGATGGTTTGGACTCGTAGATTGCCCTTAAAAGATTAATATACTGCCGGAAAGTTGGAAAAATAGTGAATAACTAATATCTAACAGGAATACAACCGCTTGAGAATACGGATTAGTTCGGTTCAGTGGTTTACAGACATTTTAAGCCACCGGTTCGGTTCATTACTTGGTTTTTATAGCTAGGCAAACCGTGGTTTTGGTTTGATTTAGTGGCTTACACTTGATTTATTATCACGAATGTTTCTGCTCCCGAAATTACAAATAATTTCTTCCAAAATTTCAATCCTATCGCTACGAATATCGCCGAGAAAATGTGCAAGTTAAGACTTCGTAAACGGTCCGTATCATTGGATTTTAAAAGATCAAACTTGAAAGTGCGGCACTGGGTAAAGTAATGTTGACTGAGAACCACTAATATTTTGGTCTATACGTGATGAATAAAAAATGGTCCTTCGAGCCGGATATTCAGAAATTAATGTTTTGTAGGAGGGCAAAAAAACCCAGAAGCGAAATGAATTGTTTCAGCAATGAACACTTCTTTAAGGGATAAAAGCTCTTAGTACAAATTTTTTTGTTCAATTTGACTTCTTCACTTAAGGTAACAATTAGAGTTGACTTAATAGCCTTAGACCCAAGTGTGAAGAAAAGCTCAGCGTCTGATATCCTGTGTATAACCTACTTAAGCATATCTCTTGGAATTTATCAAACTAGTCATTAAAATAAATCGAACCGTTTACTTTTGCGGTGTTCGGTTCGGTTGGGATATGCAATTTCGTACGCTGGTTGGTTTAACGGCTCGGTACGATTGGTTTTAGTTCGGCTTAAAACCGGTTTTCATCCCTCATATCTAAACATTTAACTAGAAGAATCCATACAACACGTGGATTCATTTATTATTCCCAAGAATTCTAGTGACTTTTCTCAAAGATCAGTTTCTTGTCTAATTCTTATTAAATTGATTTAATTTATCAAATTATTCAAGAAATATGAAAAAGCTAAAAGAAAAGAAGCCTCAAACTCAAGGTGTTTGATTCAATTTGAAAGTAAGTACAAGTTAAGTCATCAGATGGTGAGTTATAACATCTGAAGAGATTAAATTAAGCACGATCACTTAATTTTTTGCTCGGAATCACATGACAAACGGAGTGTAGAATATAGAATTTCCATGAATTAAGACAGGAATAACACATGATGAGACGGCTTTATTATGGGAGATTCGATCTCGAAATTTAGCTGCTCCCAATTTTAACAAGATTACTACATTATATACCCGCTTGAGCGGTAAAAAAGTTTATTGAAATATAAACTTCTTGGAGTGGTTTTCTTATGTACTGGCTTTTGAATAAAGTCTATGTATTTGACAAACAATTTGAAAATGTCGAATGATTAACTAAACCAGCGGTGTTCACAAAATTTTATTTTGGGAGCAGTCCAACAATAACAACAGAAAAAAACCACACTTATTATCGAAGCTAAAGTTTTTGTTTTTACACTCGTCTCTGCCGCGCTAACGGGTGGCGCCATTCCCCGAAAAGCAAAAGATTTGTTGTGGTTTTCGCTTCGAAACGAGGCAATTGCGCTTGGCATTCTGTCAGCTTGTTTGAGGCGGTAAGGCAATTTATAATGCGTCTGCGTGGCTGCAGTTGCCGTAAAATAAGTCTCGGGAGCAATGGGAACAAGGGCTTGCCCAATGCTAATGCTAACTAATATAACAAGAGCACCTGGATTGAATATTTGAAGCACCTCTTACGCATTCAATAATGCCTAAGCGAATTTATGAATTGAATTCCAACATTAAAGTTAAGTATTTCAAAGAATTTGTCAATAGTAGTAAATTTAGGCCCATTTGATACCAAAAGAGGTTTAAAGCAGAGGGTGACACCGTATCATGTGACTTCTTTAATCTACTGATGGGTTGGATATACAAGGTTGTCCATATTCGACGGGCCGGATCGACAAATTACATAGCGCGCTTGAAGCGACAGTCCAAGTAGAATTTTACCATGGAGCAGTAAACGCCACGCGAACGCTCTCAGATTGTTGAAATGGACATTCAACAATACAACTCAACGTGCATAACCGATGAAGCTCATTTTAAATCACTGCCAGAGATTCAAGAGGTACACTCTTCACGATGAAAAAGTCACTGTTTGCCGCGTTTGTGCTAAAATGGTTATTAGGCCGTTCTTTTTCAAAGATTAGGATGGCCAAATGTAAAGGATCAATCAGGAGCGTTATCGCAGTATGATAACCAATTTATTGATGCCAATTGTTCGTCGAAAGCCTATGGTGCACTATTGGTTTCAACAAGATGGCGCTTCACCACACACAAGCCGCGCTACAATAGATTTTTTGAGGGAATTTTTCCCTGGCCGTTTGATGTCAAAACTAGATTTGGCACCTCCAGAGTTCTTCCACAATCAAAGGTTTCACTTCAACAAGCCAAAGGGCCCTGGAGAACAATATCCGCCAAATGCCGAAATGTTGGCCGAAACCAAGGAAAATGCTGCAAAACGGGCTCAATTCTACTTAAAACCAATTAAATGATTTTTATCACGAACAGAAAAAAATTAGTTTTTCTTTGATCTTTCAAGCCGATGTTAATAAGGGCTCAGTAGGGAGTTCAAGAGCAGAGTCCTCTTTGGAAAAACGAAAATAGCGCTATACCGACGCACAAGCATGGACATTAACAGCAGCGAATGAGGCGGCGGTTGGCGTGTTCGAGAGTCCTTTGGAGCATTTATGAACCTTTAAAAGGTGGCGATGGCGATGTATGAGCTCTATGAGCATGTTTCCCGTATGGATGATCAAGCTCCAGCAAAAGCTGGGAGCTGAGAGAAAAGCAAGGAAGGGAAGTCCGAAACTGAGATGGGAAAACCAAGTGTGGCAAGACATTGCCAAGCTTGGTGTGAACAACTGGTGCTCACACAAAACAGAAGCGAGTGTCGGGCATTGATAGCAGCTGCCGAGACCGTTAAAGGGTCAAAGAAGATAAAGTACATTTTAGGAACTAGAGTTTTTTTCATTGATCGAATCAAAAAAGCCACAATAAATGTTACAAAAATGTACTTTTAACTTTGAACACCAACTTTCGTTTGACATATTTAAGAACCGCATAGAGAATAGTCTGACTTTGGAGGCCAATTTAGAAGAGCTTTTGTTTTTTTAAAGAGTGCAGTCTAAAGAGTCACAAATTCGTTTTTCCGCCATATCGTTGAAACAAGAGCTGATGAAACTAAACCGAAACCAGTTTAGGGAGCAGTGAAAATTAATCGATCATTATTTCATAGCGACAAGACTGCACATCACAAAGTTGGTCATTATGTTAAATGCTAGCATTACCCATTTCATATATTTGCAGCGCAAAAACAGAGGAATTGGCGCTTTATTATATACCGCATAGACGAGTTGAAAATGAGCTGTGCAGCCTCTGCAATATGAGTGAACGCGAAGATGTCCAATGTCTGAATGAACTGAGGATCCGCTCATGGGGTAGGGCAAGAATGCAGCGTGAAGAATTTTGAAATCTGATTATTGTTAGTCAAATTATTGGAACCCGGAACTCCAGTCTAAGGAGTGAAAGATCTACTATAAAAATTGTATAATTTAGTATAAGGCTAACGGGCAAAATGCCATGCCAATAAATATATTAATGTTCCATAAATGAAGAATTCTACTACTACTAATTATATTCTAGAGAAACTCCTTAGAATAGATTTGATGGATCAGGGGTAGGCGGTAGGCACACCTGGTGCGAGCAGCAAAAGCCTACTTGGTTTTGAGTCGATTTGATTGATTGGAAGTGCATCTAAGGACTCTTAGGAAGTTTTACAATTTTACAATGGAAAGGAACTTTCTTTTCCGTGCCCACAGAGTATCGCATATCGCAAAGTACAATATCCATACGATCTTGCCAAATCCAATCGAACGACAGCCTCAGACCATGAGAGCAACAGTTAAGCCAAGCACCGCTCTCCATGTGGTTGTCTGAGTGACTCATTGAAGAACTTCGGCCACTAACAGTTACTCCCACAGGCCGTGCTGAAAGTGAAAACTTAGGACATTTTCTTCAAGGTTCTTATAAATAATTTTCATTCATTTTTTTTTTGTTCCAGACATAATGCTTTTAGTATGAAATAGTGAATCATGGCAGGTGGCAGGAGGTGGAGGGGGGAAAATCACACTAAAATGCCCAGCATACAAGTATTACAGAAGAACAGAGAAAACTTAGAAAGAGAGATTTACGATATGTGTAATCCAGCCACCATAACAAAAAAAAAAGGAAACATTCAAAAAATCATAATGTAATCTGAATGATAATCGGGTAACGGTTTGGTTTCGTTTCGTTTTTCTAGAATGTATTCAAATTTTGGTTCACTCACTCCATATCGGCTGTACGTAGGTGTATCATAGCTGGAACTACTCAAATACGATGAACTGGTGCGATACGCTGACGAACTGGTTCCGGCGGATCCTCCACTTAGATACGATGATGGTGATGATGACGATGTGGGCCCAACACTGCTCCTTTGGGTCAGACTCGAGCGTGGCGTATACGAGGAGGGCGAGTACGTTGAATATGAGCTGGGATAGTAGGCGCTGCCACTGCCGCTGGTGCTGTGATAGCCGGACGTGGATCCCGTCGAGGAGGGTAGCAGTTTGGAGAGACTGCTGCCGCGATCGTAATATGTGGAGGAGTAGCGCGAATAACCGTTCGTGGTGGCGCTATTCGAAACGCCGCTGGAGCTGGTGCCAGCTGCTCCGCTGCTGACCGACGACGACGACGTGGAGGTGCCGTAGAGACTGCCACTGCCCGCTGCTGACGTTGACGATCTACGCGGCGATATCACACGCATATTAGTGGTGGCGGCGGCGGCGGCAGCAGCAGTAGCAGCGCTTCAGCTTCGTTCGTTTGGCTCTCTTTTGTGTGGTTCTTGGTTTGACAGATACTTTGGTTGGTATTGCTGCAAGGAAGAGGCAATTGTTGGTTCAACTTAAGCTGGGGGCTGTTATGTACTTACCTCTTGCTTGGTGGTTGCTTATTTACATAGTTTGGTTTTAGTTTTATGGTTTATTTTGTTTGTTGCTGCTTAGTAGCTACATGTAAGACCCGTTATTGTTGTTGCTAGAGGTGAAGGAGGCGGCAACTGCAAAGAGAGCAAAGCAACCGTTAAATTCGCTAGCTTCCTCGTGGCCTTCACAAAAACTAGTTACTAATTTGTCAGCGTCTTCCGTCACTTGTTTACAATCACCAAATAACAATAAGGCAAAACGGTCTTGTCATAACAACAACTTTTGAGTTGTCAGTGGGGAGGGGGAGCAGGGGGTGGCCTTATGCGGTAACACTAAACTGAAGTTGTGTGTGTGTGGTTTTTTTTCCAGGTTTATTAAGAACTAATACTAGGCTAATACTAAGGCAGTTCCAGAACCAGTTTCAATTATTGGGACCAGGTTCACCACGGTTAAGAGCAGGGCATCCTTTCAGACTGGCGCTGCGTAAAGCATTATTGACCTGGTGACACTCGAGAGTAACATTCTTCTTCCTTCTCTCGGACCTCGGGTGTTGAGCATTATCCTTGACAGTGCTCTGCTCTTGTGCTGGCATATTCCAAGTGCTCGCGGAAGCAGAGCCTAGTGTTCAGCATCACTCCCAAATACTTAATGGCCCTCTTAGAGGCCACCGAGGTATTCCCAATTGTAAAATGGGCTGTCTCGACCTCTTCCCGGCTACTTATCATGACTAAACTGAAGTTGTGTGCGTGTGTGTGTGTGCCGCCAGGCAGTCTACGAACCAATACGGCGCGCAATGACATTGTAACCGAGGAAACGGTTGATTATTCCCCACAAGTGTGTGCGTGTGTGTAGGGTTTAAGCCGTTATTTATCACATCGATCTTTCGTTCATAAATACTACACAGCTACAACTCAACTCATTCACACCCATACTCACATTCACATATGCATCAATTTCTTCAAGTTCACACACACACGCACACACATAGATATGTAAGTACACGTGCAAACGTTTACTCCAACTTTTTGTACCCTAATAAAAATTTCTTTTTTTTTCGCAGACGTCAAAAAGCAACAACAAAATTTAATAAAAATGAAACGAAATGAATCTATTTATAAAAGCGCTTAAAAGCACACACACATACACACTTGTTTGTGTGTGTTGACACTGAACAGTAGCCGTGAGCTGGCAAGGGGAGCGGGAGGGAGTAGTAAAAATTTCTTTTGCTCTCTGCCTATGCACGCAAGCGAGATAGCAATATTGGCGACACACACACACACGGCCAGATATACGAATTACGCAAAGTGAAATATCTTTCTCAAAATGGAAAGTGGAAAAGCGACGACGATTTGCAATTGTACAAATATTTTTTTTTTGTAAAAA
Organism: Lordiphosa collinella; assembly: GCA_018904265.1. Lineage (NCBI taxonomy): Eukaryota > Metazoa > Arthropoda > Insecta > Diptera > Drosophilidae > Lordiphosa > Lordiphosa collinella. The sequence goes on along the minus strand of JAEIFV010000183.1, from coordinate 334,238 downwards.
AAAAAACAACATCCAAAATGCGGCCAAAGCAGAAATTTATGTATTAGGAAGAAAAACCACAAACGCACGCAGACACAAATGTTGTATTCAGGCCCGAACGTAACGAGGTCGCAAATTGATGAACTAAAAAGCTTTCTCACATTATGATTTTTACATGGCAATAACTTAATTTATTGACTTTTTATAGGCAATTTTTTTCATCCAAAGCACAAACTCACTTTATCAGTGTAACCGCAAACGGCAAACGCACAAAATACCGTATTAGTGTGAGCCGAAGGTAGCCGCACTTGGTCTCACTAATACCAAAAATAGTCGACATGCTATCGATTTATTGTTATTGTGTTTGAGCAGCTGGTCACACTGCGGTTGCAGATACAGACACAGCCGCAACAAACTTAACTGTCAACAATTTGTGGAACGTTCATTTAAAAACCAGGCTAAAAACACCGAAAGGGTGCCATACAAAAATGGCCATTGCTGAGCACGACAATGTTTTCATCTTTGTGCCCAATTTGATTGGTGAGTGAAACCTCTCAAGTAAACAAATCAATTGTTAGTTTTTTAATGATTTTTATTTGTATACAAAGCGTAGTGCGTGTGGTGTTGTTGTAAGGGCTTAATTGAATTAGCGGGATCAGTGTTACAAGCCTACTTATACATACATAAAATATGCAACCTGTAAAATGCCCCCACCCTGCTGCAACCCCCACCAATGTCACTCAATATTGATTGCGCGCTCTCTCTCTCTCGCTCTCGCTAATTCTGCCAATTTTGTTGTACTCTCCTACAGGTTATGCACGCATAGTTTTGGCCCTAATTGCCTTCTGGTTTATGTCCACAAACTATGTTATTGCCGGTTGGTGTTATATAATCAGCGCCTTGCTGGATGCCGTTGATGGACATGCTGCCCGAGCCTTCAATCAGAGTGAGTATAATGCAGACCCACGTCATGCCTTGGCCAAAATTCCGATGAGCCGGCATAAGTACAAAGCAAAAGCTTTTGATATCTAATTTATATGCGTACTTTGGACATACGCTGCACATATATACATACAGAACGTAGCCCCATATATATATACACACAAACCTTTACGAGGGCTGTTCCTTAAGTGCCCAACTTCAGTTCAAATGATTATTTAGATATACACACATATTCGTCATACAGCAATTAACAGTTTCCTTATACAAACAAATGTAGTTGTTGCATAGAGAATTCTCAATTCGTCATTCCAATAAATTTTTTATGGTTTTGTTTGGAGGGGCGCAGCAGAAATCTGCAGCGGATTCTTGGCAGGGCCCCCAAAAAATTGTCTCCCTTCGATGTTTTATTAGTCAGTTAATTTTGCGATTTTTTTCAATAGGCAGATAAATTTTTAAGAATTTTTTTAACTTACGGAACAAATGAAATTTCTCAGAAAAATGCTTATTTTCATACTTAAATCAAAAAAATTGGTATCTTAAGATTCAGGACCAAAACTTTCGTTTTTCGTGATCGTTATTCAATTCAGTCTACGTAGAAGCAATTTTGGTTTGAATTCATTTAAGAAGTCCTTTAGGCATACTTTTTTCATATAAATGGTGATTTTTTAAGAGCTATAGGAAAGTTTTCAAAAAAAAAAAACACATAAAATTCAGAAAAATGCATGAAATCTTTATTTTTGAATTGATAGTACGGTCCATATAATTTAATGTTTGAAGATTATTTCATGCAAATGTTGACCGTGACTGCGCCTCAAATGGTCCATCCGCTTAGTCCAATTTTGGCATACTCTTTCCAACATTTCGGCCGGTATCTCACGAATAAATGCTTCAATGTTGTCTTCCAATGCGTCAATTGAAGCGGGCTTGTCTGTATAGACATGAGCTTTAACATAGCCCCACAAAAAATAGTCTAAAGGCGTTAAATCGCACGATCTAGGCGGCCAATTGACCGGTCCCGAACGTGAAATAAAATATTCACCAAACTCGCCTCTCAATAAGTCCATTGTTGCGCGTGCTGTGTGGCTGTGGCACCGTCTTGTTGAAACCACATGTCATGCAAGTCAAGCTCTTGCATTTTGGGCAAAAAAAGTTGGATATCATCTCACGGTAGCGCTCACCATTCACAGTTACGTTACGATTCGCATCATCTTTGAAGAAGTACGGTCCAATGATGCCACCAGCCCATAAACCGCACCAAACTGTGACTTTTCTGGATGCATTGGTAGCTCTTGCAATGCTTCTGGCTGATATTCACTCCAAAATCGACAATTCTGCTTATTTACGTACCCATTGAGCCAAAAATGAGCTTCGTCGCTGAACACAATTTTTCGGTAAAAAAAGTGGATCTTCGGCCAACTTTCCAAGAGCCCATTTACCAAAAATTCTACGTTGCGGTAGGTCGTTCGGCTTCAATTCTTGCATTAGCTGTATTTTGAAAGGCTTCACACCTAAATCCTTCCGCAAAATTTTCCACGTTGTTGAGTAACAGAGGCCCAATTGCTGCGAACGGCGACGAATCGATAATTGATGGTCATCATTAACACTGGCCGATACAGCTGCGATATTTTCTTCGCTTCGCGACTCTACGTAAGCGTGTTGGTGGTTTAATGTCCAACAATGTAAATTTGGTGCGAAATTTAGTCACTATAGCCCGAAAGCCGCTTCAGTGGGTCGATTAACTAATGGAAGAAGCGCGCGATGAACTTTCTTAACAGAGCACGCATTTTGATAATAAAATTCAATAATTTGCAAGCGTTGTTCGTTTGTAAGACGATTCATGGTTAAATTGTAGACCAAACTGAAGATGTTTGACAGTGAAACAAAACACGAAACGTGCGTGAGCTGTTTAAATCAGTGTTGCCAAGAAGATAATAGCTAAAAAATTACCCTTTACTTTAGAAGTTTTCGAAAAGAATTTTTCTTTTGTAGCGGGTTGCATTTGTGAGGAACTTCCCCAGGCTTTTCTAGTCTGATCCGTTTAATACAATTTCAAAGCACACCTTTACTCCATATATTCATGCGGAAGTCTCTTAATATTGGAAAGGTTGCACAGAAATGAGCCACGTCTTCCCTCTCCCGTAGATTGCAAAGAGTGCATAACTCATTTATATTCAGTTTGTGGGAAAAATAACTTAGCGCCAGCATTTCTGTCCGAGCTTTAAAAATATTTGAAATAGTCCTGCAGTCGTATTGGTCATTGGAATAATTGTTTTAGTTGGATGTGGGTGTTGCGAGTTTGACTTGTAAGTGCAGCGACTTCAAAAGCTATCTCGAGCACGTCCATCGATTGATCGGGCCGCGACAGGTCAAGGTTGACTCCAAAGTCCCAAGCAAGACCTTCCCATGATTTGAAAAATTACGCTCTTTCCTCCAAAAGTGTTCTCACAACAATACAGGGCAGCCTATTCTCTTCCAGTTTTATTATTTTGTTAATGTATCGAACATGCTTTCCCAGAGTTTGTAGATACTAGTAGATACATTTCTGGAGGTTCTGTCTCTAGATGAATGGCATACGTAGGCGTGTTTTGTGGTAAATAAAAAACTCTTTTAATAAAGTTTCGCAATAATTTTTCGACGTCTTGGCATAGTATATATAAAGTATATATATTCATGATCAGCATCAACAGCCGAGTCGATATAGCCATGCCCGACTGATTGTCTGTCAGTCCGTATGAACGCACAGATTTCAGAGATGGTTAGAGATAAAGGTTTAGTATGTATGGGACATATGCTTCTTATACTTGCAGGCAGATCAAGTTTATTTTCAATTTTTGCCACGCCCCCTCTCGCCTACGTCTTCTGGATATATTTAGTAATCAGGATTATTAATCGATCCGCTAAAGGATTGGTAAAGATTGGATAAACGATAGTCGAGCTATAAGAAAAACAAACAGTTAAACACAAACTTTGGGAGGTAGAGTATTTTATAGTCGAGCTTGACATAATTTCTTGCTTGTATAAGTTTTGATTAAGTTTGAAGTTTTCTTAAGAATTTCTATGACTTTCTCTATATAATGACTGAAAAAAATAATTTTATGGTACAACGTCGCTTGAATTTATAATTAAAGAAGGGTTTTAGAATCCAAATCCAAGCCAAATTCGGCATATGGTGATTCCGAGTAGGAAATAAAGCATAAGACAAGCTGTAAAAGGGGAAATGCAAATCTCCTACATTTATGTACGTGGAAGGTGAGGCTACCTTACAAAATGCAAAGACCAGGCACTTTAGGATACCTTTGAAGAGGACAATATGAAATGTGGTCAATTCGACTACTTATTAACGATTTGCTCAGCTTGCCCAACTAGACGCGTTCTTCTGAACAAAAATATGTCTAAATTTTGACCAAAAGTAGAGGAACCAAATAAGAAAGTCGGTCAAGCCCAACTATAACATACTCTAAACCAACGAAAGTGTATGCTCAGTTAGAATTTCGATGCTACAGTAGCAGCTTAAAGTAGTGCTGCTACTACGCTGCATTAGCCCATAACTTGACTATCGTTCATGAATAGAGTGTAGAGTGCGGGTCCGAGAACACTACCCTGTGGTACACTTGCACCAATAGGACAGATGTTTGATCTTTCGTCTATAAGCTTAACCATAAAGCGTTGCCCTAGCAGGATAGACTGTAGCAGAAGATTTTGTTCAGCAGGGTGGAGGAACTTCAGTTGAAAAAGGCGAATATCGAGGAAAACGGCAGAGCAGTATTGGCGGATCTCGAATGCTTTCAAAATGTGTTTGGTGATTCTGTGAACCTGCTGAGACGCACAGTGTCCTTTACGAAACTCGAACTGGTGGTCTGGTAAAGCATCTTCAACCGACCGACCGACTAACTGCCAGCATTCTACAAAGAAATATTCTTTGAACACTAATTGGTCGGTAGGAGTCGGGATTAGTATGATCCTTGCCCTTCTTAGAAACCATCTTGATTACCTCACACTTTCATTAGGAAGGGTAGTGTTGGAATGAAGTCATGGCGTTGAATAACATAAGCTGAAACAGTACTCCCACATCCGGAAGTGCCTTGACTGTTTTGCCGTCAACATCGTCAAAGCCCAGGGCCTTAATGGGCTTAAGCTGCCGAATCTGTAAACGCAATTCATTCACCGAAATGGGTCTAATGCAGGGGCAGGCACATCTCGTGTGCATAGGAAAAATCTAGAAGCAGCGCTGCTCCGACACACACAGTATAAGCTGTCAAAAGCTCCGCTGCGTTGCGTGCTCTCCTACGCCGTGACGCAGTCGCGCTGCTCTTACACACACCAATGCAAAAAAGTAAATGTATTTTGTTCCTGCCGTTGGTCTAATGGGAGAGAGTGGGCCAGTATCAGTTGAAAGACCAGCTTGAGTGAAGGCAATATCCTCCGGCGAAGCTAAATTAAAAGGGGATGAATCAACCCTCCAAGTTGCTAGCAAACTCCTCGTCTATCCTCTGAACAGACCGCGCCCAGGATCCAACGTGTACTACGCACCTCTGTAGGGGCTGCCTTTTGACATGACGAGTGCATTTCCAAAAAAAGAAGTCTTGGCCGTGGGTTGGCTATATTTATAATCCTTGCATAAACATGTGTCGAAATTAGAGACAGATTCAGGTCATATATTGGATGTCTGAGTATATTGGGGCCATATTCATAAGCCTAGGTCAAATTTGGTAGAGTTTTCTATATACAAACTCATTGAATTACAATTTTGGTTACTTAATAACCACTCCTCGTACATTTCTGTGTATGTACAAATTTATTGCCCGCTCCAAATGGTGTGAAGTGATCGATTGCAGCCCAAAAATGTATACAATTTCTTCTTACCTCCCCCCGCAGGCACACGGTTTGGGGCCATGCTGGATCAGTTGACGGATCGTTGTGGCACCACCGGTCTGCTGGTGACCCTGGCCTATTTCTACCCCACCTACATGTTTTGGTTCCAACTCTCCATAGCCATTGATGTGGCCTGCCATTGGCTGTATATGCAGACGTAAGTTTTTCCCCTTTCTCTCTCCGTCTCTTTCCTTTAATTAATTTTGGTTCTTTGCAGGAGCGTTGTGGTGGGACGAACTTCGCACAAGGTTAACGAGAACTTCCTGATGCGCATCTACTACCAGAAGGATGTGCTTACCTTTATGTGCTGTGTGAATGAGCTGTTCTATGTCAGCTTATATCTGTTGCATTTCACCTACGGCCCATTGAGTAAGTGTACAGACGTTCAACTTGGTTTAATTAGTTATACAAATATTTTCTTGCAGTCTTTGGAGCCTCGCTGTTCAAAATATTGGCCTTCCTGACCGGCCCCTTTGCGGTGCTGAAGGCTTTGATCTCGGTGATGCATGCCTACGTGGCTGGCATCGATTTGGCTGCGGTGGATGTGCGTGAACGGCAGGAGAAGCGTCTTAAGTCCACGGAGCCCGGAACGGGCAAGAAACTGGAGTAGATCCAAAACTCTTGATTCCAAAAACAAAAAATTTTAAGTGTAGTGAATTTACTTTTAATGCGCTTTTTGCTCTAATTTGTTGAACTAATTTTATAATTTCACATTTGTTGGATTCCATGGTTTTGCAGGCGATATTTATTTAAATTAAGTTACACTAATATTATATACATATATATATATACATGTACGTATGTATGCGTAGCAAACAAAAACTTCCATTTATTATTATTATTTTTAGTTTGTTCTTGTAGAGTCAGCGTAGTAGTCAAACGAGAAAAAAATAAATACAATTCGTTTTTTTGTGTGTGCAAAATTTGCTGTTTGGTTGAAATTTAAATAGAGGCGCCATTTCGTAACACTGGGTGGCAACACAAACAGTAACAGCTGCTTGCGGTTCTTATAATCTACACTGCAACCCTGGACGATAACATAAACAATTCCGCTTGCCGTTTTAACTGAATTTCTATAATTCTCCATGAAGCTATTGACGCGACTTGAAAATACAACCCATTCCCAAAAAAAGGCAGAGATCTTGAAGTTCGTAGCAGCCACAGACCCATCTCAACTATTTCGGTGATGGCGAAAACTATTAAGAGTCTGATAAAAATAGTCTTAATTGTGTAAAGATACACATTATCATCGGGGGTGAATCAGAAATCTCGGTTGGTTTGTAAATCTCTCAAAAATCAGTCATTGCCTAAAGCATCAACCGGCAAACCTATCTGTCACTTTGGAAGTGACTTAGGCCAAAAAACCTTCAATTTATAATTATTATTTTTAGTTTGTTTTTGTAGAGTCAGGGTAGTAGTCAAACGAGAGAAAAATAAATACAATTCGTTTTTTTTTTGTGTGCTAAATTTGCTGTTTAGTTGAAATTTAAATATAGGCGCCATTTCTTAACACTGGGTGGCAGCGCCACCATCTGCAACAGCTGCTTGCGGTTCTAATCTACACTGCAGCCCTGGACGATAACATAAACAAATCCGCTTACCGTTTTAACTGAATTTCTATAATTCTCCATGAAGCTATTGACGCGTCTACGCAGCCTGGTACGCTATACCATCACCTATGCCTGCATCACACACTGTACTTTCGAATATTTGGGTGATTTTGTGCTGGTAAGTTTAGACCAGAAGAGAGGGAGCCTCACACTCACACTCATATTTCCTCTCAGTGCAAGGGACCCTCCATGGAGCCCACTCTCTTCAGCGATAATGTTTTGCTAACGGAGCGTGTGTCCAAGCACTGGCGCAACTATCAAACAGGCGATATTATCATAGCTGTCTCGCCGGTTAATGCCAGTCAATTCATATGCAAGCGCATAGTGGCCGTCTCGGGGGAACAGGTCTTGGCCCAAAAACCGCATCCCCTGGAAGCTGAATCGCAACCAGAGACTATCAAGCCCGAGAAACCGTCCCTGATAAAGGACTATGTGCCGCGTGGTTATGTGTGGATTGAGGGTGATAACAAGTCCAATAGCTCGGATTCGCGTTATTATGGACCCATACCCATGGGCTTGATACGCAGTCGTGTGGTGTGTCGCATCTGGCCGTTGTCTGCCAAAATGACGGAACTGTGAAACGGAGCGAAGTGTTATCGATATCGGTTTATCGAAATTTGAAAAAAATAAACCAAACTTTCTTTTTGTAGTGATTTTTCTAATGTACAAAATATTATTTACTATTTATTAAAAAAAGATAAGAAAACAAACAATTTCTCTAATTGCTGCCCTGCTGTTGTCCCCCTGCCGCCTCCTCCTGCTGCTGCTGCTGCTCCACATAATACAAATTGTACTCCTTTTTCAGCACCTGATGCACCTCATTGCGACAGGTCACGGTCAGGCCACGCCTCTGATAATCCAAATAAGTGCGCACAAAATGCCGATTCGTCTCATGCACCTGCTTGTGCTCCAAATACTCTGCCACCGGCATCCACTGCACCCTGGCTATTTCCCGCTCGCAACGTTTAAAATCCAAATTTAACGGCTTCAGCCCAATCACCATATAAATGTCCGAGCAACCGAAGTTGCCGCCATGTGCATGCCTCAGGCAAATCACCGAACGGAAAGTGGTACGTATGCCCGTCTCCTCGGCCACCTCGCGTATGGCCGCATCAATGAGATTCTCACGCGGTTCTACATATCCACCCGGCAGTTTCCAGCTGTTTGGTATCATGGCATATCGATCGGATACCACCAGCACCTCATTTTGGTCGTTGATCACCAAACCGCCGACGCCCAGCAGCGTGTGTGCATAATTGGGCAGATTGATCTCCTCATGGGTGGGCAACCAACGATACAGAACCACCACTCCGGTGCGTGCATGATGAAAATCAAAACCGGATGCCACCAGAATGGGCACCCAATCGGCTTGCTCCTTATACACACGGAACCAAATGGCACGATTCTTGTTGGCGGTCCAAAAATCCAAGGATTCTGTGAATAAACACGCAATTAAGACTAAAATATAAAAGAAAGTTCGGCTCGGCCAAAGTTTTTTATACAGATGTCCGATTTCGACCAAACCATGCAAAAGCATATCAAACTAATAAATACAAAATTTTGAGGCATTTCATTTAAGAACAGAAAAGTTTTTCTCACTAAAACTAGTTTGCTATATGCTATAGTCATCCGATTCGATTCCGACATATGTGCAGCGTATTTGTACAAAAAGTTTGGTCAAGACAACTTTCAGACTGACGGGGGAGATGGCATAGAAACAGACGGACATGGCTATATCAACTCAGCCTGGCTTGCTGATCAAGAATATATATACTTTATATGGTCGGAAATGTTACAAACATCTGGACAATTTTAATATACCCTCTGCTAGGGTATAAAAATAAAGCCCAAGCCCCTTAACTTACTCTGCAATTTGTGCTCAAATTCCGGCTGGTTCACAAACTCCTCCTTGCCGTCCACTGTAATGCCTCGAAAGCGATCCGTGGTGCCACGAAAGATACCTGGCGGTGGCGAATCCATAGTTTTGAAACTACGGAATTTACATAAAGTTTGGTATCAACTCATCTTTGTTCACTTACTCACGTCGGGTACGAGCGCGATATTGGTTGTAGCCGTGGCTGTTGCTGGCACAGTTTCACTCTATAGGTTCTCCAGTTGGTGGTCGCCCGCCTCCATGTATTGAACGCTTGCAAGGGTAAATAGTTTCTGCGCCCTAAGATGCCCGCGGACGACATTAAATAGTTGCGCAACGATCTGGCCGGGTAATAGTAGCCAACTTCTTACGGGTTCCACTGAGAGAGAAAGCCAGACACCAACTAATAACAATCGCAGGGCATGCCTGTTCGAAATATAAAATAGAATATATCAACAAAGTTGTAAGTGTCTCGCTAGTATGGTTGTTGCTACGCTCCAAATGCTGATGCAAAATCAAAATAGGTGGCCACTATCTCTGCGAGATAAGCGCGCAAGCCAAGTGACGTATGCAAGTTGTGGCTATGTGTGCGCTGCTGACAGCTTTTAAATTTGGCGCCCCCACTGAGTGCCGGCGCAGGCATTAGAGATGAGCAAATTTGCGTGAATAATAACTGTGATTTTTTGTTATACTAGTGGTATTCCTGAAAGTGATTTGCTTTCAATTTGGATTTCGTAAAAGCAAGAAAATAATCGCACTAAAATCAAATCGATTCCAAATCAGCTTTCGTGAAAGCAACTACTTTACTAACTTTTTCTGGGCACATTGCACATTTTGTACTGAGCAGTCGGGAACAGCTGAAATCCAAAGCAAATCAAAAATAAAGGTAAATCTGTTTCAGGTATACCGTTGTTATGTTATGCGAGCATCCGAGCAAAGTACATATGTATGCCTGTTCCTGAAACGATCGATCTTTGATAGTCTTAGTAAGAAAAACTTCTTTTGTTTTTAATGGTATCGCCTTGAAAGTTGGCTTCTATTTATTTTAGATGCTTTCATCTAATTCTACAAAGTTTTGTCAAAATCGAATGACTGTAGCATATAGCTGCCATAGGACTGACCGGTCCACAAATGGGGCGAAGTAAATTAAACTTTATTTTTCAATACTAACGTTGTTTAACTTTCAGATTATTAATACACTTTCAAAAAGATTTTGCTAAATTTGGTCTCCCTTTGTCGACCTATAGTCTATTGACTTATTTGGTTATCTGATCGGTCTCAAAATCCGCAGAAAAGTTTAAGAAAAAAATTTAGAAAAACGTTCACAATTACTTATAAAACCCCCACCCATAATAGCCTCTTTTGTTTTAAGATCCTCGACTCCAGTGCTTATAAAATATTTCACAAAACAAAAGCTTAAGGCTGCCTTTACATTGTTCGACACATAGAGAACGGCTTCGGGTGATTGCAAAACGTTCACAAATAATCAATACCCAAATTAAGTTGCCTTAACGTTCAACCGTTCAACTTGCTTACACAAACACATGCTCGCAGTTGAGTTTTAATCATACAAATGCAGTCGAACCTTGTTGACGCTCAGAGTATGTTCATGTTCGCTTTTATAGCAATCAATTCGGGTGTCCGTTCGTTCTGCTCAATAACGATTGATTAGAATGAGAATTACCTCGTATGACTTTTTGGAAAGCTGAAACAGCGCTGCTGACTGCGCTGCTCACACAAATGGAAGAGAGTTTGTTCTGGTGTTTTTAGCTGAGCCAGCCAAAAGGTGAGAACAGAAAAATGTGTTTGTATTGGTGATCAATCAGCCGACATTCGCTTAATTGCACGTTGCTTTCGCTGGTATGAAGGTGAGTGTTTTGAACGGATAGTTTTCTAAAAGGAATGAATGTGAATACATGATGCAACATCGGCTCGTAAACAACCGATAGAAGCATTCGCTGGTTTCACGCTGATTTAACCGAACAGCATGCTATGTTGAGTGATTAAATGTGAGTGGGAATTTTTGTGTATGATGAAATCAAGAAAAAAGTTCTCTGTTTGACACATGAGACATGATAGTATAGTATGCCTGCATTTCATCTTGTTTTGCCTATAAATTTGAAGGGCTTTTCACATTTATAACAACCATCATGTAGACCTATTAGACTATTATGTCTCATGTGTCGAGCAGTGTAAAGGAAGCCTAACATTACATTAGTAATATTTATACCCGTTATTTGTAGAGTAAAAAGGGTATACTAAGTGTATGTAACAGCATCTCCGACCCCATAAAGTATATATTTCTGATCAGCATCAACAGCAGAGTCGATGTAGCCCTGTCTGTCTGTCCCGAAGGGGTTCGAAATATATCGGAGGAAAGAAAAAGGAGAAAGTGTGTTTTTTGTGTTTAATAAACCAGCACAATAAATACACCTGACGTTGAGCCGGCTAAAACAACAAGTTACATGTGCAACAAAAAGGTCAACAATCCTACCCATTACCCTAAATATATTTACATGCAAAAATGGCTTGACACAGCCCCAAAGGGCTAAAGCCGAGCTTCTCTCAATCTCTTGGCTTGTGCGCTTCTAATTTTCGCACAAGAGAAAGGGACCTACAGTTTAACGCCGAATCCGAACGGCAGTTTGAGAAGCTTTTGCATGGCTAATTACTACAAAGCTCGCGCCAACAGCAGAGGGGTGAGACCGGGTGTAAAGTTTATTCAAAGAAAAAACTTTTCATTAGATGTTCCAAGGCGGAATCGAACCCACGACCTCTTGCACAGCGGTCGCGCACACTACCCGCTGAGCCACCTGTCCACTTTTTACATACATGTTTCATGATTTCTGGCTCAATATTTAAACTATCCGAATACTAGGGCTAGGTTTAATGTTTCGTCAGACGCGTTAAAGTGGGTTACAATACTCTTTACCATCACCCATGGTATTTCGGAGCTGTAAAATATTATTTCAATCATGGACAGGCAGTTATGTGTGCTCAATTGAGATCTTGAAAATCAGTTTTGAAAGTATTTAGAAGTGAACCGTCGACTAAGAATCTCGCAAATGCATTAAACTATAATGCCAGTAATTTTATTTCATTATAACTGTCTTTATTCTCTTTGGTCGTTTTCGCGATTCGTCAGACATGGTAAGACTTCGTGCTAAGTTTGGTCAAGATATGACGGAGACGATAGCATAGAAACAGACCGATAGGGCCAAGTCAACTCAGCCGATCAAGAATATATATACTTTTATGTGATATCTTATGCGCTACAAATATCCGGACAATTTTTTTAATACGCAAGGGTATAAAAATATTATAATTTCGTTTTATATTTGAATTGAATTTAGATTGGAATTGAAAAGAAAATCGCTGAATTTTTCCGTATTGTCACAGTTATTCTTCAGAGTTGAGCTTTTACCGTTTGTTATGTTGACAGTGACAGTGAATCACAGCATCTATTGCTCATCTCTAATTGGACAACCTTGAATACTGGGCCAAATTGAGTGTGGGTTGTTTGTTTTTTTTTTTTCTAAATACATTTCCGCATAAATTCTCTTGCTCTCTCTCTTTCTCTCTCGCTTGTTTATCAATTGCAGTCAGCGGCAAGTCACTGTTGTTGCTGTTATCAAACATATTAACAATTTATGCGAGTTTTATATAAGACACGCACACATATACACTTGGGTTTTACTGGCAGACCTTAAATGGCCATTGAGTTTAATAATTAATACATAATATATTGCTCACTTGAAATTTAAATTGTTGGCGTTACAAAGTTCACAGCAGAGCAATTGCACTAGACCAATAACAAGAACAACAACATTACAGCCAGACAGCTCAGCGTTGCTGTGTCGTTATCGATAAACGACTGATCGATAAACTGCACAGGGTGCGTTTCTTTCTCACAAACTACGGCAGGCGCTTTATTTTAATTTGAAATATGAACTAAGTGTTTATTCTACATTATTTGCGCCAATGTTCATGTGTTCTTCTTCATCCTCAATGCGCAGCCAACTGTGCTGCAATGACTCTGTGGCACAACTCCTTAGACGGGGATCCGTAGTCAGCATGGGCATTAGGAAGGACACAAACTCTTGGGCATCCTTTACTGCCCAGCCATAATGGTCAATTAGCACTTTGACCAGGGAGCGCGTACGCAGTTCCTTGACGTGGCGCAAATTGCCAGTGGCATCAAAGATTTCCGACGAATAGTCACCATAGTTGATGAGCTCCGCGGGAATGGGTCCACAGGTCTCAATAATGTTGGCTATGTGCGCCTCATCCTGGCTGGCCTTGCCGCGCTTCACCTGCGGATCGAACAGATAATCGCCCGTGGCCAACTCCCAGAACAGACAGGCAGCGCTCCACATATCGGCCGTCTCATCATAGCCGGCTCCCAGGATTACCTCCACGGCACGGTACTCGCGTGTCTGAATGTCATCGGTGAAATGGTGATGGAACCAGCAGGCATTGCCCATATCGGCTATTTTAATGCGCACCTTGCAGGGCTGAGTGGCGGGATCTTTGCGTGAGATCAAATCGAGATTGGGTTTGGCGGGGGGGTTTTGCGAGTAGTTGCTACAATTGCCGGCCCCAGGCAGGCCATTGTAGGGTCCCATGCTCTTGGACTTTTTGCGTCGGGGCGGCGACAGGTGATGTTCCTTGGGACCACTGGAACTGGCACGTTGGGACTCCTGCTCCGCCACACGCTTCTTTACGCAACGCATAAACTTTTCTGGGTTGGTCAGGAGCAGTTTTAACATTTTGGAACTGGATCCAAGCTGTTGACCCATGTGTTCCAAGCAAGGATTGCTATCCTAAAAGGATAATTAAGGAAAATATCAGAAGGAAAAAAACAAGGTAAAGTCACGCCTATATAGGCTTATATATAGGTTTTTTGTTTGATATTACCGTTATCTTAATTGCTGTATTGCCCGGCTATGATTCATTTCTTATTAGCTCTTAATCTCTACTACCGTTAGCATATTAGGAATAGTGCTATTACTATGTCACGCGTTTCAAGGCAAATTGATATATGTGCAATGTTATTTATTTACATTTTGAGTGTATCTATCTTGCTTCACCAGATCAATATGCAACTTAGTACAATTCGTATCATTGTGTTTGGTGATCTTAAAATTAATATCTAAATGTTATTCTTATTTCTCTTCTAGGATTGCCCTTAATGTAGCCGAATCTCAACTTATAAAGCCTGTACTTAAGGATAACGTCCCGAATTTTGTTTAAATTTGTTCGGAAAGCTATTTTTTTCGGACTTTCGAAGGTAAGGCAGTCCGAAAAGTGGCCAAAATTGCGTTTCTGTTCAAGGATCGTCTTAATATGGCAGTCGCAAGCCCTTAAATCCCTTCATAAGTATAAAGTTTCGATTAGTACTTAAATCTGCGCGAAATTTTAGTTTTTACAAACTTTAGAAGGTAAGGCAGTCCGCAATACGTTTCGAAAACTCAATTCTGTTTTTGGATCGCCCTTAATTTCACCCTACCTTAACTCTTAATGCCTTTCCTTGAGTATATTGTCGCGACTTACAAGCCCTTCCTTGAGTATATCTTCGTGACTTACACTAAAATCTGCTCGGAAAGTCATATTTTCAGACTTCGGAAGATGTATCAAGTCCGAACTGATGTCAAAAACTTCTTTCTGTACAAGGATCGCCCTTAATTCAACCGATTCCCTTTCAATGGTACGACCATCTGTTCGAATCTTTTCGAAAAGTTTTTCTTTCAAACTTTTGAAGTACTGGCAAGTTCAAAAGGAAGTCAAAAACTTCTTTTCAAATATCGCATTTAATTCCACCGAATCGTAAACCTTTAAGCCCGTTTCTAAGTCTAACACTCAGAAATTTCTGTTCGAAAAATTTCTTTTTGGATTTTTAAAGATGCGAAAGTACAAAAAACTATAAATCTAGCTGTCCTATACTATTTGATGTAACAAAAACTTGGGTCCGTTTGGTTCGAACACTTATAGAGCATTAGTTCTGGTTTTTAGAGGTATTAAACCCTAGGTTTTTGATTCAATCAACTCTTTTTGGTCTAGCTAAAGTGTCTTTTTTTACGACTTTTACTCCTTCTCAAAATACTGAAGTCTTAAAGTTAGTCATTGAACGCACCGAACCGCTTTGCTTTGTGTTTTTCGGTTCGGTTCAGCATTTTCGAAGGGATGCCGGTTCGGTTTGAGGTTATGATTTATCAGCTGGAATTAGCGGTTCAGTTTTGGTTTGGTTCAGAACCGGTTTGCTTCCCTGAACAAAATGTATTTCCAAAAAGGATTTGATTTTGGGTCGAGGCATTCTTTAATATAAATCAGAAAAGCCTAGCTGCATGTCATTTTTAACGAAATGTTTGATTGCCAAGAACCAAAGCGACCGCCACATACAAATTTGTCTTTGCTTCAGCTTTTCCAAGCATAACAAGAAGAGAAAAGCGAGAAAGTTGCTTTTGTGTTATGCTGTTATGCTTTGGATTGTGCTATGCGTAGTCTGTGACTGTATTTTTTCGCTCCCCTGAAATAATTCAATTGATATTAGACCCACTTGACATTTTTGCTACGACTTGGTACTTGAAACTGCTTCTTAGAAAGCTATACATTTGTCTCATTCTTACTTGGAGTATGGAATAGAAGTACGTGTTATATTTGCATCTTTGCTTTACAAACATCTGACCAAAATCGAGATAACCTCTGCAAAGGTAAAAACCCAAAACTGTACCGGTACCAACGTTTCGTTTTCGTTCTCGTTTTATCGGTTTTTTATAATTACGGTAAACGATTTTCGGTTTTCAAAAATATTTTGATATCGGTGCTTATTTTATCGGTATTAATCCCTGTGGAGCACCAAATTTGCGAAGGTAAATGCACCGAAAAGAGTCATCTTCTGCGATGAAT
Organism: Lordiphosa collinella; assembly: GCA_018904265.1. Classification (NCBI taxonomy): domain Eukaryota; kingdom Metazoa; phylum Arthropoda; class Insecta; order Diptera; family Drosophilidae; genus Lordiphosa; species Lordiphosa collinella. Next base: position 318,056 of record JAEIFV010000183.1, on the reverse strand, counting down.
AAAAATTCAATTTAAACGGTAAAGATATACTGTCAGACTTGTTATACAAGTTGTAACCATGGTGGTGGCTCACTCAAGCGCTGGACGGCTTTTAGCTTTCTTAGAAAGTCACCAATATGCTTTACCTCAGGTCGGATGAATGCGCAAATATAAACGTATCTTTTGGATAGCGAACTTTTAACCATTTGCAGAAGAGTTCCATGGCAAGGATTGGATATTTTAACAGGGTAACGCACCTATACACGACAAAAAATATCCCCTTTATTTATTCAATCCAGGGCCATCTTATCAGGCAAAGTTGTTTAGGGGGTGGAAGACAGTTGGACTCCTTACAAAAATTTCGGGCAAATATGTTCATAACCGACCTTCAAAACTTGGTCAATTCGAACAACAGAAGGAAGACTCTATACCTTACTAACAAAAACCCAAAAGATTGTGTTCAAAATGTAAAGAATATTTGAAATCTTAATTTCTTGTCAATTGCACATATATCAACTTTCTTTGAAAACAATGTCACGTTAATTTGTTATTGATGAAAGAAGAAGAAGGTTTCTACATTATCAATATCTATTAACCATATAAAACTACCTAAAATACTTGACATTTATCATTTTATCTAAGGTAATGCGTCCTTACTCACCTCATGACGACGGCGTCGTCCTCGTTCTCTGGCCGTTGGCTGCTGCTGCGGCTCGGAATTGCCCTCGGCTGGCGTATCGCCCACTTGCTCCACAAGTGTTAGACGTCTCAATTGCATCAAATCCTTGTCATTCAGGATGCTCAAATCATCAAAACTAAACGGCATAAAGGGCAGCTGCCCGGTAACTCCCGAGGCAGCCAAGGAGGGTGTCAGCAGGCCATGGCCGGCCAGCAATAGCAAATCCTCTAGGCCGCGACGTCGTAGCCACCGCCGATGCGACTGAAAGAAGTGAACGCTACGCTTGATTCTTGCCCGCAAACGCCGCTTTGCCGACTTGGTCAGCTTGGTATCGCTGCAGCGATCCTCACCCTCCTCCTCCTGCGAGCAAGAAGGCCGTACCGCTGCAGTTATGCCAGCCGCCCCAGACCGACTCGATGTCGGCTTGTCATAGAGATGGGCATGCTCCCTTAGATACTTGTCGGCCGCCTCGTTGGCCTGCGTGCGTACGGTTAGCTCGTCCGCCACCAGCAGCACATTCTCTGGCTTCAGGTCCGTGTGTATGATACGGCATTGGGTGTGTAGGAAGCACAGACCCTCCAGCACCTGAATGGCAATCTGTTTGACATTGTACAGTGGCAATCCGCGATAGCGTGATCGCTGTATGAGAGTCAGCAGATTGTCGCCCAGCGCCTCAAATACGAGGCACAAGTGGGTACCATTCAGGCCGCTCACATAGAAGTAGTCCATTAGCTCCACCAGACGCTGGCGCAACGGATGCCAAGCCGATTCGGCGATGGTGCGCAACAGTCGAATCTCATCGTGTCCCGTCTCCGTGAAGTGTTCGGCCGACTTGACCACCTTGAGGGCATGATAGCGTTTGGTCTCGACATCATGGCACAGCCACACAGTGGAAAAGTGTCCCCAACCGAGCTTGCGCAGGGCGTAGTAGCGACTCTGGAAGACATCGCCCACCGCTATGGGATGATAGCCCCCCTGGCGATAGTCACTTGGGCTTTCCTCCACGCAGTTGCTTGGCATATCGCCATTGTCCTGCATTTCATCCTCCGCCGAATCACCCACTGCCATCACCGAATCGCCATCTTCCAACTGGAAATGACTTTCGTTGTCCGGAGCGGAAGCCATCTCGATATCGTCATCCTCATAGAATGCGACGGATATATTCGAAATGGTGAGTGCACTGGCATTTGAAGGCTTTGCCTCCACGTCGATGGATGATTTGGTGCCAAAACAATGAAACGGTTCCTTAGCAGCCTCCAGCTGGTGAACAAGAAATTCACGTTCATCCGACATAGTGGCGACAATGGACATGAATATGATTTGTACATCCGATACTCTCTCCGTGTTCTATGCTTGTGTTGGTATCAAAAATTGAACTAAATTGTTAAGCAGATAATTTGACAACCTACCAGAATGTGCACACTGGGATTGATACGAAGCAAGAAAAGGTAAGCCAACTATGATTAAGTCGAATATTTTCACAGAAATGGGGAAACTACTTGGGTTCCTAGGGGAGTTGATATTTCCACCGCTCGAAACTAAGGATAAAATTTTGCAGATGATTTGGGTTTGTGGGTTCAAGCTCGTAGTTCAGACGCCTTCCAAAAGTAAAAGAATTGTGTTGACCATGCAAAGGAGTAACGGTACTTAGATAAGGCAAAAACGGGGCATATCTTTTGATGTTGATCCACTGAAAGAAAGAAAGACTTCAGAGTAAAACATATCAGAGATGGCCTGATGATATACTTGCATAGCTCAGAGGGGGCTAAAATGCTAGATCACCAGAAAAAACAAGCTAACCTGCAGTACGGGAGGTGGCCATAGCTACCTGCACTTCTTACATAGTAGACAAAATTCTAGTGGGAATCGCTACCTTTTCGCTTTACAAGTAACTACTGCAGTAAGTACCTACGGTTGGGTACCTACCCCATTGCTAAAACAGCGTCCGTAACAAAACTAACTGAGCTTACAGTTTTACAGTTACAATTTACAGCAGAGGTGCCAAACTGTCTCATATGGGCGCGCATTTACTCACATAAACAAGAAAGAGAAACGAAAGAGAAACCCAGTTAGTTCCTATTGCTATGTGTGTGTGTTCTTGTGACTGCTTGACGCACGCAACAATAACAAAATAAGCGAGCGCATACAGTAAATCAATAAAGTATTGGCACAGCTTTATTTTCAAAGTTTGCTGCTAAATATATTTGTTTATATTTAACTTAAAGTAAATATAAAGATGCAACATACCTTACTTTTCTATGGCAGCTATACTATTAAAGATGTCCGATTTCGAAATCATGGAAAATCATAAACTAACATGTACATTTTTTGAACGGCAATTCCATTTAAAAAAAAAAGTTTTTCTAACTAGAACTTCTTTTTCGACCGATCATTCATACTGCAGCTATATGCTATAGACATCCGATTTTGACAAAACTTTGTAGAATTATGTAAAAGTATATAAACTCACTAGAACTAGTTTTTCGCCCGATCGTTCCTATGGAAGCTATACGCTATAGTCATCCAATTTTGACCAAAATTTGTAGAATTGTGTGGGAGCATATAAAACAAATACATGCTAGTTTTGAGAACATTTCCATTCAAAACAAAAAAGTTTTTCTAACTAAGACTACTTTTCAGACTCTACTTTTCTATGACAGCTATACTATATAGATGTACGATTTCGACCAAATTTGGTGGAATCATGCAAAAGCATTGTAAACTAAGAAATACAAAGTTTGGAGGCGTTTCCATTGAAAACAAAAAAGTTTTTCTCACTAAAACTAGTTTTACGACCGATCGTTCCTATGACAGCTATATGCTATAGTCATCCGATCCGGACGGTTCCGGCAAATGTGCTGCCTATATGTACCAAAGAGACTTCGTGCAAAGTTTGGTGAAGATAGCTTTCAAACTGACTGAGGAGATAGCAAAGCAACAGATAGACGGACTGACAGACGGACAGGGCTAAATCAACTCAGCTCGTCGTGCTGATCAAGAATATATATACTTTATATGGTCGGTTCAATGCGTTACAAACATCCGGACAATTATATAATACCCTCTGCAAGGGTATAAAAAGCTATTAGGCGGGCTAAACGAACCTCTTGGGCCCATTTCTGTAGTAATATAGAATCAACCTCTGACGCTTCTCGTCTTAGAAAGATCTTGGCTAGCTCACCAACCTCGCCAGGGTTAATACAAAAAGAAGATGGGACCTGGACCAGCTCCAGCGTGGAGTCTCTAGACCTTCTTTTGAGCACTCACTTTCCTGATTGCTCCGTAAACTCAGCATCAAGGGCTAGGTCAACCGACTTGCCTTTACAATACAATACGAACATTGTTAAAGCGACCAGAATTAAGTTCGCCTTTGACTCGTTTGAACCATTTAAGTCGCCAGGGCCTGATACCGTATTTCCTGCTCAATTACAACATACCATTGGGCATACAATGAACTGGCTTCACATAATCTTTGTAAGCTGTCTAAAGTTCAATTAAATTCCCACAAGATGGAGAGAAGCCAAAGTGGTCTTTATACCGAAAACTGGCAAACCCTCTATAGGCCAATCAGTCTATCTTCGTTTCTCCTTAAAACCCTTGAGATACTTATAGACGCCTACCTTAGGCAAACTATAAACCCCTCTTACTTAGTACACTCGCAACATGCGTACAGCAAGGGACGGTCTACTGAAACCACCCTGCATTCCCTGGTCTCAAAAATTGAAAAATCTCTTATAGTGGGGGACTTCTCTCTAGTAGCATTTCTCGACATAGAGGGTACCTTTAATAACGTCCAACCAAATGCCATCACCTCTCTCTTGGCAAATGTGGGAGCGGATATGCCTCTGATTGGATTCATTGACCAACTACGAACCAGCAGATCGGTGTAGTCACAACTTGGAGGCGTTACGGCTCACAGATTTGTAAGCAGAGGCACTCCGCAAGGAGGTGTTCTTTCTCCTATTTTATGGATCGTAACAGTTAAACAACTGCTACGGCTCATGGTTACGGAGGGACACGTGGTGGTGGCCTACGCGGACGATATCGCAATTTTTTAAATGTGGTTTATTCCCACAAACTCTGTGTGACCTCATGCAGACAGCATTGGCAACAATAGCTCAGTGGACAACATCTTGCGGACTGGGCGTGAACCTAGCCAAAACAGAACTTGTACTTTTCACCAGGAAGTACAAAATTCCAAAAACTTGTCCCTCCCAGGATCAATGGAGTAAGCCTTGCGTTTTGGTGACAATGCCAAATACTTGGGAGTCATTCTGGACAGGAAACTACTCTGGAATGAGCACATAAATGACCGCATAAGAAAGGCAACCATTGCTCTTTTCTCATGCAAAAAGGCTATAGGCCGAAAATGGGGTTTCTCCCCGACTATAGTACATTGGCTTTACACAGCTGTAGTACGCCCTATACTACTGTAGGGATCACTAGTTTGGTGGACAATTTATCCTGAACAACATGAACAAAGTGCAGAGAAGCGCTTAACACCATATTTCATCTCGTACCACTAGACCTAGTAGCAAGACAGATGGCTGTGATAACAGCCTTAAGACTACGAGAATCGGATACCTGGAACGGGGGTAATTTGGGGTACTCTACTATACTCAATAACCAAGCGGGTATACCGTTAAATACAGACTATTGTGTACCTCAAACGACGTTCGACAAACTATACGACATCTATATCATCACATGCCGAACCGAGTGGGACAGCCCTCCCCACAGTAGAGACAACGCCATCAATATCTACACGGATGGTTCTACGCTCGATTAAAAAATAGGTGGTGGTGTTTTCCAAACGGAGGTGGTAGCCATCCAGGAAGCTGCCACTTACCTTAGCACACTCACGGTAAAAGAAGGAATTGTATTTATATACTCGGACAGTCAAGCAGCCCTTAAAACACTTGACTCTTTCACAAATAATGCTAAAACGCACACTGAATGCAGCCTGTCCCTGAATGAGACTGGCCGTCACTTCAGTTTTCATCTACCGGAACATATATGGAAACGAATCTGCGGACACACTGGCCAGACTAGGCAGACTAGAGGAGCACGATATGGCAACCTACAAGCTTAAAAAAAAAACTGAAACACTGCGCCTCGCTGCGGAGCGGTGGAAAAACCTTTCCTCTTGTGCGGTTGCGAGACTTACGTGGCCAGCAATCGACATAAAACGTACTAATACACTTTTACGTTACACTAGGGAACACATATCACTTCAGGTAGGGGCCCTGACGGGTTACTGTCTTATAGGCAGCACGCAGCACGCCTAGGTGTACAACACTTTGATTTCTGTAGAAGTTGCAGATTTGAGAAAGAGGAGGAAACGGTATAGCACCTTCTGTGTCATTGCCCCGCTTTAAGTAGGAGGAGACTTAGGTTTCTTGGTCAACTCCTCCTACTCAACCTATCGGAGATATCCGACTTAGAGATCCCAGGCTCTAATTAATTACATTCTGTCCACACAATGGTTCAGTACCGAACACAACCCTAGGGTTTAACAGGGAATATATGGCATCGCAACGGGCCCACGTGGCCTAAGTGGGAGAGCGACTTGTCGCTCTCAGCCATTGCAGCCTAACCTTACCTAAGTCTTCAATGCTATTATTTTTCCACAAAATTTGATGAAAATCGGACAACTATGTAGTATAGCTGCATAGATCTGAAAGATAGTCCTAGAAAACCTTTGTTTACAATGTTAACGTCTTCGAATTTGGCATAAATGTATTTAACTCAATTTTACAAAGTTAGATTCGAATCGGATATTTATAGCATATAGCTGCCATAGGAACTAGTTCTAGTAAGAAAAACTTGTTTTATTCCAAATCACAGTTCATATTGTTCATATAAAGTTAACTCTCATCTATTTTCATATATTTAGTTTAGTTAACTGATACCAATACGTAATAAATTATAGTACCTCGTGGCTTAAAACACACAAAATCCGGGGACATAAAGTGGATGCTTAAACTTCTGAAAGTAAAATCCAAACCTTCCATCATCGGAGCAAGGCCGATGGAGAATATAAAGCTACCTCTAAGTTAGTAAAGCAAGCGAAGATTGTAATGCGCAAACCCCTAAAAAATAAACTAATACGAATGCTGCTGTGCTGCTGCTGCTGCCTTGCTTTAGAATTATATACACCAAGCTAAAGTGTAATGGATCAGTTTAAAATTGAGTATGGGGTCATTTGGTGCTTGCTTCTCGTACTGTGTCTTTATTACTACTTACGCTGGGCTGCTGACCCGTTTTAAAATACTTTTTGTATAAACACATAGAATGCACGTCCCGTTGTATATGACTTGCTTTTCTCTAAAAATATATATATATATGTTTACTTCTTTTGTATTTTTATGTTTTTTTGTATTTGTTTTTGAAAAATTTTCAGAGCTGTTCGAATGATGAAGTCAAAATTATTTATATGCCAAGGGAGAAAAAATAGAATTTCCTACGAAATCTCAGTCCTGGATTGCTATGATCGATAATAACTTCACAAAAAGTGCAACGAGTTGGAAAATGACATTTAGGGCAACAAAAGGGATTAGATTGTTGCTCAGGTGCTTCAAATTGGACAACAATGAAACTTTCTCTACTGGTTTTTTTTTGTCCCAAAAATGAAAAAGGCGAAAAAACTTACCCCCATTGAACATTTTGTTTACTATTTGCACAGTTGTTTAAATAAATTTTCCGCTCAGGGTTGCCAGTTGGGCTTAAGTGAAAATTCTAGTTCAAATATTTATTAAAAAATCGATGGGCCACAAAATATGAAGGGGGAAGGGGGGCGGTTCCCAGGCGCGACGGAGATGCATCAACCCCTTTCTACTGCCATTTATTTTGTTATGGAAAATCTTGTTTGTAATTAGGGAGTTTTTCTTATCATTTGTTTTCAGTGTTTCCTACCCAATTAAGCGTAATTTTCAAGTGTCCCGTTTATGAATATTTTTGGGAATTTCACTTAAACTGGTTGCGGACCAACTTAATTAACTGTTTTCCATTTCAAGCCTTGTGTAATTGGCACATTTTCCTTTTCTTTTCTTCTTTTTTTGTTTTGTTTCACAACAATAGACTTTAGGATCGATGGGCAGCTGCTGGCGCAGAGACCCAGGCACATGCCACAGGCAAAAAACTGCCGCATGCAACATTGAGTAGGCGCTATAACTGCACATTGAAGACGACACCCTCAAAAGGAAGGAGCACAAAAAAAAAAAAAAAAACTCAAATCTCAGGCAAACAACACCCAAAGGACAGCTGTACGTCTTCTTCTCCCTCAATCAATGGCTCGCAGGCGTTTCTTTCAGCTTCACACAAAAGGTAAGCTCCTTTCTCCCAAGTAATACCAATTAGACAACTGATTTGCAAAGTCAGGGGGTGAAAATCATACTTTTTCTTGAGAGAGAGTTCGCGAAGATGGACTGGTTTGGTTTAGTGGTTTAGTGCAGATTAAATGTAAACCGAGACTTAGGTTTGCTTAACCGTATCGTTCTCGAATTTCCGAATTTTTTAAGCAGAAAGCAAACCGGTTCTGAGCGAAACCGCATATTCTTGCTTGGAAACAAAAAAAAAAACGCCTAATCCAACCGATAATACCAAAATTTAAGGTCAAGTAATAGGATATGGAATATTTATCTAGTTTCCGATTCCGAACCTATTCTTAGTGATGGCGGATCTATGCTATCATTAGCGATGGGCATACGACTGGCGATGGGCAAAATTTATAAAGATGTGGAGAACGCTTTTTATATACTTACGAATCTTGCAGTTCGATAAGATTTTCCATTTATCCCACACCATTTGGTGCCGAACTTCGACTCCAATTGTTTTCTGTCCTCTTAATTGTCTTTATTCCTTGCCTAGAAGCTTCTGATGCAATTTTGTTAGTCAAGTTCATCCGTAGAAGTAAATTCTAAGTTCGGAAACTTAAAAACGACGAAAAATTCGCGCACGGTTCGCATCCCTGAAAAATACCAAACCAAAATTTTAGTAATTCTTGAACCGATAATCAAATTAAACAAAAATATACTTACCATCCAATTTAAAATTTGTTCAAAAGTTTTGGTCTCGGATTATACAAATGTTAAATTTTTCAACGGTTCGGTTCACGGACCAGTTTTAAGGTCGCTTAAGAAAATGTTCTCTATTTTCGGTGATTTTTAATGAATCTTGACTTTTCTCGAAACTATATTTATTATTATAAAAAAGAACGTATGTGAATTATAAAACAACACCCTTTTCCCAACAGATTTGTTCCGGCTTGGAAGGTCTTAGATGCGATCAAGGTTCGGTTCGAGGAATCTAAAAACCACAACAGGTCTGTTCTGCAGCCTTGATTTTATATGTAGACAATAACAGAAAGGCCATTGATTTAGCCCTGCCATTGATTTAGCCCTGTCCGTATGTTTCTGTGCTATCTCCTCCGTCAGTTTGACCAAACTTAGCACGAAGTCTTTTAGTACAAATACTCTGCACATTTGTCGGAACCGTTCGGATTTGATGACCATAGCATATAGCTGTCATAGGAACGATCGGTCGAAAAAAAAGTTATAGTGAGAAAACTTTTTATTTTCAATGGAATCGCCTCCAAATTTTGTACTTATTAGTTTGTTATGCTTTTCCATGATTCCACTAAGTTTGGTCGAAATCGGACATCTATATAGTATAGCTCCCATAGAAAACCTTTTTTGTTTTCACACAATTCTATAGCTGTCATATAAAAAACTGGTCACAGAAGAGTTTTGGAAATCACTCATGGAGCATTGTTTAAAGCGAAAATGAAATAATTGAATGAAACATTTTATATGTGCTGGGATACGAGTTGTGTTCAAAGGAAAAGGTAAATTTTGAATTTTCGCTGTGTACCTTCGATTATCGATATATTGTTTTTGTTATATTCGGACACATATGTTTATCATATGTTTGCATTAGCAGCCAATTTCGATTAGTAGTTTGTTTTTCGCAACTGAAAAGGTTAGTCACGTTTTTGTGTGCTCTTCGATTTTCGACCAAATTTTGAGCAAATTTTGAGTTGTTGAATGACCATTCTTTGAAGGGGACAAAATCTATATTGATGAATAAATAAGTACTTTTCAGAAAATTCAAAATTAACCTTTTCCTTTGAACACACCTCGTACAAACTTCGTCCGAGCCGAATGATTACAAAAATACACTGAGCAACATCTAAAATCTAACATTTTGAAGCAAAATGTTTCTATCGCACACGTTCCTAATAAAATAAAATAATGTCAGAGTAACTTTTTATGCACTTTAAAATTTTGTTTTGTTTTTAACATGAAGTCCGCAAAAAAAGCACTTGAAATTGCCTTGCATGGAAGCCGGCATGAGAAATATGTTGATGACATGCGAAAAAATCATTCCGACATGATGCAGATCTTCCCAATTTCTTCACAAAGACCCAATTGTCTTAGACTCAGAAATTTCGAGCAGCGCCTGCATCGGTAATACCCATGCCCACATACCAAATCACATAAGATTTGGTAACCAAGAAGTGATGGTAAATTTATCAAGTTTGGCAGGAACAGTAGAGTTGGCGAAAGTTGTACCAAAACACCCAAAGAGTCTTACTCTGTGAGGAAGCCCAAGCTTGACGGTCTTTCAACTATTGTTGACCAAATATTAAATAAATTTCATGGCAATTTATTTTTTCTTTAAATATTTTTGTATTATTTTAAATTTAATACATTTAATAACAGCGTAAGGTTTAAACTTTTTTTAATTTTCCTGATTTTGTGCATGAAGGCGTTAATTTTTTGAGCTGGTCCAAAGAAGTGTTTTATAGACCTGGTTAAGAGCTAGCTGAAGCTGAATAGCTGAAGACAGTAAAGTAAATTTCCAAATAGTTTATGATATAGACCTGACTTTTTCAAAAAAAATCCATTTTCCTATGAAAACTTCAGGAGTCTCTATTACAAAAAACCTTAGCCAATCATACCAAACCCAGCCAGGGGTTTTCTACAACCATAGGTACATTTCAAATTTGATGGATCTCGTTGGTATCAAAAAAATGTTGTTGGAAAATGCTTCACGGTGTTATCCGAGTCCAGGTCTTATCGGAATATTGGGGGTGGGTTCCCTGCGATCTTTATGAATTTCGTGTAACGTGTCATTGAAAGCATCCTTTGTGGTCTAAAGTTGTTTGCGGTTTTGCAAAAGTTGGAAAAATTGTAAGAATTCAAGGTTCGGAATTGCCTTATTCTGCCTTTTGTAATAAACACACAAAGAGTTACAAATATGAAACTCCTTTATCAATAAAAAAAAGACAACGCGCGACTGCGCGGTCAATTGGTAAATGGATTAGGGCAAGTCTTGATCAACCCTTTTCCAGCATCTCAAACCAAAACACCAGGCGTGTTGCATCATTCTGATGATGCGTTGACCCCTTTTTAAGATGTTGTTGCTATTTTGGGTGAGCTAATCAAAAGCGTTGTGTGTGCCCTTTTCAGTTTGGAAACTTGAAAATTAATTAAGAAAACAACAGCCATCTTGTCTGGGTGGTTGCGGGTCCCGCGGGGTTGTCCCATAACGGATTTTTATTACATGTAAAGTTATTTACGCATATTTAGGTTCAGTCCGGAAGGGGGGAGATCTGAGACGAGACTGGCGTTTCAAGCAGGTGACACTCACACACACACACACACACACAGGATATGCGGCGGCACAGGATGTGACTGAGCATTAATACACGTCAATTGTACACTTCTTTTCAAAACAGTAGCGTAACGAATGTCCAGATTCAGGATGCTCTGGATCAGATTGTGTGCAGCTGTCCGCAAAAGCAAGTCACTCTCTCACCGCAAAAGTTCGCGCCCATGTTGCATGTCCTGCGTAATCCTTTTTTTTTTTAGCTGTCACACAAACAAAACAAAAACAAACATGGAACAACCCACCGACCGACCGACTGACCTCTTCATTATACGGCGACAATCTTTGCGGGTCACAGAGGTGGTTCAGTGAATTGGAAAATTATGCAACGCGCAGGATTAGCGACAAGAAATTGAATAACTGACCCCTCCTCCTTGAGGCGTCCAGTTGCCTGTTTGTGTTTTTATTGCTTTGTGTTGGACAATTGATTTTGTGACATAAATTTGGTGTAAACAGCTTTGGTCAGCGATGTTCAACTGGTTTTTTTGGTGGAGACGGGGTGGATTCTAGCTTTCCAATTGAGTTGTCAATGGGAACACATAAATCAGCAGTATGCAGGCTGTCTTGTTTATGTAAAGGATTATGATAGATGTTCACTTACAATGGGTAACCGCATTTGCTTACAGTCGACTAAAGATGAGATAATGTCTGCGATTCAGGGAGCCCCCTGCTGCAACCAAGAAGTTGTACTAGTTTCAGAAGACATAATTATAGTAATATTTAACCTAATCCTAGGGCGAACTTTAGTATGCGTTTCCCGAACCTCAACCAAAAATTGTGTTTGAACCCCGATTTCCCCTGACCTAACCGTTATTCCTTCAGGTCTAATCTCAACATTTGATCAAAGCCAAAAATTCAAACAAAATGATTCATGCAAAACTTGGTGGTCCCTGGCCTTTTTCGCTTCCTGTGTTTTAGTTCTGACACAGGACATGCCATAAATGCATTAGGACCGCTTTTTGATTATGCAAACACATTGCACAAATTGAAAACTGTCAACGTGAAACAAATTTCGAGTCATAAAAACCTTGCGGGTAACCCGAAATTAACCCCAAAATGAAATTAACAAAAGTCATAAAGTTGCGATCGACAGCCTCTGGGTGAGGTCAGGTCCTGTCTGTTAATGTGTTAGACACGTGTGTGTGTGTGTGTGTGCTTGTGAGGGGGTGGACAATTTGTTGATATGAATCTAGGGTCTCAAAAAATGTTGACAGTTTATCATTATGTTGACCCTTGAGGCTGGAGGTGGGGGTAGGTTTAAGGTCATTATTACAAGTAAACACCATTTTTTATGTTATTTTGTTTTGTATTTAATTGATTTTCTGGCAAGTAAGGCTCAGTTTTAGTCATTAGCTGATGCATTAATAAGAGGGCTGTCCCGATGTGGAAAATAGCGTGTTTTATGCCACGGAAGAAAGAAACAAACATTACGGAAATCGTGAAAATAAAAAGACTAAAGAGTAAAAGAGTTCGAAGCAAGCTTCCTAGAATTCGCTAATAAAGTTGGATATAATAATTGGAAAATATGTTTCGAAAACGCAATAGCATACTTGCAGAAATGCATTAGCTACTTACAAGAAAGAAGCGTAATGTCACTTGGGAAAACATACGAACTTATAAGGCAGCTAAAGTTAACTGAGAATTTTATACACAAACAAGAAAATTTATAGCTAAAACTTGTCTTCTACCCAAACTATTTTATGGATTAAAGGTTTTTGAAAACTGCTTGGCCGATACTCCTGGCGGATCTTTGCAGTTCTCTGGTAGAGACTTTGCTAAATTCACCGCTAAAACTATTTTGATAAGCAAAATTAGTTTTGGAAATGTAAACTACATTATTTTACTGGATAGGCTGCATCAAATAAATAATATGTTTAAATTGATTTAATATTAAATAATTTTAATAATTTTTCGCAGGACCAACCGAAGGCTGCCATATAAACCAAAACCGTCGTACCACTGGCGCCATCTACCGGCCTCTGGAGCGCCACATGGGACATCAACCAAAGGGGCCAAGGGTTTGCAAATTCTGCCTTATGATTGGCGCGCAAATATTTTTAAGTTTTTCATTTTAATTTTGGGTAACGCGACTTTAATTTAAGTTATAATATTACCATGAATCATAAAACTTATGCCACAACTAACAGATTTCCGTTTAACATCATTTTTATTCAAAACTTAAATAAGGAAAATTTTTTTGCGCGTGATGCAACCCTGTTTTGTGAGATGGACAATTATTTTGAACCCAATTGGACCAATTCTCTTTGCCGCTAAGAAACTGAAATCTCTCGAAGTTCTGGGACACCAACGGATTTTTCGAGCGATTTGCAAACCAACCGACGGCAAAATCTCTAGAGATTTCCAGGACACCCCAGTATAACTCAAGTCTGTTCCGCTATTGCTTTCTTTTAAAAGGCAGCTCTTTTTTTAAGGTCTCTCAAGACGATGGGCTGTTTACGATTCGGAAAGACCCAAGAGACGTTCGGAACCGGTTTTGCATACCTAAATTCAACAGACATTTCTTCAGTATTTTCCTGATGCCAATGCCACGGAAAGAGAGGATTCCCAACATTTTGTAGCCAGATGTCCAATTCTACTGGAGTACAGACTGCTACACTTCGGGAAACAAGATCTGCAAGTGGGAAAGTATCTTAACACTTTGAACGGAACAAATTGGGAGATACTGGGCAGTTTCCTTATGGACGCTCTAACTTATAGGTTTACAATATTAAATAAATCGTTCTTGTAATCTGTTAAACTTGTGCTAATAAACTTACCGAAACTTACTTAAAGCCACTTAACTTTTCTTGAAAAAATAAAGTAATACTACAGAAAAACTCTTAATAAGCTTGTGCAGTAACTTTATACCCAACATAGTGAGTCTATGTTCAAGTGTCGGTAAGTCTTAGAGCTTTAGTCTGGATATATAAGGAGGAAGCTTCAATTGTGGGCCGCAACCCAAGTTGCAAGGCGCAAACAAAAGGAACTGCTTAGTGATTGGGGATTCGAAATGCACAAGCCAAACTCCAAGAGAGGCCTCACTAAAGATCGTGGATCATTTAACTCTTTAGAACAGCGTTTAATAAGACCTAGCAAACCTTTGGCTTGATTCACAGAGAGTTCACGAGAATGCTTAATTATGTTTCGAAGAGAAAAGTTCAAAGACGGCTGCCTTGGGGAACTTCGAAGGTCACAAATACCGGATAAGAGGCGCTACTATAAAATACCAATTTCAAAGTTCTAGACTGAAGTAAAGATGATATTCAATTAAGAAGACGCAAAGTAAATCCCAACAAATGCAATTTCAGAACCAAAAGACAATCAGAAACACTGTCGAAAGCCTTAGTAAGACCATGAATTACTCTAGAAGTAAATTCCAGTAGGTTTGTATCTGCATCATGCATTTTTGCATTTTTAACAAATCCATGCTGGTTCGTTGAGATAAAAAGGGAAACTGACAGTTAAAAATTTTATCATAAAAAATCATCCACGCTTAGTTGAAAAAATTACTTAAATTGGTGAACCGAACCCCATTTTTCTTAAGAGTGGTCCGGTTCAGGTTCGGGTACATGTAGCAGAGAGTTTCGCAATGCCCCTGTAGTTACCCTCTAGTACAGGGTTCCCCAAGAAGAGAGGCTCTCTGCCTCTCTCTGTCTCTCTCTAACACACTTTGAGTCTTTGCTTCGGCACGCATTCGGCTTGAATCGTCGAATGTGTTCGGCCCCCCGGGGCATGGCTGGGGAACGCTGCTCTAGTACTGCCGACCAACGCTGAATCAACATTTTGTGACTGTCGTCGACCCACCCTTATACCCCTTACAATGTGTTCGACTGACGTATTTTGAAAGACGATGTCCGCCCAATACGGCACGCTAGGTCGACGCAGTGCCATGCAGGAATCGAAATGAGCGACGCTCGATAGACGAAATGCCATAAGCCTCAATCGTTGTCATCACCGTACAAAGAGCAACGCTGGGTTGACGCAAAAACTGTGACTGACCCCAGCCGTACTAGTAGAAATCAATTTTTGTGTAAAAAATTTCTTCCAGGGAGTAGGAAATTTAGTCAGCCCAAGTGATTTGGAAAATAAGATGTGGATAGGTTATATTTTAACGAAAGTAAACCATTTGGGACAGAAGAAAACGAAAGCAAGACTACCCATTGCAGGCATCTGACGACAAGTTTGTAGATTGAAACAATTTTGCGAAGAGAATTGCAATATCAATGTCGGACAAGACAATTTCATGTTCTTAGTATAGAGTCGAAGCCTTGGACCGTCGATTGGTATAAACGAATTGATAAAAACTCTAAGGATCGTTACAAAAGTTACTTTGAATTTGAGAAAGGTAGCTTTTACAGCAACTACGATTTTGGGCTTGGAATTTTGCCATAGCTGTGGAGCAGTTTCTCCATCTTCTTAGTGTGAATCTAGAATAATTGATACAAGTTCTTTAAAAATGATTTAAGAAACATATTTTTCACCCGAAACTTATTGCAAACCATTTTAAGTTGCCCACAGTCTATGGCCTATGAGCACAATTGCCCTTGGAAACCACCTAGACATGGGCTTACTCTAAATGCAGTGATACCCTGGGGGCCTGTAAATCACACCGAAAGCTTACCGAAGTCATGCGTCACTGAGTGTCCATCTGATAGACCTACTCTAATGCTCCTGCCCCAAGAAGAGAGGCTCTCTTTAGCCAACTTTCACTGTTGCATTACTTGGGCAAGCAATCGTTGTGAATTGCATTGTATTGGGCGCACAATGTTCCCCAAGAAGAGAGGAAAATACGACTGCCCCTCACTCTAAGTGATGCCTGACTTCGGCAAGCATTGGCCAAGGTCAGCCCCAGGGGATACTGGCTGTTTATTTCCACCTACATATATGAATTGACGTTTGCACTGCCGGAAGCAGACCGGGTGTATTCCTGATCCAGGTAGGATACTTAGTTTTAATTTATATTTCCAAATCGTTCTCCGAAATTTGTGGGCTTCCTTCGCACTGTGGCACAGTCCTTGCATGCACATGCGACCTTTTTAAAAAATACTTTTATTGCCTGCACTTTCCCACGTCTTGACCCTTCATTTGTTTCCTGATCGCTGCACAAACTCTACTCTATTTGGCAAACATAACACACCACACACATAAATCTCAATCTGTCTGAAAATTGTGAAATCGCAAAATCAAAATTTAACCGCAAATTAGGCAATAAACAATAGCTAAAGCGGTCATGGGTTAATACGTTTAACATCAGCACAAAAAAAGGATATCAAAAAACGAAAAAGGGTTGCGAATTGAATGCGAACAATCGATCTGCTGTGTGTGTGTATGTATGTATTTTGGTTGAATTTATTTCATTTTGTATGTATGTAAGTGGAAGTATGTGCTAAATGTTCTTTTAAATTCTTCCTCTTTGGTTAAAATGCTGCGCCATTTAAATGCCTGTGGAAAGGAGGTACATACATGCATCAATGTCCTCAGTCGCAAATAGGAGAACCCCCAAAACTTACCTTGGTTAGCTCTAATTGTTTGCACGGTTAGGAGGAGTGTTTGTCCCATATTCTGAATCGGTGTCCCGCCCCTCCCCGTCAGAATCTTCAAAATCAAGAATCTCATTTGCATTGTGATTCATGTACTCTACCAAGTCGAAATCACGGAACTGCCCCAGCTCAGAGTCATCATCAGCATCCTCCTCCTCCTCGCTCTCGGCTCCAAAAGAATTATTCATAATTTCTATACCATCTTCGCCTTGTAGCTCTTCTTCGGCGAACGAAAATGGTGGCCAGAAGCGTTCGACCATTTGACGCAAAGCTCGCTCTGTTGGATCTTAGGGTTACTACACATTTTTCAGCCAAATAGCACTACTTACGGGTCGTCATCAAGATAATATCCAGAAACCAATGCATTATGAATATTTTTATATTTTCTCTGATTTTTGTTATGTTTTTCAATCAATTCTCTAGAAATTTCTAGAACGAAATGAGCCCTTCAAGCAAATGTTCGTAGCTATGTATGTAAATGACAGAAAACGCTCAGTCATATTTACAGTAATTTTACACTGGTGATTGGGGCCTATGAGTACGTAAGAAATTTCGATAATCAGTCATCGACACTTCACCAAAACCGTGAGTACATAATAGTGTGATTTCTGAGAGTGATTTGCTTTTGATTTTTATTTCGTGAAAATAAAAAAACAAATTGTAGTTTTAGAATGTTTGCAAAGGTGAATTTAATTTGTTATTTTTATGTTTATGCTCACGTAAAGGAAAAGGCAGAATAAAATTGTACCAGTATTTTGTTACAATATTTTAAGGGAACTGTGCAAATATGAAATCCCGAATATCTTTAACTAAGTCAAGCATAAGTTCCACGTTTTTATACTGCAGTAAAAAATAAAACCTTAATTTAAATTTTAAAATGACTGAAATGCAGAAAACTACCGAGAACTAAAAAAAAGAACGGTCACACGAAAACGAAACCTTATCAAAATCAGCCAGAGAATCAAACTGAAACCAGTATTGGAACCGTATACACAAAAGAACCGATTAAAGCTAAGTAACCGAAAAGACCAAGAAAGAACCTAAACATTGTTTCCGTTCTGAGTACAACAGCTAGACCTTAAAGCTGACTCTTAATTAGTAGTAACTTTTACGCAATTTGAGTAAATTGTAAGCATAAAAATAGTTAATTTCTTTGTGTATTTTTATTTTATTAAAGCAACTTAATGGTATCAATCAAAGTTTTTCTAAGCTTTAATCGTTTTGAAAAAAGAGAATATATACTCAGATATTTGACAAAGTTTCTAGAATTGTATGAACTATAAAAAGATCTTCTTGCTGTTCCATTAACCCAAGTAAGCGAAGAAGGTTTGCCTTCCGGGATGAAGTTTGTTATTTCTCAGCTAAAAAAACTGAATGACGCCAAAATATTTACCGCTCTTTCTCTATAATTTACAGGTGCATACATGTACGTTTCAATATACGGAATCAAAACTCCAGCTATCTATATGAAACCAAATACAAAATAGAACCCTTAACCAAAATATAAAATTTCGGTGCGTACCAGAAACGGGACTGAAATCAAAATAATTCCCAGGTCAAAGCTGATTACGTGATATAAATTATAGTGACCCTAATTTCCTTACTTTTTCTGGGCACACTGCACAATTTTTGTATGGAACAGCTGATGCACTTTTAGGAACTCAAGTAATATATCTATGATTTTAAACAAGTACATAAGCAGTCTTAATTCTTTTGCCTAGTTTTTAATAAATAGTTTTTATCTAAGCTTTTAGGGGCATTCCGTTTTTGAGGTCGAAAGATTGCTGCTTGGCAAAAATTTTTTTTCGATTTTTTTTTTCTTGCATATTTTTATAGCTTGGATATTTGAGCATATTGTCCTAAAAGGATTTTTTTAAATTCGAAACACTTTAGAAGCTATAGCCCTTTTAATGACCCAAAGTGACGCGATTTGCCTAGCAACTGCAAACTTTAAACGCGTTTATCTCGAAACCACGTTTTTCGAGTTGGCGGCACTGATTGCACTCGTAGTTCTGAACCGATTTTGATGAAACCAACTGCAATCGACGCAGAATTGTCATCATTATGGTCCTTATTTCAATCATAGTCTTAAAAATTTTTTTAAATATTTTTTTTTACACTAAACTACAAAAAAAATTTCCCAAAATCGAGTTTTTATTTTTCGATGGCCGCAATTTTGTAAAAAAAAATCGCAAAATTGTGATTGAAATAGGAGCCCGAACTACATCTGTACTGAATCTAACGCCGTTTACTATTTCCATATCAGATGATCCGAAGTGGAGTTACCCGTGCAGCCAGCAGCAAACCTCTTTTTTTGACGTCCAACTTTGAAGGCCGACAACTTTTTGAACAGCCCTCGTACAAAGGAAAAAAATTTTCTTTATTTAATTCAATATGTTCTTAATACAATAAACACTACAGAATTTAAATAACTATTTCCGTTTTCAAATAAGATTTTTCTTAAAAAAGGTCAAAAAACAGCCTTCCAAGCAGCAATACCCCCTTAAAGGTGAGTACTGAGAACGTTCGAATTTTCCTTAAGATGTCAAATTACATATAAAAAAAATTTCTTGAAGAAATTTTTCTTAGCCTGATTTTGTTGTTTAATACCACAAGTTTACAAAAAAAGTCAACTTTTTAATGTATTTTTCTAATGTATTTTCCGCCGCTGAACTCAAAAGCAGAGGGTCAGGTTTAAGAGAAATTAGCATAAACGTGTACGTTGGACGAGGTTTGCTGACATTTTTAGCTCCTGCAGCCACATTAATTAATCTATTCAAACCAAATTTGTTTGTATGTAGACTGAACTGAATTGAAGTTCCGTTCTGGTTCTTAAGATACCATTATTTTGATTTAAACATGAAACTTTTCTGAGAAATTTCATTTTTTGGCAAGTTAAAGAAATTCCCTAAAATTATCTGCCAATCGAACAAAATCGTGAAATTAACTGGATAATATAACATTGTATTCCCAATTTTACTACATTTACACTTTGGTGATATCATTGCAGTCAAAGTCTAGCTTTTTTCCAAAAACTGTTAAATCAGAAGCAAAGTTTTTAATATATCTCTTAATAGCTTAGAAGTCCACCATCGGAATAAAAAGTGCTGTAGGAATACGGAATTCAACTACCCTTTAAGAAAATGTGTCAATCTTTAAATCAATAACCCAAAACTGAAAAATTTACTCTATTTTCTGGAGTTACTTTTCTTCGAAAAAAGAAACTAGCTTCTTCACGATTTCTCGAAAACAGCACCATTGATTTTTTGTATAAAAAGTTAAACACGAATTAAAACAGTCGCCAAGCGCGGGGTGCAAGAAAATGGTCACACTAAAATTAAATCAAATCCAAATCAGCATCAAAGTTGATTTCGTTCTCTCCTTCTTTTTTCTGGGCATACTGAAGAATTTGTATGGAGCAGTCGTGAGCAGCTGATGCACGAAATTCAAAGCAAATCGAAAGCAAATAACTTTCAGGAATACCACTAATGTTAAAAGCATGTTAATGTTAAATGTTAAAACAACGAAAACTATCGATAGTGATGGGCTACCATCGTTGGCGCCTCGATAGTGCCAAACCATCGATAATACTGGGCTTATCTGCGTCACAGAGTGCTATGTGGGTTTACACCGCGTCACACTTTGACACTATTGTCTGTGACAATTTGGGACAAAGGTTGTCACAGGTCAAGAGTGTTTACATTGGCGTCACATAAATTGTGTGTCACAGCGCTGTGACAACACAAATGAGTACTTTTGGTGTGAACGATTTTTGTCACGATTTCGTGACCAGTGAACCAGTTCCACGTATAAAACAACAATAATTAAATAAAAAATATATCTGAAAATAAGCAGACGCTAAACTCTATATTGAATCGACAGCACCTCTAAAACTAAAAACAAATGTATGACAAAACTTGGTTTTTACCAAAAACCAAGTCAGCATCACCGACTCTACACAGAGAGGAAAAAAACCAATTGAAGAACAATTATTTAAGAAAGCCAACACTTGATTTGAGATGATATTGTTCCGTTTTCAAGAACATTTTAGACTTAGCTGGGTAACAAATTCGATTGAGTTTGGTGCAGGTTATAAATGCATCTTACATTCTGGGATTCGAATAGGAAATATATCTCATTTGCTGCTGCGCCGCCCTTTTTTCATACATAACTTTTTACACACCTTTGCACAAACTTTGATTTTTGTTTCAACAAATGTAAGACAAAATTTGAAGATATCTTAATTTCCTTTTCGTATTTACCCTAGAATAAACAGTCAAAACAAAATCGTTAAAAAAAGACAACATAATTTATATATTTTAAATTTCATACAAAATTTTCATTAATTTCTTAATAACATAATGTTCAAGTTCGCGTTTTAGACACTTTAAATGTTTTAAAATTCCGTGGCCAAATTATATCACTTCCCATAAACTCACCTCAAAAGAAGAAAATCCTCAAGGGATTTTCAAGCTAACATAGCGCTTTTTAGCCAGTTATAAGACGAATCTCGAGGAACGGGACCAAGTATTGGGGATATGAACGAATCTTCAAGGGTAACGAAAAATTTGTTTAATTCTATAAATATAACTAATTAGTCTGTCTAATGACAACTTGATGGTGGTTTAGCTAAACAAATAACATACGAAAACCACACACATTATGTCTCTCGATTCTATGAAAAAAGTGCGGCGCAGCAGCAAATGAGATATGCTCCCGATTCGAATCCAAAAATGTGAGATGCATTTGTAACCTGCACAAAACTCAATCAAATTTTTTACCCAGTTGAGTCTAATAAGCTATTTAATCTAGGACTGCGTTAATAGCTAACAGTTAGCTTTTTTCCCATACAAAAAAAGCCAAATGTTAGCTATTAGTTAGCTTTTTTTTCCATACAAAAAACGCAAAATGTTAGCGCATAACGCAGTCTTAGTGTAAATGTAGTACAAACTGTTGTTGAAAACGGAACAATATAAACTCAAATCAGGTGCTGTCTTTTTTTTTAAATGGTTCAAGTGATAACATAATTCCTTAATTGAGAAAACCCCTTCTTGCACTGTTTTTGGTAAAGTTTTTTGCTCGTCTTGAGTCCAATATTTTTGATCTCGCATTTGCTCCCGATTATATTATATAAAATCGGTATCCAGGGAACACCACGCGGAGGCCATTGCAAAAGCAATGGGGTCGATATATGAATAAAGACCTACGAGTCGACTTGAGTTGCTTAAATACTTATCATTTAAGGTGCTGTTAGATACTTTTGCACAAACTTATTATACTCTATGTACCTTTGGTACAGAGTATAAAAATGTATGACGAAATTTGAACAGAGTATAAAAATGTATGACAAAATTTGAATATATCTTAATTTCCTTTTCGTATTTGCCCTAGAATAAACAGTCAAAACAAAATCGTTAAAAAAAGACAACATAATTTATATATTTTAAATTTCATACAAAATTTTCAAAACTTTCTTAATAACAAAATGTTCAAGTTCGCGTTTTAGATACTTTAAATATTTTAAAATTCCGTGGCCAATTTATATCACTTACCTCTCAAGAAGAAAATCCTCAAGGGTGAAGCTAACTTATCCCTTTTAGCAAGATCTAAGACGAATCTCAAGGAACGGGACCAAGTATTGTCTAATGACAACTTGATGGTGGTTTAGCTAAACAAATAACATAAAAAAAACCCACACACATTATCCTGTCAGGTAAGCGCAATTTACCATAATGAGCCTTCTTGCGTTATTGTTTGGACACAGGTCAGTGAACGCTAATTTTATTTAAAGTTGAAATTGAAATCCCGCTAATCAATTATACAACTTTTAAGAAAATGCCCGACAGAGAGTGTAAGGAGAGGGGGTATTTTCCATTTTTTCCATTTTATTCAAATTTAATTGCAGGCTCTGCCTTAAATTTTCCTTTTCCCAAGCGGGAGAACCTGATCGTTGGGCTGTCAAACGTTTGACAAACTCCCGAGACATCCCTGAGACATGTCGTCCCATTTCAGGATTTCAAGTCATTTGCATTTTAACCCCTTTTGCTTTGATGCCTAATGATGCACCGAGGCGAGGTCTTTGCGGTCGTCATCTTTTGCCTGAAGATTTATGAACGAAAATATATACGCGCTATTTTTCACGGCCAAAGCCCATTTGGGTTTATTTCAAGACGATTTTCTTAACAATTAAATATGCAAATATGTTTGCCATCCTTTTCCCACTATTTTTTTAAACTTAGCGCGCCTGCGCCCACAGCACTGTTAGTTTCGATTAACAAAGTTGGGATTACGATTACCCATGTACAGACCTGTCAAAAGTTTCGATGCGCCGATACCTATGGCTGTCTCTTTCTTTCTTTCTTTCTTTCCCGTTTTCCGGCGACTGGGCGCATGTTGCGAACAATTTTGCTCTTCTAAGAAAATTATAAAAAATTATAAAAAAAAAATTATGGCAAATCTTCAATATTCCAATCAAGAGCCACACAATCAAATGGCACATCTTCAATATTTCGATCAAGTGCCACAAAATACAATAACCAACAATACAACACAATTGCAGATGCCTACAATGGAGCAGCCAGAAACATGTAAGTTGGGTTGTTGTGTCAAGGTGGATCCCTACCATTCTTCTGCCCAGCCAGCAACACCAGCTGCTCCGCAAGTGTATCACTACCATTCGTCTGCCCAGACGGCAACACCTGCAGCTCCGCAAGTTTATTCCTACCATTCTGCTGCCCAGCCGGCAACACCAGCAGCTCCGCAAGTGTATGCCTACCATTCTTCTGCCCAGCCGGCAACACCATCAGCTCCGCAAGTGTATCAACCCATTTACAACTATGAACAGCCACAGCAAATGATTGCTCCTGCTGCTGCTCCGGCGGCTGTTTGTGGCCCAGCACCTTCTGTCAACTTTGAGTGGGCACAATTTGGAAATACACGTGGTTTTTATAAGAAAGGTTGCTGGTTCAATTCTGAGATAAATAAACTGCAGCGGCTCCAGACTGGAAATGCAACACAACCTCAACCTGTGCAATTGCTCTATGCATTACCGGTGGAGGCTGCACAGCCGCCGCTGCCGCCGCCACCACAACAATTGCCGGTAATTGTGGATCAGCAGCTGCCACTTGAAAATCAGGAGCTAAGCGACCATCTTCAGCTAAGTGAGGATTGGGAGCTGAACGAGACTGAGGAGCTAAGCGAACAATATGAGCGCCAAGATCTGCAGGAGGAGCTTCACGGTCTGCAGGAGTATCAAGATATGCAGGAGTTTCAAGATATGCAGGAGCATCAAGATATGCAGGAGCTACAATATAATGAGGAGCTTCAAGATAATCAGGAGGTTCAAGATCGTCAGCAGGTGCTAGATCGCCCGGACTTGCCAGTTCATCAGGAGCTTACGAATAATCAGGAGCCAACCGTGCCTGTGGTCGTAACTTCTATGCACAATTTCGGTCAACCCAAAGAGGTGGAGGTTAACGTTATACCCGGAGTACTGATTAAACGCTCAGTTGACAAATTGGTGATTGACATTGATTTTCCAAATCCCAAACCCGTTGGGGAAAACCTATCACAAGACTTGCAGGACACAATGGCTAAATTTATAGAGCTGATGCAAAATGTGAGTAGTTTTTATGGTAATTTAAGACACGGTTTAAAATTGAAACTAATTTCGGATACGGTCGAGGCATTTTTAGTGGTCAAAAGCAGCATTTAACCGCTTTGCATAATATAATTTTATACGAATCATAGACACCCTGACCGATACCAAAATAAGTTTCAGTATTAATCCCTGCTTCAAACATTTATAAGAAAGTACAACAACTTATGCACAAGTTATCAATTCAAGAAGGGTAGTCGAGATTTCTGCCTTTTGGTTGTTTTCAAAAAGTCTCGTTCTACGCCTTACCGTCTTTAAAGGTACCTTTTGGTATACATAGGTGTAGGTGGTGAACCAAACTTTATGAAGTTTTTCCAAAAAGCTTGATAAAGCACCTCTTCTACAAGCACACCTCTTAATATAAACTAAAATTTGTTTGAAAAACTTCACTATCCCAGCTTCTTTGCCCTAACTCTGATGTATTCACTGTTCCCAGTAATGTACCGAGGTTCATAAGTTAGACGAGGTATTCTGCCCCGAGTTCGATTAATTCCATATACCATGCATTTGTAGCTTTCTCTTTTTCGAAGGCTTTCGTGTAGTTTTGCTGTTACTAATTCTCTTCTCTTACAGCACCAGCAGTTTCAGTCCTCCACTGGACGTGGCAACAGAGTAAGACGGACACAACAGTCCTCACCTGGTCGTGAGAATAATAACAGATCAAATCGTCGTAACAATCGACGTTATCCCAGACGCTCAGATTACAACAACAACAACAACAATAACAACAGAGATGAGCAGAAACGGCACCACAATACTGAGTTGAATAGGATGGAGAATATGAACAGCAGGCAGTTGCCAGTAGTGGAGCAACCGGTACCATCTGCTGAAGAGCACATTCCGTTTTTGATGGTGGCTCCTGTCAATTCGCCAATCCTTCAATCACAGGAGACCACTAGAATGATGCAGTTGCCAGTAGTTAATCAGATTCCAAATGTGATTGAGTCGCTTCCAAACATGTTAGCGTCTCCGGCCCCAGCACTGCATAAACAGCAGGCGGCACCATCATCAACGACTTTTCTGAAGTCAGCTCCACCATCAACTACTTGTCTGCAGCAGGTACTTCAACCGAAGACTCGGCAACAGTCAGCACCAGCTTTGATTACTCATATGCGGCAGGCTCTACCAATGAAGATTGGACATCCGCAGGTACCACTATCCAAGACTCGTCTGCAGCAGCCAGCACTACCATTGGCGACTCATCAGCAGCCAGCACTACCATTGGCGACTCATCAGCAGCCAGCACTACAATTGGCGACTCATCAGCAGCCAGCACTACCATTGGCGACTCATCAGCAGCCAGCACTACCATTGGCGACTCATCAGCAGCCAGCACTACCATTGGCGACTCATCAGCAGCCAGCACTACCATTGCGCCGCACGCGCCGCACTACCATTGGCGACTCATCAGCAGCCAGCACTACCATTGGCGACTCATCAGCAGCCAGCACTACCATTGGCGACTCATCAGCAGCCAGCACTACCATTGGCGACTCATCAGCAGCCAGCACTACCATTGGCGACTCATCAGCAGCCAGCACTACCATTGGCGACTCCGCCTCAGATGACACCTGGTTCAGAAACTGCTCAGAAGCAAGAATCATCGAAGAGGCCTCAACAGATCGTATCAACAAAGACTTCTTACCATCTAGCAGCTGATGTAAAAAGTCCTGAGCAGCTTGTATCACCAAAGAGTCCTCAAAAGCTAGCTGCACAATCAATGACTTCTCAGCCGGCACCACCATCAGAACCGTTGCCTCAGCCGAAGTTGGTAAGTTTAAACTCTTACTTTAACTAATTCCTTGATTCATTTTCGTTTCGTTTCCTCAGCAGCTAGCAACCACATTAAGGAGTCCTCAGAAGCTAGCGCGAACAAAAATGTCTCAGAAGCTAGCACCAGTAACGGTTACTCCTCAGCAGCTAGCTGCACAATCAAAGACTGCTCAACAGCTAGCACCTGTAACGGCTACTCCTCAGCAGCTAGCTGCGCAATCGAAGACTCCTCAGGTGGCAGCACCGCCAAACACGATTCTTCAGCAGAAGTTGGTAAGTTTAAAATCTTACTTCAATTAATCCCTTGATTCATTTTCGTTACGTTTCCTCAGCAGCTAGCTACCACATCAAGGAGTCCTCAAAAGCTGGCAACTGAAAAGACTTCTCCGCAGCTTGCACCAGTTACGGCTACTCCTCAGCAGCTAGCTGCACAATCAAAGACTCCTCCTCAGCTGGCAGCACTATCAGAACCGACTCCTCAGCCGAAGTTGGTAAGTTTAAACTCTTACTTCATCCAATCCCTTTATTCATTTTCGTTACGTTTCCTCAGCAGCTAGCTACCACATCAATGAGTTCTCAGAAGCTAGCAAACGAAAATACTTTTCCGCAGCTAGCGCCAGTAACGGCTACTCCTCAGCAGATAGCTGCGCAATCAAAGACTCCTCAGGTGGCAGCACCGCCAAACACGATTCTTCAGCAGAAGTTGGTAAGTTTAAACTCTTACTTCAATTAATCCCTTGATTCATTTTTGTTACGTTTCCTCAGCAGGAAGCTACCACATCAAGGAGTCCTCAAAAGCTGGCAACCGAAAAAACTTCTCCGCAGCTAGCGCCAGTAACGGCTACTCCACAGCAGCTAGCTGCGCAATCAAAGACTCGTCAGGTGGCAGCACCGCCAAACATGATTCCTCAGCAGAAGTTGGTAAGTTTAAAATCTTACTTAAATTAATCCCTTGATACATTTTCGTTTCGTTTCCTCAGCAGCTAGCTACCACATCAAGAAGTCATCAGAAGCTGGCAACCGAAAAGACTTCTCCGCAGCTAGCAGCAGGAACGGCTACTCCTCAGCAGCTAGCTGCACAATCAAAGACTCCTCAGGTGGCAGCACCGCCAAACATGATTCCTCAGCAGAAGTTGGTAAGTTTAAAATCTTACTTCAATTAATCCCTTGATTCATTTTCGTTACGTTTCCTCAGCAGCTAGCTACCACATCAAGAAGTCCTCAGAAGCCGGCAACCGAAAAGACTTCTCCGCAGCTAGCAGCAGAAACGGCTACTCCTAAGCAGCTAGCTGCACAATCAAAGACTCCTCAGGTGGCAGCACCGCCAAACATGATTCTTCAGCAGAAGTTGGTAAGTTTAAAATCTTACTTCAATTAATCCCTTGATTCATTTTCGTTTCGTTTCCTCAGCAGCTAGCAACCACACCAAGGAGTCCTCAGCTAGCAGCAAAAGGAACTTCTCAGCCGCTAGCTGCTGATTTAAAGAGTCCTAAGCAGCTAGTAAAACCAAAGAGTCCTCAGCAGCTGGCCCCACCCAAGACGACTCAGCAGCTAGCAACAGTGACGACTTCTGCGCTACAACAACCAAAGAGTCCGCCGCAAGTAGCACCAGTAACGGCGACTCCCCAGCAGCTAGCTGCACAATCAAAGCCTCCTCAGCTGACAGCACCATCAGAACCGACTCCTCAGCCAAAGTTGGTAAGTTTAAACTCTTACTTCCATTAATCCCTTGATTCATTTTCGTTTCATTTCCTCAGCAGCTAGCAACCACGCCAAGGAGTCCTCAGCTAGCAACAAAGAAAACTTCTCTGCAGCTCGCAGCTGATTTAAAGAGTCCTAAGCAGCTAGTAAAACCAAAGAGTACGCAGCAGCTAGCACTACCTAAGACACCTCAGCAGCTAGCAGCCCCCAAGACGCCTCAGCAGCTAGCAACAGTGACGACTTCTCCGCTACAACAACCAAAGAGTCCGCCGCAAGTAGCACCAA
Source organism: Lordiphosa collinella (assembly GCA_018904265.1). Taxonomy (NCBI): domain Eukaryota; kingdom Metazoa; phylum Arthropoda; class Insecta; order Diptera; family Drosophilidae; genus Lordiphosa; species Lordiphosa collinella. The sequence goes on along the minus strand of JAEIFV010000183.1, from coordinate 289,771 downwards.
TAACGGCGACTCCCCAGCAGCTAGCTGCACAATCGAAGACTCCTCAGCTGGCAGCACCATCAGCAACGGTTCCTCAGCCTAAATTGGTAAGTATAAGGTAGTAGACCGGTGTGACAGCCGAAATTTCGACTTTTTTTCGTGAGCTTTTTTTAACAAGTAAATAATATACGATCGTTTTGTAACTTTTACATATTTAATTTAGTACTTTAAATGATACAAAAAAATTTTTTTTTATTTAATTTTCGATTTATTTATTTACAATATATAATGTCAAAGTGGAGTCCTCTAAAAAATGATGAACTGTTTCGGGGAAGCATACAGCCTTCCGTAGTCATCACTAACCAATAATATACATAATAAAAAAAAAATAGCGGACTTGTAAAAAAAAATTTCTTAAAATGTAATTTTTTTTGTTGATAAAAAATGTTTAAAAAATTAATTTATTATTAAAAAATTAAATGTTTTCAAGGTTAGGTATTTAGATATGTGTATGTAGAATAACTAGTTAAATTTTTAGCCAAATCGGTTGAATAGTTTTGAGTCAGTGCTTCCCCGAAATTTCCAAAACATGGTTTCGAGAAAAGCGCGGTTAAAGTTTTGGCAACAAATAATACTTACATTATTTAATCAGCTATGCCAGGTGCATACAGCAATCCTTCTGTTTCCTCTTATAGCAATGTGCACTCGTCGAACGATAAATGGTTACTGATGAAATTCTCGTAAATATTTCTTGTATACGGTACAAAATTCTTAAATTTCTTTCAGAGCAGCTGCCGCTGGCGTGTCAACACACGTTCATACACTATACGGCGCGCTCTCTTGTTTTGCCTGTAACTTTGGAAATATTCTAAATTTCGGTCTGAAAATTTTAGAGCATATTTTTAAAATGTGGTTCTTTCGAAAAATGTAAAAAAAAAAAAAAATTTTTTTGACCCTTCTTCAACTAATCCCTTGATTCATTTTCGTTTCGTTTGCACAGCAACCTCTCCCACTCTTGGTCAATGCCAAGTGTTGGCCACCATTGGGCTCGCGCGCTACGTCCCAGAAGTCGGCGTTACCAAAGCAGACCACCAAGGTTTTTTCCGAATCCCAAAAGAAGTTGGCTCCCGTTAACACAATTCAAAATCCCCAGACGAAGGCCAGGCGGGAACCCTTAAGGAAGCAGGTCGTTCAGCCGCAGCCTGTACAAGTAAGCAAACCTTCAAATTTACATAGCTTATGTAACAACTAAAACTACTCAAATCCAGATCCAAATGACGCCCAAGCCCACGAAAAAGCAGAAGAAAAAACGGGAAGCGGTTAGTTCCAATATGTTTGAGCTGCTGGACGCGTTGGTAGAGGATACATCGGAGGAGCAGTCGTTGCCAGAAATACCAACTCCGCCAAATGAATCAAATCAGAAACACTTGTCTAAGAAAAGACGGAGGGCTTTGAAGCGGCAATTGAAACGTCTAGAGCAACCCAACGAGAAGCCAGAGCCAGTGCCCGTGCCAGTGCCAAAGCCTGAGCCAGTGCCTGAGCCAGTGCCAAGTAATCTGGCAGAAACGTTTAAAAAACCATTTGATAAGTGCAAAAAGAATTGGGAGGATTCAATGTTAGACAAGGAGCCAGTTAAATTGGTAAAAAATAAGCCGGAGATAAGTGATAAGTGCAAAAAGAATTGGGAGGATTCAATGTTAGACAAGGAGCCAGTTAAATTGGTAAAAAATAAGCCGGAGATAAGTGATAAGTGCAAAAAGAATTGGGAGGATTCAATGTTAGACAAGGAGCCTGTTAAATTGGTTAAAAAACAGCCGGAGATAACATCTAAGAGACGAAAATTAGACAAGGACGATCAGAAGGACCCAGTTAAAGTGGTCAACACAAAGCTTGAGCCAACTAAGCCAAACCTAAAGCCAGAGAAACCCAATGCAGTTGATCCACAGATATTGAAAGATATGCTGGAGCTTCAAAGAGTCCTTCAAATGTTCTCCATTGATAATGTGAATCAGTTACAATCACCTGGGCAATCACCTACCGTAATGTTATTTAAAGGAGGATCACTACTTCCTTCCACATCAACAGCACCGCCAGTATCATTACTTCCTCCCACATCAGCACCACTGCCAGGATCACTGCTTCCTTCTACATCAGCACCACTGCCAGGATCATTGCTTCCTTCTACATCAGCATCACTACTTCCTCCATCGACACCTGTTTTAGTACTCAGACCGTACATGCACAATTTGAGCCCACCGCTCCCCAACGATAAGCCAATATTCTCACTCACACCACCGCCTCCACCTTCCTCACCATGTTCCTCAGCCGGTCCCTCACCCGCACCCATTGAGGAGAAGCCATCAGAATGTGGCATAGCCGCACCCACACCCTTGGAGGGGAAGCAGTCTGTGATTCCAATAACCGTATCAACACCCTTAGATCAGCAGCCATCAGAATGTCCCATAACCGCGCCCACACCTTTGGAGGAGAAGCCGCCAGTGCATCCCATAACTGCACTCACAACCTTTGAGGAGGATCCGTCTGAGCATGATATTACAGTACCCACTCTCAAGAAGGTAGGTTTGAGTCAATTCATTTCTGCCCTGTCGGTAGCTGTAAAGAATCCACCACCACCTCTACCACCCTCAAGCAATCCAAACAATTGCTCCAAGCTGCATAATAATACCGCCAACAATTTCAACCAATTGGTTATGACAAAGAAGCAGGAACTGGAGCAGCGAACACCCGCAGCCAAACCGAATCCACTGGAGCTATTTAAGTGCATACATAACAAACAGGTGCGTGAAAAATTTACTGATAATGCATGCAAAATGAAGCGTTTGTTGATGGCCAACACCTCTTGCCGAAATGAAGAGGAATCCCCAATCCCCGCAGAACCGAAGAATCCACGTAAAAAAAAGAATAAGAAGTGCAAGCAGAAGCATTAATAGAGTTGAAGAAGTCTGATCCTGCATGTTTTAACTCCAATCCTGCATGTTTTAACACCAATAAACTTACTAACTTAACTAACTGTCTTTGGATTTGTCTAACACTTGTAACCCGCTGCGGAACTAACGCTTCTAATCTCTCACAGTTTGCACTAATTAAGTGTCGACAGGATTAACAACGCCTACACCGGGTTGAGCTGGTGATTTACGATGCCAGCTACCTGAGCGTGTGCCATTCATTCATTCATTCATTCATCTCCTTTCGTTGATCTTGCATCCATTCTAATTTTCTAATCCTTTTTGGGAAACTCATTTGGCTTAGCCCGGCACAGAAATTGCAATCGTATCTTGCGACAATCTTGGGCTCAGTAAAAAGGTGCCGCAAATCCCTGCGTTAGCAACGCCATTGCACAATAACCCATAAGTCTGCAGCGGCAGCAGATGCAGCTGTGCGGGCGCATACAACAGTTTTGCATCTGGCTTAAGATGGGATTGGATACGGATGATGAGGTGCAAAGATTTAGATTTGGGCAGCTGTCAAAGCTAAGAGAAAGGTATCCAATGTAGCGTATATTAAGGAAAATGGAAGTAAGTAACTAACATTTTTCTACACAAAACTGTTAACTAATTGCAAATAACCATCATTACTTATATTTTCACTCAGCTCTGTACACATCAAAGACAGACAAAAATTAAGCAAAGCCTGTTAAGTGGCTGTGGCTAACAGTAACCCATAACAGGTCACTGTTGTTGGCGTGCTTTTCAAAGAGCAAAGTGCGACGTGATAGAAGGTAAGGCTATCTTTCTTTATACGCTGCGCGTCAGCAGGATAGCACACTCCTTGTGCGAGTCGTTTTTGCTTAATTTAAGTCAAACCAAAAGAGTAAAGATCAAGATTCACGATTCAGTTCATTCAATTTGAATTTTTCATTTGTTTTTAATTTCAAAAAAAAAAATATTTTTTTAAATATTACACAATTGTTTTAGGGTTTTAGACACTTCCTAGCCATAACTTTATACTTAAACTTATGCATGTACCAGAGAACTGTAAAAAACACTTATTTTGATTTCATCATACACCAAAATTAACACTCACATTTAATCACTCGACAAAGCATGACGATGAGTCAAATCAAAGTCAAAACAGCGAACGCATCAATCGGTTGATTACGAGCCGATGTTGCATCAAGTATTGTTCACTTTCAATCATACAACAAAACTCTCCGTTTAAAACAATCCAAATCACACCAGCAAATGCGACGAGCAGTTGAGCGAGTGTCGGCGCAGTTAAAATCATCAGAACATACTGCCTCTCTCTCTCTCTATCTTTCATTTGTGTCAGCAGTGCTCATACGCGTTAATTCTCATTCTAATCAGTCGTTGTTGAACAGAACGAACAGACACCCGAATTGATTGGTATGAAAGCGAACATGAACATACTCTGAGCGCCAACAAGAGCGAACATCTGCATGTGATCAAAACTGATTGGTTGAACACAATTGCAAGTTTATTCGGGTGTTGATTATTTATGAACGATTTGCAATCACCCAAAGCCGTTCTCTGGTATATATAGCAATCACACAATTTTCAGATATAATCTGGAAAATCAACTGATCAAACGCTTTTTATACCCTTGCAGAGGGTATTATAAAATTGTCCAGATGTTTGTAACGCAATGAAAGAAGCATCTCTGACCACATAAAGTATATATATTCTTGATCAGCACGCTGAGCTGAGTTGAGGCAAATCACAAATGTTATTAACAGCTACAGTTTAGTAGCTTAGTTTAGTTAACTTTTCCCTATTTTATGCCTCCAATTAGTTCAAGTTTGCTAAGAATATTGTTTACCGGACTCGAAAACTATGGGAACCAGCCATCCCCATATATTTTCAATGATATACAGGCATGTTCTCAATTCCGCTACGTGTTGAAAAGTAAACCGAACGCAATTCCGTTTCGGTTTGGTTTTGCTGCTTTCAATTCCGAATGATATTGCTTACGTTTTTTTTTTGGCAAAGCACAGGCATTTTATTCCGTCTTTCCATAAAAATTGCACTGGTTTTATATATTGACATGATGGGGCAATCTTTTACTAATATTTTTTGACGTCGCTCATCAAAATCGGATAAAAAATACTTTCGCATATGCAGCATTTGGTGAAATAAACCAATACTTTTTTCGTATGACTCTGAAAGCATACGAATTCTATTGCTCTCACAAGGTCAAAAGTTTTGCATTGGTTGAGCTAAATATGCAATTTTTATCCAAAAATTTTACCTGACATTTTTAAAAAGTAGGACGGTTACTTTATATATTTGCTTTAATCCTATGTTAATCATTTTCATACCCTTGCAGAGGGTATATTAAAATTGTCTGGATGTTTGTAACGCATAGAAGGAAGCATTTCCGACCACATAAAATAATTATATATTCTTGATCAGATGACCGTCTGTCTGTTTCTATGCGAATTCCTTCGTCAGTTAGAAAGCTTTCTTCACGGAACATTCCACGAAGTCATGTAGTACAAATACGCTGCACAAGTATAAAAACCGGCCGGATCGGATGACTATAGCATATAGCTGCCATAGAAACGATCATTAGAAAAACTAGCTTTAATGAGAAAAACTTTTTTGTTTTCAATGGGAAAGGCTCCAAACTTCGTATTTCTTAGTTTGCTATGCTTTTCCAAGATTCCACAAAGTTTGGTCGAAATAGGTCGAAATAGAATCTATATAGTATAGCTGTCATAGAAAAGAAGAGTCTGAAAAGTAGTCTTAGGTAGAAAAACATTTTGGTTTTTAATGGAAATGTCCTCAAAACTGGCATGCATTTGTTTTATATGCTTCCACACAATTCTACAAATTTTGGTCAAAATTGGATGACTATAGCATATAGCTCTCATAGGAACGATCGGTCGAAAAACTAGTTTTAGTGAGGAAAACTTTTTTGTTTTTATTGAAAACGTCCTTATCATTGGCATACACTTATTTTATATACTTTTACACAATTCTACAAAGGTTGGTCGAAATCGGATGACTATAGTATATAGCTGCCATAGGAACGATCGGTCGAAAAACTAGTTCTAGTGCGAAAAAATTTTTTGTTTGTAATGAAAACGTCCTTATCATTGGCATACACTTATTTTGCATACATTTACACAATTCTACAAAGTTTGGTCGAAATCGGATGACTATAGCATATAGCTCCCATAGAAACGATCGGTCGAAAAACTAGTTCGAGTGCGGAAAACTTTTTTGTTTTTAATAAAAACGTCCTTTTTATTAGCATATTCTTATTTTAAATAATTTAACACATTTCTACAAAGTTTTCTCAAAATCGGATGACCATAGCATATAGCTGCAGTATGAATGATCGGTCGAAAAAGAAGTTTTACTGAGAAAACTTTTTGGTTTTAAATGGGTTTGCTTCCAAATTTCGTAATTAACAGTTTGTTATGCTTTTCCATGATTTCACCAAGTTTGGTCGAAATCAGACATCTATATAGTATAATCCCATAGAAAAGTAAGGTCCAAAAAGTAGTCTGAGTTAGAAAAACTTTTTTGTTTTCAATGGAAGTTGCAAGGGTATACATAACTTCGGCCGAGCCGATGTTAACTTTCCCCTATTTTTCTACTTATTTGGCCCGATATTTCAATCACATTCGTTTGACGGTCTCGGCCGCTGCAATTAATACTCTGTCTTGTGCGAGCTGTCACCAGTTGGCCAGTTCAAGCGCCTCAATGTCTTTCTGCACCAGATTTTCCCTGATTTTTCGAACGTAGACAAAAGTAGACAGGGGTTCAAAGAACTTTGACCTTATCGGTGTGTCGAAAGCGGCTTTAGAATCAACAAAAAGATGGTAGGTTTTGATTTTTGTCTCATGGGTTTTCTCCATTATTTGTCTTAAAGTGATTATCTGGTCTATGATGGATTTACCAGGTCTAAAGCCACACTGATAAGGCGATTCTCGGCTTTGGCTTTTTCCAAGATAAAAAGCGGAGAAAGGCAGGTTTCGAAAATGCTGATTTTTTCCTCCTCGATATTTAATTTCTGAGCCTGACAAATGAGGAAAAATTAAATTATCCAAGAAAACCAACAAAACACAGTATTGTAGAGCAGAAAGAGCTCCTTCAAATGAACATGTAAACTTTGCCAAATAGCAAAACGTTGTGAAATACAAGAAAGTATGAAAAAATATAAAATCATAATCAGATCAAAATAGATCTGCACCGAAAACACTGTTGGGTTGTGTTATCTAAGGTCGGGATTATAAGATGGATGCGCCAAGCTTTGTCATGGTGAAAACGGAGACCAATTGCTATAAGCTTCTCAGAGGATATATTAAAACTCTTCATTGAATTTCTTTTAAGGAACAAAAAACTTTAAGCACCTTCTCCGATGTCAGCTGTGTGTGTGTGGGAGTGCGCTTGGTCACGTGGGCCACTTTAGGTTACCTCAATTTGGGCACATCAAACGGGCGACTAACTCAGTTAATTACCCTTCCTGCTCTGCTCAACTCCTCCGCCTCCCCCTTCCCGCTTTAGAGGTGCACACAGCACATACAGCTTATCGTAATTGGATCTTGCTTCTGCTTTTTAGTCCTTCTTCATTCTTTTTTTTTTTTTTTTTTGACTGCGTCACGTCACATGTTTCAACCAAAAAGACTCACGCGTATCGCTTTCTCTCTCTCCAATTGATCGATGAAAGTCGGCGAATGGGGGAAAACCCTTTTCAAGAAGTTTATTGCTCAATTTATATTTGCTTAGACTGCCAATAGTTCAATAATTCATAAATGCCGGCACAGCTATCGTGTGTCCCAAAGGGAATTTGCATAAACGTCATTTGCATATGTCTTGTGGGTCTAAGGCTGGATCTTCACAGCTGCCTTTGGCCTTGCCTCCTTGGCGCGGGAAAGGTGTGAGGGCATGTAATAGAAGTGCGGTATGCCGGGATGCTGGGTGAGCTCGGTGGCTGTTGTTGTTTGTGCTCTGTTGTTTTGATATGTAAGTTGATATATGATATTTGATTTCTGCGACCTTAACTTCAAATACAGCAAAAAGTCTGAGTTTTGGTTTGGGGTGACACTTTTTTTTTTGGCACTGTTCCAGCTGCTGTCGCCGTTTGGATATGCAAACTAGTCAAAGCACAAGTTTTTTTTTTTTTTTTTTTTTAAGTCAGCTTAGAGCCACGCATATGGTTGGGAGCAGGAATCAGTCTAGCGTAACGCACGCTACCTGTAACCCAGGACTCACCCTCAACGACTGGCACCGCACCCGGCCACATGCGACCTTTCTGAAGTGCATTTTGTAAATTTGTTTGCCAAATCAAATGTCGCGCAACCTTTTCTCTCAAGGCGTTGAGGTCCCCCCTCTTATCCTTTCTTGCTTCATTAGTGCAGTGCGGAAAATTGCATACGATTCGATTCTAATCCGCTCCGAACTCATCTGCCTTCAAATCATTTACATTTTTTTTGCACACACTTTTGCGTTTCTCTCACGGGTCGGGCAAAGGGGTAAGATTGTGTCAAGTGAGCCGCACTTAATGAAGTAGCAAAAGAAGCGCAAGCGATCGCACAATTGTTATAATAATATTTTCAATGACACAATGACTGACACCGAAAGAATGACGAGCGGCGACCGTGCAAAAAAAAATAATGAAAGAGGTGAGCCCATAGATTTGCATGATGGTGCCACATTTTGTTAGTTTGTATACATTTTTATTCTTGGGCCTCGAAAAGGGTTGTCCTCTTGGGTTGCGAAAGGAATCTTAGTAATTATGGCAGTCAGATAAGATGATGCATGATGATATTATGCAGAGCAAATGCAGATCTAGAAAAGAGAATAAAAAACTAAACCAGATTGAAGATTGATGATAAAAGGAGGGGGGAAAAATATTGAAGTATGCAAATTTATTTGCTGTCATTTTCTTTTACATGATTGATGAAGCATAGCAAGTCGATGGCAGGTTTTTATGCTTTTTACCAAAGGTTACCAACAGTCGGAAGTATTTCTTGATTACACGGTGTGACAGTCAAAAAACTTCTGGAATGCGAAATAGTGTAGGTTGTAGATATAGTTAAATGTAGCATTGTGGCATACCACAAATTTTTCGTGCACATCAAAATTTGGAATAACGGTTAAAAGTCCGTCTTTTCGAGGTTGATATAGTTAAAAAATCATATTTCATAAACTAAGCGTCCTATAATAGTTTGCAATGCGTCTTTGGAAAGAAAAATGTAACACCTTTCCAACAGTGTACTACATTGCAATCTCGGATAAAAATTGGGGGAGCTACATGAAAAACAAATATAATTTTTCAGCTTTTTGCGACTTCACCGTACTTTAAATGAAAATGAATAGGTCAAATTTATATAAAACTATTAAAACTATTTACTTTTTAGGAAAAAAACCTTAAAAAGCCTAATTAAAACAAGTAGGAAAGTTGGGGAAGCCCGACTAACATACACTCTTTACCCACAAAAGTGTATGCTCAGTGTAAATTAAGATGCTGCTGAAAGCAATGCTGCTACTGCGCTGCAGCAGAGAAGTTTCTTTCGCTTATATCTTGAATATCGTTCATCCGATCTTTACCAATCCTTTGGTGGACTGATAAAGAATCCCGATTACTAAATATGTCCAAAAAGTACGAACCTTCTATCTATAAAACTGCCGAAGATATGACGTTTTTTCTAAATTTCGGGGGCGGGAGGGGGCGTGGCAATAGTTGAAAGTAAGCATGATCTGCCTGTAAGCATATAAAGCTTATGCTCCATACATGTTAAACCTCTATCTCATACCATCTCTGAGATCTATTTATTAATATAGACAGACGGACTGACAGACGGACGGGCAGACAGACAGGCGGACAGACTGACGGACAGAAGGACATGGCTATACAATACATATTCTAAAAAAAATTATTCAATAATTTACTCTAAAAACTCAACAATTTTTCGGTCGACAGTGCTATTAGGGCGCGACTCATCACCATATTGCGAAAATTTCGTCATCCGAAAAACTTTAATAGCTTTGCTAATTATTGACCGATTTTAGAAAATAGGCATACGTTCTAACCGTGAAGATGTGTTGTTCTTAAACAATAAAACAAATATTGGGGGTTTCTAACCAAATAGTGTTCAAAAACGTCACCAAAGACAAAAAATGGGGAAAAAAACCAATCAAAAATGGTTTACGTAGCAAATACTCCAAGATAAGAAATGAATCCTGATCAGTCATATATGGTATCTTTAAACACCTAAATTTCTTCTTTCAAAAATCGGTAAGAAAATAAAAATCATTTGATATATGACAAAGTTATGGGCGTATAAGTGAATGTTTGTGCGAAAAAAGGCTTTTTTACCGTTATTCAAAATTTCGATGTGCACTAAAAAATTATAGTATGCCACAAACATCTACTGAACCATATCTACAACCTACGCTACGACTTATCCCAGAAGTTTTGTTTTGATTTTTTTTTGTCACACCGTGTTATATAGTCATGTCAGTCATGTATAGTCTGACCACGAATTCTTAGGTCCTATTTCTTATCTTCTAACTAGAGCTATGTCGTATTAACAGAATCATAGTTACTGTTCAGAAGATGAGTTACTGTTCAGAATATGAAATGGTGTGAAATAGTTAAGAAACAAGGTCAAAGGTATATGGAACTTTCAGTAACTAGTTGGGTTATAAACACAAAAACGTGATACTTTTTATATTCTGTACCAAAGGTACACAGAGTATATTTAGTTTGTGCAAAACTATGTAACAGCCAGAAGGAAGCATCCCCGACCCTACAAAGTATATACATTTTTGATAAGCATCAACAGCTGAGGCGATATAGCCATCTATCCGCCAAAGGATTGGTAAAGATCGTGTGAACGGTAGTCAAGTTTTGAGCAAAAGAATGTTTGCTGCTGCAGCGCAGTAGCAGCACTGCTTTCAATAGTGAGCTTACATTTTCTTTGGTACAGAGTCTCTTTTAGTTAGGCTAGACCGACTTTCTTTCATGTTAAAGCGTAAAAATATTAAAAATTCAAGAGTTCTTCAATTTGCAATATCATATTTGTTCCTGTTTATGCAGCTTTTGGAAATTCACAAAAATTTACCAGACTCGGCTGCACCATCGCAACGATTCTACATTGACCACAAATTCTTAGGCTCAATTTCTCATCTTCTAACAAAAGCTATGTCATATTATCATAATCATAACTATTGTTCAGAGGATGAGAAATCGGCCCTTAGTCAACTTTAGTGTGTAGCGTAGCAGCAGCGTTGCTTTCAACTACTTTTGCAGCATCTAAATTCATTGTGAGCATACATTTTCTTTGGTACAAAATATACTTTAGTCAGTCTTTCTTCTTGACTTTCTTTCTTGTTAAAGCGTAAAAACAGTAGAAATTCATGATTTCTTCAATTGGCAATCTCAAATTTGTTCCTGTTTATGCAGCTTTTGGAAATTCACAAAATTTACCAGATTCGGCTGCACCATCGCAACGATTCTACAATTGACCATGAATTCTTGGGCCCAATTTGTCATCTTCTAACTAGAGCTATGTCATATTAACATAATCATAGCTCCAGTTCAGAAGATGAGAAATCGGCCTTAAGTCAACTTCCGTGTGTAAGTCGAATTTATGAAATGATGTGAAATAGGTAAGATACAAGGTAAAAGGTGTATGGAACTTTCAGTAACTAGTTAAGGTTATAGGTACAAAAGTGATACTTTTTATTCTCTGTACCAGAGGCACACAGAGGATATTAAGTTTGTGCAAAAGTAAGTAACAGCCAGAAGAAAGCATCTCCGGCCCTATAAAGTATATAAAATTTTGATAAGCATCAAAAGCCGAGGCGATATAGCCTTCTATCCGTCAAAGGATTGGTAAAGATCGTGTAAACGTTAGTCAAGTTTTGAGCAAAATAATGTTCGCTGCTGCAGCGCAGTAGCAGCGCTGCTTTCAACATCAAAGTTTATAGTGAGCAAACTTTGTCTTTGGTTCAGAGTATAATTTAATCAGTCTTTCTTCCTGAATTTCTCTTTTGTTAAAGCATAAAAATATCAGAAATTCAAGAACTCTTCAATTTGCAATATCAAAATAGTTCCTTTTTTTGATTCGGAAGCACTAACGCAACGAATTCTAAAGTCCAATTTCTCATCTTCTAAATGGAGCAATGTCATATTAACATAATCATAGCTTCATTTCAGAAGATGAGAAATCGGCCTTAAGTCAACTTCCGTGTGTAGCGCAGTAGCAGCGCTGCTTTCAGCAACTTTTGCAGCATCAAAATTAATACTGAGCATATACTTGCTTTGGTACAGAATTAATTTTAGTCAGTCAGTTGTTAAAGCGTGAAATTCATGGCTTCTTCAATTTTCAATATCAAATTTGTTCCTGTTTATGCAGCTTTTGGAAATTCACAAAATTTATCAGATTCAGCTGCTCCATCGCAACGTTTCTACAATTGACCACGAATTCTTAGGCCCAATTTTTCATCTTCTAACAAGAGCTATGTCATATTATCATAATCATAGCTAGTGTTCAGAAGATGAGAAATCGGCCCTTACATAGTCAACTTTTGTGTCTAAGGACCGATTTCTCAATGTGCGGTTAGTCATCTTGACAGGCAGTTTAACCGAATTTGCGTGCCTCATTCTGTAAGGCCCGATTTCTCAATGTGCGGTTAGTCAACTTGACAGGCAGTTTAACCGAATTTGCGTATCTCATGTTGTGTGTGGCGCAACCGGAGGAACAGACTTAACCGCTGCTCGAGCACTGGTTAAAGCTAACCGCGAGTTCACTGCCGATGGAATTATCGACATACAAACAGCTGGCTCCAACATTTGATTTGTTTATTTTATTATTTGCTGCCACAAAATGTTTATGAATAAACTAATTTTTCAACTCCACTCAATGAAAATGAAATTTGAAGAGGCAGAGCAACGCATAAAAATGCAAGAGAGTACAGGAAGAGGCCACTTAACTGATCTGTATGATGCCACATTTGTTCAATGATTCAGGTTGACAAAATCTACATGTAAAATAATTCATGCTAGGACTAGAGATTAATTTAAAGCCTTGTCTTCATTTGTGATTCAATTTGTTGTGACTGGGATTGTTAGTAGAACTTGGCGGCGCTGCGTTCTTACGCATGTGGCAACTTCCCACTGCGGCTGACTTCTGTGTAGTCAGCGTTTCTTTGATAAGCCATGCAGGTAAACAAGTGTCCCCAGCTAATGCATTTGAATCATCGCAATCAATTTTCGTTAATTTTTCGCAAAAATATTATCAGCAGCATTTAATAGCATTAAAAAAGCCGCAACAAAAATTTGTTGACAGTGACTGGTCACCCTAACGCAGCGATAGGAATTTATCGATATCGGATGAAACTGATGTTGAGAAAACCAAATCACTAGACCGCTTGTCAACTGGAGGAACAGATTTGACCGGTGGTTGGCCAACCGGAACCTTTAAGAAATCGGGCCTAAGTCGAATTCATGAAATGGTGTGAAAATAGGCAAGTTGCAAGATTGAGTTTTCAGTAAGCTTATGTAGATCTATGTTTATTGATTGAGGATTAAAAAGCCTGAATGGTTTATTGGCGTATTTTTAAATGATTTTGCTGATTTTTGAGACGATTTTTCAGATAGTTTTGGTCAGGGCCGGCTTGAGTCTATTTCAATTCAATTTTTTTCGCGAAAACTTTTTTCGCCACTTGCTACCGTTACTGGCAGTTTTAATAAGATCCGAAGGGCAATAGCGACATTGGGGCGCTGCATCTGGTTGAATCAATTTCGTCACTAACAATTCGTCGCACAATTCTAACGCATCCACATCTGACTCATCATTATCGGGGGTGTCCTGGAAATCTCTAGAGATTTTGGCTTCGGTTGGTTTGCAAATCGCTAAAGAAATCCGTTCCAACTTGAGAGATTTGTTTTCTTCGAAAGTCTAGTTCGAAAGGTGTGTGTTTAAGATTATGGTCCTCACAAAAACAGTGATATATTGGGTGGTTTCGTGAACTCGCTATTGGTTAGTTAATTTATTGGCTGGTTTGTGTATTGGTTGGTTTGCCAAAATCTCCCAACAAAATACGAGAGGTTTGAAACCAACCGAAAGAGATTTCTAGGACACCGAGAATTGGTTTTGGGTTGGAATTTGGTTGGAAGAGATTTCTGGGACACCGCCGTTTGTGTCAATGTTGCCGCCAAGTTTTCGCAATGATTCAACAAGTCCTTTTTTTCTCTCTCAAATTTATCAAAAAAGGCTAAAATAGTTGTCTAATTGAACAGACGATATGAAAGCATCCAAAATGGCAAAATAACATCCAACTTAATATTTTTGTTTTGGGTCGTCAATGGGTTCGTCTTGCGCTTCGTAAGTGAACAGTTTTTTCCTGTTTTCGTTGCCGGATATCATTCGATTGAGTAAATGTTTTGACGGCGTCAAGCTCGTCCGCCAGTGATCCAGCTTCTTCACAAAAATCATCAAAACTTTTATCTCTCCGAAGGTTTCTTAAAAAGTGCAATGTTTTGTCAAGGATTCGAACAGCCTTCCCTGTAATGAATTGCTTACCAAGTTGATTTAATATAGATTTTTGTACCAGAAAACTATGGAACAACAGAACGACATCCTTTTCATTTTTATACCAGTTACTCGTAGAGTAAAAAGGGTATACTAAAGTCGTGCAAATGTATGTAACAGACAGAAGGAAGCATCTCCGACCCCATTAAGTATACATGTTCTTTATCAGCATCAACAGCCGAGTCGATATAGCCATGTCCGTCTGTCTATATGAACACCTAGATATCGGAGACTAGAAGAGCTAGGCCACCAAATTTTGTATGTAGACTGTCCCTACGCAGATCAAGTTTATTTTACATTTTGGCCACGCACCCTCTGCCTGCAAGTATAAGAAGTTTTTGTCCCATACACGTCGAACCTATATCTCTTACCATCTCTGAGATCTGTGCGTTCATACGGACAGACAGACAGACGGACATGGCAATATTGACTCGGCTGTTGATGCTGATCAAGAACATGTATACTTTATAGGGTCGGAGATGCTTTCTTCTGGCTGTTATATAACTTAATTCAATTCAATTCAATTCAGTTTATTCTCTTCGCTTAAAATTAACAATTTGTGATTTGTATTATTATTTAATTAAAGAGTTACAAGCTAGTTAGCTTTTTCTCCTTAGATTAGGGTTTTCTTTTGGAAGTTGGGCCTCCACATTTTTTGTTGGGTGACAGTGTACATGGGGAGAAATTATTTACAAAAACCCTGGAATTTTTTTTCTTAGTTTTTATATAACGTAATACCTGTTATCTGCCGGTGCTGCCTATCATAATTGTTGGTTTTCCTTATAACTCGACTATCGTTTATCCTCTTTTCATTCTTTTGGCGGATCGATTAATAACCCTTATTACTAAATACGTCCAAAAGGAGCGAACCTTCTACCTATAAAACTGGCTAAAATTTAAAATAAACTGGATCTGCCTGCAAGTATAAGAAGTTATTCTCCCATACATGTCGAACCTCTATCTCTTACCATCTCTGAGATATGTTTGCTCATACGGACATGTTTGCACAAACTTTTTATACTCTGTGTACCTCTGGTACTTGATACTTGATCAGGGAGCATGTTGTTCTGCTGAACCAACCAGTGATCTTCCATCTTCCAACATACGCAAAATCAATCCTGTGTGTTGTTGAAAGAAGCCTATATCAAGTTAAAATCCAGCTGTCCCGAGTTAAAGTCAGGATCAAGACAAGAATTCCGGGACTGTAACATCCGTTCTCAAGTCAATCCTCTCGTACTTTACATACTTTAAGTCTGGATATCCCAGTTTTGTTTACTGTATATATGAGACTTTCTGGCTAGAGTCACGAATACCTTTACATTTTTTCCTATATTTGGTAGGATTTTTCAGCTGTGACCGCAGTCCAAGAACTCTGCGAGCGCTGCCGTGACCTTTCCACCTGCTGTGCCAAGAGTTGGGTGCTTTGATGAGCGGTTTGGGTACAAATAACATGTTAACATAATTGGGCCAAGTCAAGGACAATGCACTTTTGAGCACAAAGGACAACAGGTGAATTTTGTAGTATTTTTTTTTTGGGCTTGTTAGTTAGAGAGGGAGAGAGCGAATAAACAAAACTTAGAGTGAAACTTGGCTGGCGGGGGTGGAACGACCCGCAGGATAACTGTTTTCGCACACGTCGCCAGACAGGAGACTGACTGACGTTGACTTCCTGACTGACACAGGACATGCAGGAACTACGCAAATGCCGCCCTCCTGGCCCATTGTTTTGTGCACATTTTTGCAACTGTTTCTGCTCGATCGCCGGTCGGGATAAGGCCGAGAGGCACGCGTGCGTGGCGAGAAAATGTGCGGGTCGAAAGGTGCGTCGACTTTTGTCACTGTCCCAAAAACAAAAAAATAAAATAAGCGGGCGGCCGATCGGCGAGAAAGTGTTTCAATTTTCAATTTTCGCCACTCGAGAAGCGTTTAAATTGCAATTAGAGTAGAGCTGAAGTGTGCCCGCTCTTTAATGGGCACTTTTCCACTCTGGACACAATAGCAACAAAGGACACAGATCTCTATTTTCACATCTATATTTAGAGATTGGTTTAAATTGAGTTGCCGAATGAGTGAATGCAGATCACTTGACCTCCCGCAGTGTGGAAAGCTTCTCACGCTCCCAAAAAATGAGGGGGGAATACCTGCTCGACCGGCTATCGACGGCGTTAAATGAGCTGTCATAACATTTGTCCAACCCCAGTCCGGTCTTAATCTTGAGACCCCCGAAGCTAAGATGGGCTAACTAAACCGTTAACACTTTCCACTCCACCAGCAGAAGGATATCATTCCCATGGTAATGCTCACTGGAGCGTAAAACTTTCATTTGGCATACATGGACGAGTTCATCGGGCAGCTCTGTCCGTCAGCCTGTCTGCCGAACAATGTAAAATAGAGTCGGAGTCATCATAAACAGCGAACTGAGGTCGAGCGGTCGTCCACGGTCAACCCCGTGCATCAACAACAAATCAAAAGTGAAAAGAGAAGTGTACGCAGGTTTCTTCAACTGTCAAACCCCTTTTTTTTTGTGTGAACTTCCGTTTTTTAGACAAAGGCCGGGGCTTCGACCAGTGGACAGTTTTCCGCATATCAAAACCTTTCTTCCATTCTTTCTACTTGTTTTCGGCGCTGTTAGCCATTATTATCTGGTTCTTGTGCGTACAACTCTAATGAGCGTCTTTGTTGTCCCTCAGACTGGACAGGCCCAACTCATTTCTTTAATATCGTTTTGATTGAAAGTGAAACGGATAGTTGGGTAGGTAGATGGGTTTGCCCCGTTCCGGCTGGTTGAAATCGCAAATCGGTCTTAGATTTTAGGTGCAAGCGGAAGCGGACTTAACTGATTTTAGTGGTTAACTACGCGTGTTCGAAGGGGGTTGCACTGCAATATGTAGGAGAAAGAGTGAGTAGACTTCTTTTAATAGTGGATGAAAGCAAGCTTTTAACTTTTAAGCAGCCGTCACCTTTAGCAGCTACTGTGATGTAAGTAAGATGTATGCCAAGAGATTGAGAGAAGCTCAGTTTGGACCCTCTGTGTCCAAAAATGGCTGAGTATCTTTATAGATATTAATGAAAATATACTTTATAGATTATACAAGCCGAATTTTCCTTTAAAACAGTCTTTAGGAGGGTGTTCTATCCCAAAAAAAACACTGAAACAAAATTGGTTTGTTTTCAATGTTATCATTCCAGAACTCGGACACTATTAGAAATATATCAGGGCTGCAACCCGGTTTTGAACCGAACCGGTTAGCACTCGGAATCCCGACTATTAATTTACTGTCAACCGAACCTTTAACCGAACCTCTTTCATAATAAAAGCTGAACCTGAACCTGTTCCGAATTTACAGTTTCGGTTCGGTTCAACAAAAATTATAGACAAAAAACAATTATGACCTACTGCCTAGCGACTTCATCTGTTATCTGGTCAGAAAAGTTTAATAAAAAAATCGTGATAAACGTTCAGAATTACGTATAAAGTCCCCAATAGCCTCTGCCTTTTTAAGATCTTCGACTTCAAACCTTTTATATGATTCGCAAAAACAAGAGTTTAACATTACATTGGTAATATTTTTTCAGATTACGAAATGAAATTGAACTTAACAGTAAATTATATTTTGAATATTCCCATCTGATCCACAAATCTCGTCCGATTGAGAGGAGCTCGGCATTGGCCCTTTTGGGGCTGTCAAGACATAAAAAAAATGCATCACGCGTCACGCTGACTTACATATTTTGTGGTGCTGTTGTTTAGGGCTTTACGGTGGTCGTGTTGGGGGAGTGTGAGTACTGAGTATTGAGTACTGAGTATAGCGTATCAAGTATAGAGTATCGAGTACTTAGAGTCGAGTGCACTCAGTATCGAGTACTTAAAGGGTGATTTTTTAGCTATTATCTTTTTGGCAACATTGGTTTAAACAGCTCACGCACGTTTCGTGTTTTGTTTCACTGTCAAACATCTTCAGTTTGGTCTATAATTTAACCATGAATCGTCTTACAAACGAAGCTTTCAAATTATTGAATTTTATTATCATAATGCGTTTCTTTCTACCAATTTTATGGTCAGTTTATTGACCATTGAAGTAAACGGCTGTAACAAAAATCTGCAAATTGATAAACGCCGCTTAAAGGAACTGTAGCGAACTGTATCAGTTTAATTGCATTTTACAGGTGTTTATTATTTATTTGAAAAAACATACAAGAAATAGACCTGATTGTAGCAAAAAAATTTGAAAGACTACTACTAACTGGCTTTAAAAAATAGAAATGGTAAAAATAGAAAACTGTGTTTCGGGTGATACGTTTTTCTGGAATACGTTGTGTACAGACATTCTTAATGTGCTGGTAGTTTTCCACCGGGATTGCAAAGATTGTCGAGCTTTATGGTTGCTCTTCGGTAGAGCGGTGTAGAAAAACAACCTCATGCTATGATGGTCTCTAGTATCTAACACTGAGAAAATAGAGATTTTTATTGAAAAGTCGAGCTCTGTATAAGCTAAAGTGTCATAGCGGCTGTTCGTCTTTTATGTAAGTTAACATCGATCTAGCTATATTGTAAAGTTACGTTAAGGCTTCTTGTGAGCTAACAATTTCGCATCAAAGTTGGGTACATTGTTTGGACGATTAAACCACCAACACGCTTACGTAGAGTGCGTACTGAAGAAAATATCGCAGCTGTATCGGCCAGTGTTAATGGTGACCACCAAATTATCGATTCCTCGCCGTTCGCAGCAATTGGGCCTCTGTTACTCAACAACGTGGAAAATTTTGCGGAAGGATTTAGGTGTGAAGCCTTTCAAAATACAGCTGATGCAAGAACGTAGAATTTTTGGTGAATGGGCTCTTGAAAAGTTGGCCGAAGATCCACTTTTTTACCGAAAAATTGTGTTCAGCGACGAAGCTCATTTTTGGCTCAATGGGTACGGAAATAAGCAGAATTGTCGATTTTGGAGTGAATATCAGCCAGAAGCATTTGAAGAGCTACCAATGCATCCAGAAAAAGTCACAGTTTGGTGCGGTTTATGGGCTGGTGGCATCATTGGACCGTACTTCTTCAAAGATGATGCGAATCGTAACGTAACTGTGAATGGTGAGCGCTACCGTGAGATGATATCCAACTTTTTTTTTGCCCAAAATGCAAGAGCTTGACTTGCATGACATGTGGTTTCAACAAGACGGTGCCACATGCCACACAGCAGAGTTCGGTGAACATTTTATTTCACGTTCGGGCCGCCTAGATCGTGCGATTTAACGCCTTTAGACTATTTTTTGTGGGGCTATGTTAAAGCTCATGTCTGTACAGACAAGCCCGCTTCAGTTGACGCATTGGAAGACAACATTGAAGTATTTCTTCGTGAGATACCGTCCGAAATGTTGGAAAGAGTATGCCAAAATTGGACTAAGCGGATGGACCATTTGAGGCGCAGTCACGGTCAACATTTGCATGAAATAATCTTCTAACATTAAATTATATGGACCGTACATCGATTCAAATAATGATTTACTGCATTTTTCTGAATTTTATGTGTTTTTTTTTTTTGAAAAACTTTCCTATAGCTCTTAAAAAATCACCCTTTAGTTCCTGATGAAATCAAGTCCTCCATATCCTTGTTATTATATCTCATTGTCATTGTAGGTTCCGTAATCTTTTCTTTTGCCCAATCTATTAAATTATAATAGTTCGACGCATGAGCTTGAAGCTCTGGAATTCGAAACTCTCGAACTTTTATTCTCTTTCTCTCCTTTCGACGAGCTATTTTCCTTTTGCAACATAGCCAACTAAATATTTTCTGGATGTGCAAAGAATGAATTTCTTTGTATGGTTTTTAAAACAATGCTCTTCAGATCATCTCTCAAATGCAAAACGTGATCCGTACCGTCTATACATGATGACTTTGTTTCGATGCCAAACCAGGTTGGTGGGAACACTTTCATGATGAAAGTAGCTAGTTCGCTCAAGCTTTCTGTTGGCATAGCTGTTCCCATATATGTATAAACGGAGAAACGCAAGTCAGCCATCGTGAATGTGCTAGTGTTTCTGGGTCTCTGCTGGCCAAGTTTGGTGAGATATTGCCAACAGAAACTGCAGAGCAAACTTGATTAAATCCTCATTGACTTTCGGCAATTCGGTAGGAATGGCATTAAAAGCCTGTAAATCTGTTAAATCCCAAAACATAGCAAGCCATTTGTGGTACCGTCGAGAATAAAGAACAAATGGTAAAGTGGTAATTCATTTGCATGCAGCAAGCACACATACCAAGGCAAAGGTCCTTCCAGACGTCTTTCTAATATACATATGACTCCGTTTTTATGCCCTGAAGATATTAGCAAATTAGAATTACATGTGCACACTTTGTTCGTACGGTTGTGCACGAAATTGAATCAGTGAGCTGAAAACATCCATAGGAACTTTACCAAGTAGATTTATTTTCCTCAACTGATCCCACTCGAACTAGAAATTTCTACCTGGTCCCCCTTGGTAATCGCTCAGTGTTTTGTACTTTAACCGCAATGTGGTGGCCCTCATTTTGGTCAACTCTTCAGACCCACATGTGGACACTCAGAGAATTTGGTAGCTATCAAAGCATAAAAACGCTGTGAGAAAAACCAGCCCAACCCGGTGGTTCCTTCCTTTGAAACGTTATGCTTCGTTGAGCTTCAAGAGGTGTTTTGCATTTAACTGCTGGCTCTCTCTCTCCACTCGCTCCTTGTGGTTTCTGTGGCAAAAATCCAACTCATAAAAATTATGAAAACCCTGGGAACAACTCATTAAGCGTTAAAAAAATTATTTATTCATCTAAAAAAAAAAATGGTTGAAAAAAAAAAAACTTAATTACAATTGGCGCTGTCTCAGCTACCATCGGCCAGAGAGAAACTTAGACGTCGCTTGGTGACATCCCTGGCCTGGGTATGCAGCCAAATGCCATCCAGTTGGCAGGACACCTCCAGCTCCTCGCCCCCCAGTTCACAGTCGCTGGTCGAATTGTGTCCACTGTCTGGGCTGATGTGGCGCAACTTCTGCGCGGAACGGGCAGCGGCTAGCAATTTCTGGGCGGATTGTTTTACACTCGAAGAAATCTTGTGTGTAATCTTGCGCTTGCGTCTGACCACACGCTGTCGACGCAGTTGCAGGGAACGACGCTTGCTTGGCGGGAGGCTGGGCGGGGCGGGAGAGCGTACCTCACGCTCTTCAAAGGCCGGAGGGGAGGGATTACTCGCTGAGTGCTGCCAGTATTCTCTTAAGTCGCTGGCAGGATCAAAGGCGGGTCGATAGGTGGGCGAATTGGCCAGTAAATGAGGACGTAGGCGCTGATGTGTGGGCACTGGAGCCGGTTTACGTGTGCTCTCCAAAATGGCATCGATCATGCGCTCCAAGGTGACATCACCCATCTGGCTGGAACTGAGAGTGGCCTGCTCACTGTGCGGTGCCGGAGGTAGAGGTTTTTGCTCCAGATAGCGAGGCTTCTCAAAGTAACTATCCGGTATGCCCAGGCCACGCAGTGCAAGCAAGGGTCCGGGAATGGCCATGCCACTGGGTGAGTACTCCGCCTCAAAGGTGGGTAAAGTGGAGGCGTAGACTGCACGGGCGGTGGAGGGTGTCTGCGGCACTGTGGCGGCGGCGGGCAAAGGAGTAGAAGTTAGTTGATTCTCCTTGCCCAGAGCCAAAGACTTTCTTCGAAGTTTGCCACGCAAGGCATGAAACTCGCTGTAGTCGGTCGTTGAGGCGGCGGCGGTGGTGGCGGTGGAGGAGCTGGAGGGGGTTGCCTCTCTGTCCTCCTTAGCCAAGTACGAGGGTCGCGGCTGGTTAACGGCCCACTTGAGCATCTTCGTGCGTTGTTCGTGTTCTGCAAGTGCGGGAGTAAGCAAAAGGTAGAGGTTAGTCGTCTCTCAACCGAAATGGCTTTTTAGCTTTGGTGGCAAAGTTGCCGGGTGAGTTTTTGGCGCGCAAAATGTCGAATTTTATATATAGATTTATTTTCTTTTCCTTTTTGTTTTTTTTGGTCAAATCAGCCAAGCAGCAAAAATGAAATCAAAAATTCCAGGCATCGCCTTAGGCTGCCTTACGTGCAATTAAACTCTCCCTGGGAGAGTGGCCAACCCTTTCGTTGGGATGCCTAATTAAATCACTTTTGCAAAATTACCTTCAGTCAAGGATTTCGGGCAGCACAACACGGGAAAAAAAATCACTTTTCAAAAAATATTTCAATTATTTATCCACTGTTTTGGGCAGATTTTTGAAGATTCTCGCGAGATTTCTTGTGCAGCTCTGGGAACGTGTGTGTGTTCCTCGCGAATGGCTTTGGCAGACTGACCTCAAGTTCCGTACCGGTCCTACACTTAAGGAGCCAAACGTGTTGCGTTTGCGCCCTCACCATAGAGAGAGAGAGAGGAAGAGAGAGACTGCGCACAGCAGTAGAGAGCGGCACGCAGAGAAGAGCAAGAGTAGAGAGCGACTATTTCAACCACCCGGCACAACTTCCAGTTGAACAAAGAACCTTTCAATCAAAAGAAATTCTTTGAGACTGGCCAAAAGCTATCAAAAATAATAATATCTTTAATCCTGGAATTTGAAAGCAGGTATCCGTACCCGTTTTATTATTCAAAATCACATTGATTTTATATGTAGTTGTACATTCACAAGATATAAAAAATCTGTGTTCAACAAAAAATTGAAGGCCATGGGTTAAATTTTAGCGTGCAGTCCTTACATCGAAAATCGTTGGCAAAACGATGATGTTTGAATTAAGGATAAGAAATAAGTTAGGAAGCCGAATTATGCTAAAGATGAGTACTAAGATGCAGTTTTGAAAAATTCTGTCGGGAAATTAGGAAAATTCACAAAAAAATGTTGTATGCAACTTTTTTCCATTTCATCCGATCAGGATCTTACTCATTTTCAAAGAACTATATGAAAATTCAACAATGACTGCATATCACTCATTCGGAAAATTCACCACCTTGGTGGAAATTGGGAGGAATGTTCAGTTTCCAGCGATTAGCTACAAACTCATTTTAAAAATTACTCTTAAAAAATATTGACAGCGTGTTGTTCAACTTTTCAAAAATCTACCCCCAAAGTTCGGGAAATTGGCTTTTTTCGATTAAAGAACTTTTATTGGTAAAGTATCCTTCAATAACTAGCCTTCTGCTACCCTTTTTTGCCCGCTTATGCTAGTGTGATATTGGGCTTTAACCAGGGATTAATACCGAAAAGATTTTCAGTTCCGGTACAGGTACCGGTACGACCCGAAATGAATGTTTCGGTAAAAGGTTCTATGTCGGTTTTTAATTTATTTCGGTTTTCGGTTTCGATACGGTACCCAATTTTTTATTTCGGTATAACGGTACGTACCGGTATGTCATTTTTAAATATTGTAAAAAGTAAATTCTAAGATAAGTCCTAATTTTATTCATTTGTTATATAAATAATCTATATTCAACATTAAAGTTTCAGTCGGTGGACACTTAAAGTAAAATTATAGTTGCTTTTTCACATTTTGGTATTATTTTACGAAGTTAACATGTAAAAACTTATGACTACACATTATATGAAATTCTGTTTTTTTTTACATGTCCAAGTCTTTTTTATATAACAGCATTCTTGTGGTCGCAGTAACATAATACTTCTAAGCAGATTCATTATAAATTTCACACCAGAGGCGTTCCTCGCTAGCCTGCGTAGCTGGAACAGAAAATGAGATTTTGAAATCTTATACAATTCTGGGAACTTTGTGGAGGACTCTGGCCACCTCTTTAGAATGTTTTGATGGCTTTGAATACGTTTCTGTGCAAGCAAAATGTTAAAAGAATCCAGCAGCTTATGCATCAACTTCGTTGGCGCTTTCAGATAAGCTAGTATTAAAACATTCATTAGCACTGATTGATCACCAGTGATTGATCAGTAACCGACGAAATTTGAGCATAAATATTTGTTAGCATTACGTTATACATGGGGTCGAAAAATATGCCACATGAAAAGCATTGTTCTCAAAAAAGGGATTTCTCAAGCTTTTCTATTTCTGAATGAGCGATTTCGCTAGAGGGACGTATTTTTAAATATTTGCGTTTGCTGTGTATCCAAATGGAATAAAAATCGAAACTAGATTTTCGGCTTGAAGCTTAGTTGTGGTCACCTTAGCTGTTTCTAATATGCGTACTATTTCGCGAACATAGTCCCACTCTTTGCGATATAGCAGAATGTTCGCCGTTCGCAAAATTGAAGAAATGTATACTGCCAGACATTTTAAGCCTTCTTAGAAAAGTGACAAAATTTGACATAGTGTAAGGGACGTCTTATGCTTCCTTCTTTGGTGCTTTACCTGCGCTCTTACATTTTTCTGTTCATAAAATGTTTTTAAGTCCTCAGTAATTTAAATTTTCTTCTTGAAGTGCATTAGTTTTTTGGACAGTAAATTTTTTTATGTTGCTTTTCTGGGTGCAAGGAGTCAACTTTGGATTATATGGTGAGGGATCGGCGACCTCAACTCTACTTTTTGAATACGGTTTCACTTTGGAGCTTGAAAGATCAGTCTCTTCGAGATGACCATCCTCTTATATATCAATAACATCTGAAAAAGATTTGATTATGTATATAAATGTCTTGAAAAAAATACTTGTGTGTACTTACTATTATGTCAAATCTGTTTTTGCTCCCATTGGCGGATTCCATTATTTTTCGACGTATCGATTTTGACGATGGCGGGCCGCCACCTATACGGAAAGATTCACTATTCTCCAATACAACTTTACCTTTGGTTTTCTTCTTTAGTCTTTCATATTTTGCTCTTAGAGCCAGAGCCCTGCGTCTTGCTCCTTTTGTTTCCAAGTGACTGCATCTGACTTCTTGTTTTCTATGACATATGTACTTGTTCTCTTCTACTAGTTCCCATTCCTCCTAGACGGTAAAATTCTTAGCGCGTTGCCTTTTTGTTGTACTATCCATAATTTCAGATAACAGACAATCTTTTGACCAATAGAAAATTATTCAGCAAAACAGTTGAAAGTTGGACAGTGCTGCCAGCTTTACACTGACATGATAGACGTTTAAGGCACACCTAGTGTGATGGCCTAAAAAAGGTGATTTTTGGGAAATTTTTATTAAGAAAACTACTTTATCAATTATTTCAAAATTTTAAGAATATATTTATACATGTTTCAAGAATATACAGTGAAATTTTTGAAGAAAAAAATTTATTTTTAAGTTATAGTCGATCAACGGGAAAAAAAGTTCCTTCACTGCTGGTGATTCCGGCCTTCTCCGTGGATGAAATTTAAAAAAAAATTCTCGTTAAACTAGATAACATTGTCTGTACAATGACCTAAAAAAAAAATCAAAAATTGACAATATGGCGGCGTTTTAAAAAAAAAGTCGAAATTTTACCCAAAATTTTGGTCGTTTTTGGCCTGCAAAATTCATTTTTTGATCAAATCAAAAACCGATAGGTCATTGTACGGAGAACTATATATAGAACATTTTAAAAAAATTGATAGTGATCGGATCATTTGTTTTTGAGTAATCACTGGCCAATTCAGAAAATGCTGTTTCGAGAAAAACGTTTAAAGATAAAAGGCGACGGCTCTACTTTCGATTCTTAACATGTGGATTTTTTTTAATTTTATTCAACAATTTCGAGTCAGCGGCCAATTTTACATGGGGGATCAACTGTCAATTAGGGTGGGTCAACATTTTGTGTCGCTGTGCAAAGATATATCTAAATCCGTTCACTCATTTCTAAGTGACAAACTTACAGACTTTCACATTTATAACATTAGCATAACAGACCATTAGGTATTAAAAAGAATCTTTAAAAATCGGATTATGAACTATTTGAAGCTAAAAAATATAAATTTCGCTATATACATGTATGTGTTAAACACTATCCGGTGCGCTTGTATCCGTTCCAATTGCTGTTGTTGATTTCGAAAAGCTCGTGCCTGTTGTGATTGAGAAGAACGCAATTGCGACATGGTTACACGCGCATTTTCGTTTTCTTCATGGATTTGATTGTCTGTTCTTTCTGCTCTAATATTTCGCATCTTTGTTGCTGCATAGCCGATTTAAGGACACTGATAATTCAAATTCAGCAATCAAAATTGGATGGAAGACCCACCAACCTTAGTTCATAGGGAAGTTAATCATGGTTGACCAAGTGAAAGGTTTTGCAGTTCCCATTAAGAAACAGTTGGTTAGTGAATAAAACTTGACGTGCTGGGATGGGCAAGTGTTTTAAAAATATCTAAGACCTGCGATCAAGAGTCTCGTGCTCTTACTCCACAGTTGAATCTCTGTTTCCAGTTTCAGATTGTTGTTGTTTCGATTCACCAAGTGCAAGCAAATATCCAAAGTATTTTTATTGAAATATTCCCAAAAATTCCTCAGCTGTCCACATTGAAGTGACCATCAGACAATAAATCTCTCTCTTGCTCGCTCTATCTCGAAAAAAAAAGATGAACAAATAAATCAATAATCGTGGCAGAAGACAAAAACTTCCCAAGGGCAGCTGGCTGCTCCAGCTCGCGCTACTCGCTTGCTCCTTGCATTTGCTGCCATGTGAAATCTACACAATAATCCATAATCTGTCTTTGGGAATCAAAGGCAATTTTACGCATTGGTCACTACAACGCCCCTGCCCAGAACTCGGCCTTGAAGGCTGACAAAAGGAAGATAAATTAGGGCACAGGCAAAGGAGGTGCCCCGTAAAGGGATTCGGGGCTGCAGCCAGACGCAGTGTCGCTACTTAATAAATTGGCCCAACAATAGTGCAATTTTTCATAGCAAAGAAAATTGCCAAGACGTTGAGACTTCACGCTCAGATTTGCCACCGTTTTTTTTTTTTTTTTTTCTTTTTCCCCCCCTCTAGTCGATCAATCGTTCCCAAATAAACAGACACACACACACACACAAGCGCACGTTTCGGGAAGGACATCAAGATAAAGTAGAAAGTAGGTAAAGAACAAGCTAACACTAATCTTAAATCACACGCCGCACTCTCTGATAGCGCCAGGAGCTGAGGACCCCAACCAAAAACTCAAGGCTGGACAGCTGTGCGGGATTAGCGATTGCTCTCACCAGCGTCACCACCACCGCCAGGGGCGTGCGTTTCTAGCGCGCAAAATTAGTAAAAACCTGGCTCTGAATTATGGGCCATAATTTAGAATTTACCTAAGAATTCTTCAACTATGTTTGAAAAGGAAACAGCAGCGGGCATACTGAGATCTCTGTTAAAGCTTTTTCAAGAAGCTTGGACATTTCTCTGGGAGGTCGAAGATATCAGTTAGAAAGTAGGAACCGAGGAATTTCTTTCAGAAGACTTGTTCCACATCTCCTTAAGTTCTGCAGCAATCATTGTAGGAACAACAAAGAAGTACAAGAAAGTGAACAAGAAAGAGCAACTATTAGAGCAACTGAGCTTAGAGTTGGTTTCTCTAGGGGGTATTTAGACCTTAAAAGGCGTAGAGAGATATTATGTTGGTATAACCTGCTGAACTCATGGCAAAAACCATAAAAAAGTACGAAAAAGTGAACAAAAATGAGCAAATATTAGAGCAACTGAAGATCTGTCTAAAACTAGTTTAGGTTTCGATTTCAATCTTAAAGGGTTTAGAGTAAAGTACTAGAAAGTGAGCAACTGAACAAAAAAGAGCAACTATTTGAGCTCAGTGTATATTTTCTGACATTGGTCCCAGACTCTTAATAGGCCCATCACTTGTCAGACATTCTCCAGTTCCCAACATAAATTTACTCCTCTTCCATTCACATAATCAGCAAGTGTGGTCCGGAAATGTTGAGACCTGTCGCTGTTCAATAATCTGCTCCAAATTGTCAACTGCAGGGCGATCCTTTTGCTAAAAATTGTCACATAAATTAAGGAAAAACATAAAACAAATCAAGACTCATCTGGTTTTCTTTACAGCTGCTGCAGCACAGAGAGTGAAAGCGACAGGGAAAGGATCATAAATTTGCGCTTAAAAAGGGAAGAGAGTGTGAGAGAGAGAGAGCGAGACTACATCCTCATCCGGGGCAGGAAGTGAGCGGCCAGCAGACGGAGCCCTTTTAACCAATAAATTGCAAAACAATTGCACAATTTTCCACAACATTTTTCTTTGGCAACGGCGCTTCTTCAACCATCCCCATAAACAATCGTCCAAATTGTATAATGGACATTTCTTCGGTGTGTCTGTGTGCGTTTGTGTTTGTGAGAGTGTGTTGTCCTTTTCTTGGCGAAAAAATCCAAGGTGAAAGGAGCCACACGCTGCGAGAAAGGTAATTGAAAATTATGTTTTGTGGCAGAGAGGTGGAAGCAATCGCATCGAACTGAACAGAACAGAACGGAACAGCTGGCACTCGATTAGATCATGTATGAGAGTTTATCTAGGACTTGGTTAGTCCCACGTCTCACTTGGGGATTCCTCTCGCAGCGCAGATCAACTTGCGATTGTGTGACCTTAGGGAATGTGGAAAATTTGATTAACCCACTAGTTTTATTATATCGAGGTCGTGTACTCACCCTTAAGAAGTGTTCAGATCAAAATCCATTTTACTTTAATTGAAAACGAAATATAATTTTAATCTTAAAATAGTCTGAACATTTCTTCTTCTGTCCAATTGACGGATTCAGTTTGTTCCAGGGATGTAAACTCCTCAGAATTGCTTGCCGGAATATAGGACTTAATTTACCGAAGGAAGTTATGCAGATTAAGATAAAGAAAACAAGAAATCAAAGAAAGAATTAAATGTCCGTTTTTCAAATATATACGATTTTAGACTGTCGACAATGCTTTTCGTAATTTTGAATCAAAAGGGGCCCATTCAGCAGATACTTTCGATATCCGATTAGTAATTTTTGACTGTCGATTTTACCTGCAGAATGCAGAATATTGCTTTTTATAGCTTCTTCTTTTACTTCCTTGGATAATTAGGGTTTTATATAACGGTGAACAAAAATTTAAGTTTATGAAATTTTTTAAGATTTCTTAAGACAAAACAGTCAAAATATTTGAAATGCAAAAAAAAATTATTCCCGAGCTCTGAGAATCTCTTCCACCATTAAATAATAGATAAATAGCGCCTCTTCTGTGACAGTTATTAGATATACGTGGGGATAAACAAAAGTTCGGTAAGTTGGTGACTTTTTAGTCGTTTTTTATAAATCCAAAAAAGCAGATCATTAGTAATTGTTTTACGGGACTTGGTTTAAATTTCAGAAAGATCGGTTAAAATGGAGACGGGAAAACGCAAAATAGCTGAGACAGAAATTCGTAATGTGATTCTCTACGGTTTTCGGAGTAAATATTCGATGAATGCCAAATTGCATATGAGACAATTGGACCATCTAAACTATTCAAAAGTCAAAAGTCTCTAAAAACTATTCAAAAGTGGTTCAAAAGATTCGAGATGGGACTTTTTTCTGTAGATGACGAGCCGCGAGAAGGTCGACCAAAATCTTCGAGATACGAGATAAACGTAGCCAGAGTTATAGCTAAACTAGACGAAGACCCTCGATCAACACAGAAAATGATTGCTAATGAACGGGGATTAAATGTCATGGCCGTATCTCGAAAATTGCATCATGTATCTTTTGCTTGTATACGAAGAAGTCTGCGAGATGGGTTCCACGCATTTTAAATACCGCCCAAAAAGAGGCTCGAGTGCACTTTGCCCTATATTTTCTAAATACATTCGAAAATGGGCAGTCTAGCAACTTTAATAAAATCGTTACTGTTGACGACGCTTGGTTCTTTAAGTACGATCCTGAAACCAAACAGCAGCCCATGGTATGGAGCCCAACTGGAGCAAACCCACCCAAAAAAACTAAGCAACAAAAGTGATGATATCAGTTTACTTCACCAGATCAAAAATTGTAGCTGGAAACAGGTCAGACCGTGACTGCTAAATGGTATACCGAAGACTGCTTGGCAAAATTTTTTAGAAAACCTAAAGGAAGAGGAATTGCGGCGCTAGTTTTAAGGACTCTTTTAACAAGTTGATATACGCTTAAGTCTATACGCTTAAGAAATACATTGAAATCAATGACGATTATGTAGAGAAGATTAAAAATGTCGCAGATTAAAAATAAATACACAACCATATTGTTACCGAACTTTTGTTTATCCCCACGTATTCAACCGATCTTCATTAAATTCGGCAAAATTGTGCTAAGGTAGGCGTTTAAAGACGCTATTATTTCAAATAAAAAAATTTTTCTTACTGGAACTAGTTTTTCGATAGATCGTTCCTATTTCAGCTATATGTTTTAGTTGTCTGATTTTGACAAAACTTTACAGAATTGTGTGAAGCATATAAAACATATATGTGCAAATTTAAAGGTCGTTTAAATTGAAAACAAAAAAGGTTTCACCTTACTAAGACTACTTATATGGGAGCTATACTATATGTGTGTCCGATTTCGAACAAACTTAGTAGGATTATGGAAAAGTATATCAAACCAATAAATACGAAGTTTGAAAACGTTTTCATTAAAGTTTTTCTCACTAAAACTAGATTTTCGACCGATCCGGTCCGGATGATTATATCATATAGCTCCCATCCGTATACCGCCGATCCGTATAAACAGACGGTCATAGCTATATCAAATCAGCTCGTCATGCTGATCAAGAATATGTATACTTTATAGCAGCGATGCCCAGCCGTATGCTCTTTGGGTGCGTTTTGTTTTTGTAATTGCACCGAAGATAGGAAATTAATAATCGTATAATGCAGGGCACGAGGCATACAAAACGACACACCTTCAAACGATTTAGTGTGTGTGCTTCGCGTAGAACAAAAACCGGTTTTGATCTCTCATTTGATTGGCGTTTGCGCGTGCAAGCAAACTGACCAACATCGATGTATTGGTGCTTTTCTTTGTGAGTATTTGAGAGTGCTCTGCCGTATGCTACTTTTGGGCATGTCTGTGTTGTAGGGTCGGAGATGCTTCCTTCTGGCTGCTACATACTTTTGCACAAACTTAATATACTCTGTATACCTCTGATAAAGAGTATACAAATAAAACTTGTTGGATAATGAATTGCTATAGCTGGGCAACAACGAACACATATATTGATAAAAAGTTCCATCTTTGAGGTAGATTTTGTGGTAAACTATGAAACTAATCGCTAATCTGTTGGCCTCTTTCATAAAGTAAGATAATTTTAAGCTTTTACAGATTAGTGAGTGCGGTCTTAAAGAGAAGTTCTCTGTCAATAATCCTTAAGCTTAAGCCAATTCAAAAGAAGGAGGATTAGTTGCTTTATCTTTAACTAAACCGAAAGTTTTCAGCTCGGAGATAATGAAATTAAGATGAAGCTTGGTGTAATCGACTTGGAGCCAGCTGAAAGACAACTTTATCAAAGAAATGTTTCTTTAATTCTTATTTAAGCCAGTAAAAATCCCATTAAGAATATAATTTGCCTTATTTGTCCAAACAATGTGTTGAACTGAAACTTGAACTTGACAAATGCAAAGTGAAATTGTATAAAATTTCAATATGAAATCACATATATTTTTTTTTATTTTCAGTTCAAACAAAGAGAACCCCTTTTTGCTGCTGTTATTCCTCTTATCTAGGGGAATGTTTCGCTGGATAAATGACATGCCTGAGCACTAAGCCTGTTCAATATTGAAAGACCCAAGCCGGTTGGTGGTTGTTCAACCAACGATTGAAACGCCACTGAGAGTGTTTCGACCCGAGGCGAGCACGCAATGTGGCGTGCCATGCAGGAATCAGTCACTTGGCGTCTGAGCTCACGAAAGGACGTCTACGAGCGCGTTTCGATTTGTTTTTTTTTCCCAAGTGAAAATATACTAAAAACACCCACAAAACCAAATAAAGAAAAGGTAAAAATAAAAATGTCCAATTGTGGAACATTAAAAATGCATTAAAAAATGTTAAATACTTTTTTTTTTTTTTGGGTGAAAAGCCAACTAATTGCTTATATTAAGGGCTTTAAGTGAAAACACCCCATAAATTGTGTGCGCGTGCGTCTCGTTTTACCAAAACTCAAGGGCTTTTGAGTTGGCAAAATGCGCAAAAATGCTTTGCTTCGTTGGAGTGGTCCACTTGAGAGATGTAGTGCCAAAATGGCCCACCCCAAACCCAAACCCAAAAGCTAGCAGCTGTTGGCGAAAGCTTTGGCGCGCGAAAACCCGTTCGTTCCCCTGACAAGTTGGGCGAGTTTTTCTAACGGAGAGACAATTGCTAACTAGCTGGATCTTCCTTTTTTCTTCTTTTCATTTGCAAAAATTGTAGACAGCTGGCAGAGATGCTTAAGTGGGCCGTAAACCAGCCACGACCCTCGTACTTGGGTAAGGAGGACAAAGAGGACACAGCTACCACCACCACCACCATCACCAGCGGCAGCAGCAGCTCGACGACTGGCTATGGCGAATTTCATGTTTTGCGCAGAAAATCTCTGGAGAATGAACTGACCTCCACGCCACTGCAAACGCCCAGAGCCCGCACGGTCTATGCCTCTACTTTGCCCACCTTTGAGGCCGAGTACTCACCCAGTGGTATGGCCATTCCCGGACCCTTGCTAGCACTGCGTGGCCTCAGCATACCGGATGGTTACTTCGCGAAGCCGCGTTATCTGGAGCAGAAACCCTTGACTGAACCGGCCACGCTTAGTTCCAGCCAAATGGAGCGCATGATTGATGCCATTTTGGAGAGTACGCGAAAGCCGGTGCATCAGCGTTCGCCCACATCCACCTACCGACCCGCCTTTGATCCTGCCAGCGATTTGCAGGAATATTGGCATGAGGAGCGTGAGTTACACTCTCCCATTCTGCCCAGCAGCATTCCGCCAAGCAAGCGTCGCTCCCTGCAGCTGCGTCGACAGCGTGTGGTCAGACGAAAGCGTAAGATCACACACAAAATTTCTTCGAGTGTTCGACAATCCGCACAGAAATTGCTAGCTGCCGCCCGTTCCACACAGAAGCTGCGCCACATCAGTCCGGACAGTGGACACAATTCGAGCAGCGATTTGGATTTCGAGAAGGAGTTGGTCAAGCGGCGTTTGAGTTACTCCTTCCACACGGATGAGTAAAAGGTGGATCACATATCACACAAAAAAACTACAACTTTGGCTGTCCTAGGAATAATTTAATTTTTTTTTTTGCGGCTTAAAGCTTGAACAAATTATGCCTTTAAAAATAAATTTTTTTTTAATTTTAAATATTTAGAATTTTTTTTTGGTTTGAATTTCGAAACGGAAATAAACTAAGTTTTGATTGTCTTGATTGGTTTCCGGCCAGCGGAAAGCGGAACTGGAGGCAGCTGTTGAGTGGAGCAATTAAATTTTGATATTCAAAAGTTCTGGGTGGGTTGGACCTTACCTTCTCCTTAAGTTTATCTTCTTTGATTTGCTTCAGGCGCTTTAAAAATGCCTGCGGCGGTGCCGTATCAATCTTTTTGGTCACATTGCGATACTTTGCTTTCTCCACTTTACCAGTTGATTGTTTTGGCTTTGGCTTGGATTTGGTCCTAGAGCCAAACGCGATTATTTTCATCAATTCGGGATCAGGCTCCCATTCCAAGTCCTCTGCTTTGTCTGGCGGCGGTGCCACCACCGTGATTGGACTCAAACTCAGTTGTTGTGTTAGGACCTTTAAAGTGCTTTCCTGATGAAATTCAGCTACCAAGTCACGGACTTCTTCCAACAAGTCTTGCCGATTCGCCTCCAGAGCCTTGACATTGCACACCAAATACGGACACTCGACTAATACCGATTGGCACACCACTATAACATCGCGCCACCAAGTTATATTCACTATACCCATTTTACGTTGCAGGAGTTCAAACAGCTGTTGGGCCATTCCTGGTGGCTTGATTTGGGTGTTACCTTTACCCATGTAATGCAGCATTATGTCCAAGCGCTCACAGTTTTTCAAGTCGTACAGATTCAACTCCTTCGTCCCCCGCTTCGTATCGATGACATTCAGACGCAACAATTGACGGCAATAATCATACTCCACCACTTCACCCATGTGTTGTGCCTGATCGTTGGTTATAACCTGGACAATGGTGCCAGGATCTAGGCAACCATTGGCCATGGAAGCGTCCTCAGCCATTGTAGGAATAAGTTGATGTAGTTGAGAATTGAATGTTGTTCTAGTGAGTGCGAGAGGTGTAAATGAGTAGAGTGAGAGTTATAGAAGTGACATCTTTAAAAGGGCTACTTAGATGGGTAAAAATGTTGAGAATAAAATCCCCTGATGTAATAAACAGGATTGTGCCGCTGGCATTATTTTCTTCAATTTGCAATAACAATTGGTTACGCTAATTGATAATGCTTAATTTTAAGTTTTTTTAATTGGCATTCTAAATTTTAATTCCGATTTTGTTGAGTATTTAGCTGTCTTATTACCATTTAGATTCCATTTACAGTGAAGTGCGCCAATGCATAGATTCTGGCTTGATTTTTGTATCCTCTTTGGTATCTTTTCGCGATTTTATGATATGCCACTGTCGGTAAAACGGATTGATACATTCTTTTATGCTGTAACTATGTTTTTTTTTTATAATTAGTCATCCATGGCACTAATCGCGGCTCAGAATTGTTATAACCAAGCCTGGGTAGTTAACTATGTGGGGTCATTTGTGATCTTGAAAAGCAATTTCTTAAGTATTTAGCGGTTCCATTATCATGGAGATATATTTACAGTGAATTGCTCTTGGCATTACCCTGTAGTTCAGCTGGTGTCAAGGCACTACCAGGCCTAACGACCTCACGCATCACTAAGCGTCAGTCACGTTGTTAACGACAGGTAATGCATCACAGCGCTAGCCCAGTACGTGAACTATAGTGTGCACCCAGCACCACATTTACGACTGGTAATGCAGGGTCGTACCGATTGGTACGTTTTTCGGACATTCCCATACAAAAGTCGTTAGGCAAATACTTGGCTGGTGGTTGGTCTGGTGGCGAGTGCTCACTACGAAGAGCTAGGGGATTCGTTAATGCCGCACCGGTGCAGCTGAACTACAGGGATGCTAATTCAAAATATTTTAATCGGAATGGAAAATCTATAATGCCAATTAAAAATTTTTAAAATTATCATTTAAAATTTAATGCTAATTCAAAAAAAAAAGAAAGAAGAGTTAACTTCGGCTCGGCCGACGTTTTGTATACCCATGCAGCCTCCATTGAAAACAAAATAGTTTTTCTAATGGTCCAGTCAAGTTAGAATTTTTCGATGCATGAAATATAGACCAGCCAGATTTTTCATATGTGGTAGGGGACTGTATAAAAGGCTTAAGTTCAAATTTGTGGCATTAGAAACGGACGATATATTGCAAAGCGCGAATTGGTCCATATCTCTGAAACTATTGCTTTCAGACAAAAATTTTCAAAGACAAAGTTATAGATAATTACTTTAGATTTTTTTTTGTTTTCACAAATTGTCTGTGCGTGCAATGGTTTTCAAGTTATGTACGATCAAAAATGAATCACAAGGTGTCTCAACCAACACCAAAAAATGCTCATCGTGGACGGCCGAAAATAGATTTTATAGAGTCTTCTAAGAGGACAAAACGACGGAGAATTGCTGACCTGTCAAAAACCGACGAATCTATTGCTTCTGCCTAACGCTCATGCAACTTATCATATCCAATGCTTACCGAAGTTAATGTCGATGAAGTCTTGTCACTTCTCGTTGAGACAAATAGGATTAAGCATCAGTATTTGATTATTCGCAGTTTTATGAATAGTAAAACTTCTTGTAATTTGTTACCAAGCTACGAAAAACTTCTGAGAACCAAAGCAACAAATCACAAGCTGAAGTTGAGCTGCAGAGCTTGTTAGATCACACGGCGTCACGAATTTTTTTTATTACTGGGCAAAGAGCGCATTCCATTTGTTATTGTATGATTAAGATGAATAATATAAAAATTTATGATTGTTTTTATTAATTTTTTAAGGATTTTTAGTTTCAATAATTTTTCGATTATTGTTTTTAATTTTTGTATTTTAGATGATATGTAAAAGTAAAATCACGCCCATTTTTTCTTAAAATATTAGTGTAATATAGATACAATAAAAAAAATCAAGCTAAATCTATTGGAAGAATTTTTCGCCGCTAGCTTTATATAATCGCAATGACACAGAAATATCATTGTATGCCTATTTTGGGGCTCAAGACTCCACTAGCCCACTAGTTGAATCAGTAATCATGGAAAATAAAAAGTTATATAAATTGGTCCCGATCGTTTCTATGGGCGCCATAAGATGCAGTCATACGATTTGGCCAACTTTTTAGTAATATATTTTAAATATTTCTGTATGTTTTTGGTAAAAATTTCATAACGATATCACCACTAGAAGTATTTATGGCCGCGGTTCCATACAATCCCAACCACTGTGCACTGGCGCCATCTACTGGCCTCACTAGCGCCACATGGGAAGTCAAACATCAACAAACGTGAAAAGGGTTGGCAAATTCTGCTTTATGATTGGCGGGCAAATATTTTAAAATTTTTCATTTAAATTTTGGGTAACGCGACTTAAATTTTAATTATAATATTAGCATGAATCATAAAACTTATGCCACAACTAACAGATTTCCGCTTAACATTATTTTAATTCAAAACTAATATAAGGGAAATTTTTTTGCGCATGATGCAACCCTGATTTGTGAGATGGACAATTATTTTGAACACAATTGGACGAGCAAACAGATCTCAGATATGGAAAGAGACAGAGGTTCGACATGTATTGAACATAAGCTTCTTATACTTGCAGGCAGATTAAGTTTATTTTCAATTTTTGCCACGCCCCCGAAATTTGGAAAAAATGTCATATCTCCCACAATCTTATTGATATCAGGTTCGTTCCTTCTGGACATATTTGGTAATCAAGATTATTTATCGATCTGTCAAAGGAATGGTAAAGATCGGATGATCTTGTACTTGAATTGAGTATTTACAAAACGGTGCACTTGATCCAAGTACAAAATTCTTGGATCAAGTACGATTTTTTCAATCCCAAAATACTTGATTTAAGACTGTTTCGGAATATATTAAGTACATTTCGAATTATTTTAAAATATTTTTGATCATACTTTTAGGTTGAAATGGCCTTAAGTCAAGCCCGTTTTACTCTCAAGAAAAGTACAAAATGTTCTTACTGAAATTCCAGTAATTTCTAATGTCAGCCCAAAAACATTATAGAAAGATAAAATGAGTATTTCAAAGAAGTACAGAATGTTCATGGCTTGAGCCCATTCCCAAGTTTTCCTAAAACGAGTTCTCAGTATTGAATAAACCTGTTTGGTAGAACTATTGTAAGTCAGAAATTAACCATCACTCCATAACAAAAGAGTTAGAATCAGTTGGGAACTTTAAGAACCTTCTGGACATATTTAGTAATCAAGATTTTTATGGATCCACCAAAAGAATGGTAAAGATCGGATGAACGGTTGTTGAGTTATAAGGAAAACAAACAATTATGGGCAGCATCGGTCGCAACGGTGATGGGCAGCACTTCACAGGTACAGAGTATGTTAAAGTCGGGCTTGACCGACTTTCTTTCTTGTTAACTTTTTCTCAGCTTGACCGTTAAAAAGGATTTGTAAAGATAGGTTGAAATGTAATCGCTTCCAAGTAATTTCCTATTGAAAACGAGACTTAAAAGCTGGAATCACGTGTAACTGGACTAAGGTTTGAATCAAAACCTTAGGTTCAATAAGTTAAGATAAGACCGAACCTGCTGAAGAATTTGGAGTTTTTATATAATACCATTCCATTCGTTCTTTTTTCCATACCCCTTCTACCCAAACAGGGTGGAATAAAAAGTTTACCACAAACAATTGGTTTAAGTACTTACAGGTCGGGTCCAGCCTCATTCTTAATGAAAAACAATTAAGAGCCAAAAGCCTTGTGTACACACAATCACACACACAGAGAGAGAGCATCTTCATCTGCCACCTTTTGGCCCGAGCGTACAGATTTTTAATTACCCCGGACCCGACCTTTTTCTTATCCCGCACAAATCGCAATAAATGTATCTATTAGTTTGCATTTTGGGCATTGTTTGTGATAAAGTTTGTCGTGCAAACAACATTTACATACGGAATCGGAATCAGCCAGCCAACCCTTTGCCTTTCGATTGGTTTGTTTGATCTTGCGGTCTGATCTGACCCTTGAACAACCCCCAAAACGGCAAATAGAGCCGCGTTGCATGGCGCCCACCGTGGGGCTGGGAAACAAAAACCCCTAGTCTGACACAATAGCGGTCCTTTTTTTGTGACACAAGCAGAGCAGAGCCGTTTGGCGCGCAAACCCAAGGCAATGGCAAGATGTCCCAGAAATACGCGCACGTCACTTTGATTAATCGTCGAGGATCGCTTCCCTGTCGCTTGCCATGAAATCGGAGCCTTTGACAAATACAAAAAAAAAAACGGAAAGACGTGGAGAAATCCAAAGTTGTTGTTCCGTCTTTCAATTAACGCGCAAGTCGCCGGGGATTAGCCGAGGCAATGAATGCTTTTGCTGCTGCTCCATTTATTGACAGTTGCGATTCCAGTGACGTTGATTGAGTTGGTCCGTCCAGGTAGAAACTGCCAGCACTTTGGCACAGTTTCCGGCACTTAACCCATTTGCTTGCCCAATTTACAGGCAACATGTGGGAGGTGGAAGCACTTGAGAGGGCACCACCACCGACGACAGCTGTCCCCTGGGCCCGACGCATGCCACAATGCGATTTTGTGTGTGTTTTCGCAGTTGTTGCTGTGGATGACTTCCACTTCTCGTATGCCTTTTGGCGCAATTCTCAAGCTGAAAGGTGTTCTTCGTATTCCGCCGACGCAGGCTCTTATGTGACATTTGCCAAGCGAGCGTGAGCCAAGTCCTTGAATCAGAGCAGAAGCAGGAGCAGCTGGCTGAGCTCAATTGAGCGCACCGTAATACAACAAAGAAGCCAGCCCAGACAATGCCCAAGGACCCCCGAGCCAAGGCATTTAATAGACATTTAAAAGCAACTGATCCTGCCACATACAGCTGCCGCCTGGCCATAAGGTTCATTTGCCATGTGTGTGCCAACTGGGTTTTTTTGGGCATATTTTAGTTACGGCTCGATGGCCAACAGGTTACACAGTTAACAAGCTTCTGGACAAACCGCACGGTTACAATTTCTATGCAAATTTATGCAAATTGCAGGACGTTTTGTAGGTAGCCTCGCCATTTGGTGTATGGCACCGCCAAACCCAAACCGAAAGTGCACAGGTGCGTGAGAAATGAGAGCGCAGGATATGGCAGGGTAGTTGACGCTGAACCTTGAACGGGGATGCCGATCCAGCGAATATTATACACAAGTCATGCTAAATTTATAAGCCACGAACAACAGACGATGTGAAGCAATTGAAATGGATCGAAGCATTATGTTTCATCAAACCAGGGGTATCCTTTGAAGGTGAGACTGTTGGAGTTTTTGAAATGAAGCATCGAGCTCTGCAATTTTGCGCTGAATTGTTGATATTTTCTGGAAAG
The DNA here is from genome assembly GCA_018904265.1 of Lordiphosa collinella. NCBI lineage: Eukaryota > Metazoa > Arthropoda > Insecta > Diptera > Drosophilidae > Lordiphosa > Lordiphosa collinella. Next base: position 249,784 of record JAEIFV010000183.1, on the reverse strand, counting down.
AATGTTCGAAAGTTCAAAAGGTACGTGCCATCTACCGACCAAGAGATTTATAGTTTTTCTTCAAAATGCGGGGGAGGCAAGGCTCATGGACCTGTTTTTAAAAGCATCGAATACTTGATTTCGTTTTAAAACTTGGTTCATAACTTTATGTTCAGCTTAATGATCCGACTTAACAGACCCAAAAGACCTAAACCGAACCAAACGATTATAACTTAAGGAACTGGGACATCATAAACTCCCTCCCTTAGGCAGAGGATAAATTGAACCAATTTCTCTTTAACTTTGACTAACTTTACAACAAATATATGTCAACAAACTACCTCAGTAAAAGAATTATATGTGAAAAGGAACAAATTTTATATTGCAAATTGAAAAAGTTTTGAATTTCTAATATTTTCAAGCTTTAACAAGAAAAGAAGGTCGGTCAAGCCGGACTAAAATAGACTCTGTACCAAAGAAAATGTATGCTCACTACTGGGCTGCAGCAGCGAACATTCTTTTGCTGATAACTTGACTTCCCTTTCGCCAGAGCTTCACCAATCCTTTGGCGGATAGATGGCTATATCCACTCGGCTGTTGATGCTAATCAAAAATATGTACACTTCATAGGGTCAGAGATGCTTCCTTCTGCCTGTTACATACTTTTGCACAAACTTAATATACTCTGTGTACCCCTGGTACAAGGTATAAAAAAGAAAATTAAAACTGAAAGTTTTGAGCAAGTTCTTTGCGAGGAGATACAATTCATGTTTATACAAGGTGGGCCAAAAGAAGTCACCCTATTGGAAGATGCTCTTATTTTTACAAATAGCCGCCAAAGTCAGATCTGTTTTGACATTAGTGGACTAGGCAGATGTAGAATACAAGTAAACAAGCCATGCATCGATATACTCCCCAAGAACGCGGAATAATCGTGTCTATGTTTTTGCGTAACAATTCGTCTGTGGTGTTGGCGCAGCGCGAATTCCGTCGCAGATTCCCCGGCCGCGCATACACTGTGCCGTTTGGCCACCAACCTTGAAGAGTATGGGACCACACGAGACGTTGCCAAGAGTGGCCGGCCCCGGAGCGCCCGTTCGGCCGAGAATATCGCCGCTGTTGCCGAGGATGTCGAGCTGTCGCCGGAAACATCGACTAGACGCCGTGCCTCGCAATTAGCCATCAGCCGGTCGTCCCTAAGGCGAATTTTGGTCAAAGACCTGCGCATGTTCCCGTACAAGGTCCAGTCCGTGCATCAGCTGCTGCCTGTCGACGCCCAAGCCATCCTCAATCTCGAGGACAAAATGGACGATTTTTCGACCAAAATCATAATGAGCAATGAGGCTCATTTCCACCTCAGCGGGTAAGCGAACAAGCAAAACTATCACTTTTAGGGCACCGAAAATCCACGAGTGATGCACGAGGAGCCATTATGTTTAAAAATTGGTCTTAAATGTCAAAAAGTGTAAAGTTTTGAAGTGTAAAATTTTCCAAAGAATCGGATAAAAATACTTAGTATCGAGCCATTTCGAGATTTTTTTCCTAAAAATGTGCGGTCACACCAGCAAACTGTAAATTATAAAAAAGGAAACTGAAAGGCAATGCAAAGCTCTGGAAGAATGTTATGACGCCTAGCGTTTCCGCAAGGCCCAGTGCCCCATAGTGGATCGGCTGACCTGCACGCTGATGTTGAAGGGACGCAACAATGGCAAGAAGCTGAGTTCCTGTCGCACTGTCAAGCGCTCGCTCGAGATGATTCATGCTCGCGTTAACCAGGCCATCTGGCTGCTGTGCACTAGAGCACGTGGGGATACCTTCAGGAACACCAATATCATGTACGAGTGCTTGGCCAATAAGCTGATCAATACTGCAAAGGGTTCCTCCAACTCGTCCGCCATCAATTCGAAATCAAGAAGAAGAAAACAATAATTTTACTGACATGTTTACAAAAAAAATTTAAAATAACTTTAACAAATCCGTAGCCTAACTGGGAGTCGGAAACACCCAAGACTTAAAATCATAAAAAAATACAATCAATAAAACTCTGACTGTAAGAAGACCTAAAGAGCCGTCTACTCCAAGCATTGTCTTAATTTTACTTATTAAAACAGCTATTTTGCATACTATTTCTTAAAGGGCCAAGTCTATTTTTTGCTTATTCAAAGCTTGTTGCATTCTTTGTTTTGGCATTTTTATTTTGTTTTATATTTACTAACCAAGTTTTGGCACTCAAATAGCATCTGGTTTATATCCATTTTCTCTAGGGCACAAAGGCTGCCTTTACTGAAAATTGCCTTAAGGCAGCCGGTAAAGTGTGCCTTCGCCATACAAAAAGGTGACAGTTTTGTTAAAAATTAGTTTGGCCGAAATTACGGCAGGCTTTTACAAACAAAGTTGGCCCTGAAAACTACTACAGTAAAATCAAAAGGGGTTGCTCAGTAGCTTGTGTGTGGTAAATTTACGCTTTACCATTTTACGAGAGCTAGCTTTTAACAAATCATTTTAAAACCAATTTAATATGGGTCCAAAAAAACTTAATTTAAAACTAATGAAAAAAATAAATAATTTGTAGTATAATAAAGTACATAGTAAATACACACTTTATACTTGGTGAATTTAAGTACTGACCCATTTAAAAAAAAACTAAGCTCTATTATTTTGTTATGAATCCAGAGCAAAATCTTTCCTGCCCCCCTTGGATTTGAAAAGCTGAGACCCCACCCACCAAATTTGCTTCTGAAAACAAGAATGAAAGTCGCTCAAGCCTGACTAAAATATACTCTGTACCTGTCAAAGTTTGTGTTAAGGTATCTTACCATCTCTGAGATCTGTCTGTTCATACGGACGGACAGACGGATATGGCTATATCGACTCAGCTGTTGATGCTGATCAAGAATATAGGGTCGGAAATGATTCCTTCTGGCTGTTACATACTTTTGCACAAACTTATTATACTCTGTGTACCTCTGGTACAGAGTATAAACAGCGAATTATACAAATTGAAATTTTAAACTTTGTACTTACACTGCTGGGGTTTGAACCCGGGGCCCTTGGACTTCATACGATGGGAATGCCGCTTAAGCCGCTGCAAGCCTAATATGCTAGTTAAATTGAACTCAATCTATCATCTGCCTAAATTTTTTAATTTTCAGCTTCGAATTCCGTGTAAAAAAATAATTATTTTACAATGTTACACTTTTGATTCTAATGTGAGTTCAAAAGCGGAATTGTTGTTTTTACTACGTTAAAAAAACAAAGGTGTCTGCACTTTGAAAACAAATATTCAAAATGTGTTCATCTTGTTTTTAAGTTAAAATTGGTCAAATCAAAAGTGAAAAGCTGTTGTTTTAACAAAAATGTCAGCATTTTGAAATAAAAGGCCCGCACTTTTGATTTTAAACGTACAACATTTTTTGATTCTACTGCAAAATCTCAATCTCATTGATTATTTTAATGCTCTTAAAAAAACAAGTTATGTTTAAGTTGTGTATTTGTAAGTAATGTCGTGGAAACGGAGACTTCTAGTCGAATCATGCGGAAACCGAAAATCAAAAAGTGATAATTAAAACTGCAAGTTTCGAGCAAGTTCTTTGCGAGGAGATATTCATGTTTATACGTTCAGAGGGGGGAATAAAATAATACATTTATCCATAGTTATATTTGGTAGACTGACTTTGGGCGCTCTCAATATAAGTTCTCGATGTTGGAAGAGCGCGGCTTCTTCAGCTTATCCAAATTCTTAATGACTGAGTCGTGCAGCGACGAGTAGTGATTGCGGATCTCGCAGACCACCAGCCACAGGGTAAGGTACTCCTTCTCGTCCAGCTCAATGATCGCACGGCGGAAGTCCTCAATGAACGGATATTCGGCCACCTTGGAGGCGACCTTGGCGCGTGATTCGAAATAGCGTGAAATTAGATCGAAAAAGACCGAAGCCTCCAATTCCATAGATTGGATTTCGGCCAGCGTATCCTTTTGAATGGAGACGCCGAAATTGTTGCCATCCTCGGTTTTGGGAATCATAAAGGAAATCCACATCTTTAGCAGATTGCAGTCTTCGATCATTTCGCGTATGATGGGCGAAACCACCTTGATCATCTCACAGAGCGGCTTATTGCAGGGTACGTCGCCCAGGGGTAAGACCAGCACCGGTGTTCCGCCGTCGTCGGCGTTCTTCTGCTCATGATCCGGATCCGGCACGGGTATGTTCAACTCGTCGTGCACCTCATCAAGGTCCCAGTTGTTGAACATTTTGGTGGCGAGCAGCTCATTTAGCTGCAGAATCTTCTCCGGAAAATGTTTGGTAATCAATATCTCCGCCTTGGTTATTATCGAATCCTTGTACTCCTGTACCTTGGCAACTGCGTCGTTCGGCATGATGCAGACGTTGATTCTAGCGAGAGACGACTGGGATTGAAGGATGTGGTGACAGTACAGCAGCCAACTTACAGCAAACACAACGAGTCAGTTGATTTTACTAAAACGCAATGAAATTTCCAATATTTTTTTTTATTTTATGCGGCAGAGTGCTTCAACAATAGAGGTGAAGAACTATCGTTACCAATACTATCGATAGTTTCCGATAGCTCTTTTTTAAGGTTTACACATTACTAAAAATTCACACATTCTAATTTTTAAATGTATTTAGTCAAGTTGGGTAAAAAAAGGGCATTTTTATGCATGAAATATTGACCAATCAGATTTTTGATAAGTGGTGGAGAACTGTCTTAAGGGGAGATATGCACCAGGAAGGCCAAAAAAGATAATTTTTGAGATTTTTTTGTGCGAAAAATATATTTAATTTCGTATCGGAGTTAAAACTAAATGAAAGTATACACATTTAAAAATATGTTAAATTTTTGTTTATTAAAAAATATTAAAAATATTTCGAAATATCGCATGTTCCCTTAAAGCGCAGTCAAAAAATCTTCATACTCGGTACCCACTGGCGTTTCTTGAAAAATCATCAGAAAGTAAAAAACCAGAAAGATTATTTAAATATATAATATAATTTACTACTTTCATAGTAGTCATTTTGAAAATATCAATTTATGACAAAATGGAGAACGTTTGAACATAAGTAATGATTTATGAATTAATAATAATTTTGTTTATAAAAAAAACCTAAGAAAGGAAGGAAAATTCTCCAACATCTACTAGAAAATCTTTACATCTATACATCTAAACATATATATTAAAGTGAAAGTATGTTTGTAAGTTTGTAGGTTTGTATGTTTGTCCCTTATGGGAGTTAAGACCTCTGAACCGATCTTCACTAACTTTTCACAGTATGTTCATGTCGATCAGGAAAGTGTCATAGGCTATGTCTTATGTCTGCGAAATGGTCCAAAAACTGCGAAATTTGCAAAATTATACCGTTCATCCGATTGCAATGAAAATTTGGGAATGGTTAAACGCTGGCCCGGGAAGGTTTCTAAGCTGAAAAAATTTGCGGAAAACGGTCCAAAAACCGCGAAAATTGCAAAATTTACGTTTTCGCTAAAACTTTGGGAAATTGAACGACGTTTACCCGGGAAGGTTTCCAAGTAGAAGAAACCGCAAAATGTTCGATCGTTAGAATACTTTGGAGAATGTTTGGACGGTTGCGCGCGAAGGATTCTCATTTCAAGAAATGTGCGGGAAATAGTCCAAAAACCGCGAAAATTCAAAAACTATACCGTGCATCCGATTACTTTGAAATTTTGGTCAATGGATTGAAGCTTGGCCGCGAAGGTTTCTAAGGTCCAAAAATCGCGAAATTCGCAATATTATACCATTCATTGCAATCAATCTTTGTGGATTGTCCAAAAAACCCGCGAAAATTAAAAAATTTGCGGTTTCGGTAAATCTTTGGATAGTGGTTCGACGCTTGCCCGGAAAGGTTTCCAAGTAGAAGACATGGGAGGAAAATGGGCCAAGAGCCGCGAAATTTCCAAAATGTTCGATTTTGATGAAGCTTTGAGGAATGGTTGCACGCTTGCCCGCGAAGGTATCTAAATTGAAGAAATGGGCCGGAAATGGGCACATTTTTCACTTGGTTTGCAAAAAAACAAAATTTTACTAAATGGTAAGGTTGTTGTTTTTATTTCATTCTGATTCTGTATTGTTCTTTGATCTAGAATTCAAAAGAAAGTAGCCGGATCCATCTAGTTTTAGCACTTAAAAAAATGTAAAAGTTTTAAAGTATAATGTAGAAATTGGCTAATTTTACTACTTTTTGGAACATTCGAGTCTCGTTTTATAATATTCAAAAATGACAAAACTACTATAGATAGATTTGGTTACTTTCTGCAGTGTACTAGTTCTAGGAATCATACTGAATCAGAATAAATTAGGAAAAATATATTTTCCATTTTGTGAAAGCTAAGTTTTTAGCTCCGCCTTTATTTGAGCGCAGCTCATCATTTCATTTGCTTGAAGAGTTCTTAAGTGCCCTTTGGTGCGCTCATCCACCTTGGGAATTGCAACCTTGCGTTATGTATTATGTATGAGTGCGGATTGTTAAACCCGCCATTACACCATATTTTACAACAGCTTCAAGCATGGTTTGAACTTTTATCTGCTCTTAATGGGAAAGTTCTCTTCCATAGGTAGTTTTTACCTGAAATTAATGTTTTTCACCTCAAACACCCTGGACTGATATATTTATATTATTGCTTACACAACTCTTCAATGTTTTTGCACAGTAATTTCAATTATTGTAGACGCCGCAGTCCTCAAAAGACAAATAGCTCAATTTGCACAAATATCAATTTTCTATTAGAAGCATAGTTTTGGAGGTGATAAGAAGTGAACACTTGTCAAAGCAACATGAGAATGAAAAGAATGAAAGTGCACACTCAAAAGGAATGATTGGTTCATAAGAAATAGCAAAAAAACATTTTGCACATATATCAATTTTCTTGGTCTATTCTCCGCCTCTACTGGCTTGCAGAAGAGAACAGCTGTTGAAAGCTCTCTGCTTGACCTCTGTTGTCACTGGCAATTTCTCTGCTCCAATTGCCTACCTCTGTTACGATTCAAACTCAACCAAAACCAAAATGCTTTCTAAATTATCAGCATGTTGATATTCTCATGGATGTAAGTAGTTGACTCTTATGACAAACGGCCATTGCAAGTCCATCGCTGATCTAAAAGTAAAAAATTTGGCCCTTAGTCCATTCTTTGTGTATTTTAATGGGCATTCCAGTTAAATTCTAATTATGCAGATTGAGTTACCATCCCTACAGCCGCGAAACCAAAGCCCACAATGTTTACTCACACACACACTTAAAATATCGCTCGTAAAATTCGTGTAAGAACTTCTTAAACTGTTTTAGCTCGTAAAACTTCAAATTCAAGTAGAAATAGGTAAGAAATTGTGCACTTTTACGATTGGGCTGAATGGGTCATAAATCCCAAAAGAACACCAACAAAAAAAAAATAACCATTGCAATCAAATCGTACGAACGGGGCGCGTGGAAGGAAGGAGACATCCTTGCTTGGTCGCCCGCATTCAGCTGATGTTGGGCCTACAAATGACATTATTGACTGCGTCTCCTCAAAATGTGGAAATTAGCGTATGCCGAGTGCTAAATTAGCAACGAGAAGAGCGAGAATTGGTGGTTTGATTATGCTGGTTTCTCTCCTCATTAATATGTGGGTATGTTGTTGACTCACACACCACCTTACTGTTAGCTCCGCTAGCACCTGTCTTCATTAGGTAAAGAAAAATACTGCTGCTCTCGATAAGCAATCAATTGAGTGAAAGAGAGAGGGAGAGATGGAGGGATGATCAGAGTTATGGATGGTCCTACAGGTGCAAATGTCGTTGCTCCAATTTGTTGTCGTGTTGTTTAGTTCTTTCTTAATCCCAAAACGTCTTTTGCATTTTCTAGACACTAATTTCAAAGAGTTTTTTCGTCTCCAGCTGTTTGTGAATGCAAAAGGGAAGGGTTAAGCCAAAGGTGGAACAATTTATAGGAAAACGTTTTGAAACGTTTCTCATTTTACTACAATCAATCGAAGATTGGTTAATTGTTATTTTATGCCTTTGCATTCCACAAAACTCCTTTAAGATCTGCTTACGTTCTCCCGCTCTCTTACCTAATGCTCTCATTTCTGGTTCCTTCATACCTGACTCGCCTCTAATCCTGCCCAAAAAAAAAAGAAAGAAAAACAACTGATCCTTGGTCCTTTGCCTTCGTGTGTCGAATGTGTAAAAGTTCCGAACCAGTTTTCCGCTTCGCTGCAACTGACGCATAAATTGCCTGTCCATTTGCCCATATCCCGTTCCTTGTTGCTTGTTACTTCTTGAACGGGACAGGATACAGTGGTTTAGCAAGCCATAATTTCAATCTCATTTTAAAAATACACAAATATCACTATATTAAAAACATGACACATGAATTTATATTTATTTTAGTGATTTTCTTGTATTTTATATATAAGATTGAAATTCTGCACTCAAACGGTTAAACACGACCCTTAAAGCTGAACAAGCTTAGAATTTCCACACCATAACCAAGTTATCGTCCCAACTCGTTTCGAAATTCAATCTGTAAATCTCTGACTCTTTACCCAGTAAGCTTGATATGTAGTATATGCTGGTTGGGATGGATTTTCTGCATTGTCACGGTCGCCAATTGCAGTCGTTTTTGCTTCAAATCCATGTCAAATATGTCTCCCATTGCAACGATCGGTCGAGTTTTTTTAAACGATGGCGTCTTTTGACTTGCCAGGTATTAATATTATGTCTTCAGCACAAGTTTTCCGATTTTGATGAAAATCGGATGAATATATTGAATAGCCTCAGGCTGGCGGCAGACAACAAATTATATTAAATAGTTTGAGTTTATAATAAATATGTTTTCATCCCGCTAAAGTGGTGACCCTCGACCATTCTGTTTCAGTCGCGTCTACTACGCGCATGTCTGCGAACCTGAACAACACTAGCTTCAACCGAGGCAACACGTAGCTCTCAATGAAAGACAACTTCAGCCTCAACTGAAGCACCACGAAGCTCTCAACGAGAGGCAAGTTTAACCTCAGCTGAGACACCACGAAGCAATCAACGCGAGGCATCACGAAACTCTCGACTCAGTGAAATATAGATTTTGTTTGTTTTACACGAGCGCCAGTGTAGTTTTAGCTTTAGCTTTTAATAAGTATACGTTGCATTCTGCTTTAAAAACTACACTGTAAAATAAAAAAAAATTTATTTTGGATACAAATCGGTCACACTTAGCAGATCGTTCACGAACTTATATCTTAAGAAATGATTAAGGCTTAAATCACATTAAAGAGATAAAAGTAAGTACTAAACCACGAACAACTCAAATTTTTAAATATGGCCAAATGAGCTATTTTCTGCATTTTAATGTCCAATTTACAGTTAATCTCTTAGAGATATGGAGTTTATAAAGCCAGATTCGCAGTTTAGCGTGAACAATTTGTCTAGAATCAATGATTCTTTTAGCATTTAAGGTCCTGTGCTGAGAATAAATCAATTTTTAAATTTTTGTTGAAATACTTATGCCTCCGGACAATTCGATTAATATTTGCTAACCCAAGCAGCTGATTGTGGACTGCTTATTAATTTTTATGGAAAGCTTAATTTTACAGCAGTATTCGATACAAATTTCCATTATAAAATGGTGTATTTATGAAAATTTTTTAGTCAAAATATTTATGCCGAAGAGTGTAGGTATGTTTGATTATATTTGAAGTATCAAAGTTCTTAATGCAAGTATCATTCGTTCTTCAACTAAGGATATAAATGAGCACTGAAAGCTTTTGTAATTCGATTCGGAAAGTGCTTAACACATTCTTGAAATCCAGAATTTAGGGACTTTCAAAAAACGATCTAGAGTCTATAATTTCGTACAAAAATCATGAATTTCTGGCTCATGGTTAATTAGAAACTGAAATTTCTTGATTTAAGTATAAAGTTGATTGATTTTTATACCCTTGCAGAGGGTATTATAAAATTTTCCGGATGTTTGTAGAAGGAAGCATCTCCGACCACATAAAGTATATATATTCTTGATCAGCATGACGAGCTGAGTTGATTTAGCCCTGTCCGTCTGTCTGTCCGTCTGTTTCTAAGCTATCTCCTCCGTCAGTTTTAAAGCTATCCTCACCAAACATTGCACAAAGTTATTTGGTACAAATACGCTGCACATTTGTCGGAACCGGCCGGATCGGAAGACTATAGCATATAGCTGTCATAGGAACGATCGGTCGAAAAACTAGTTTTTAGTGAGAAAAACTTTTTTATTTTCAATTGAAACGCCTCCAACCCTCGCATTTCTCAGTTTAATTTGGCCGAAATCGGACATCTATATAGTATAGCTGTCATAGAAAAGTACAGTCTGAAAACTAGTCTTAGTTAGAAAAACTTTTTTGTTTTCCATGGAAATGTCCTAAAAATTGGCATGTATTTGTTTTATATGCTTCCACACGATTCTTTAAAGTTTGGTCAAAATCGGACGACTATAGCATATAGCTGCCATAGGAACTATCGGTCGAAAAACTAGTTCTTGTGAGAAAAACTTTTTAGTTTTTTCTGGAAACGTCTTTTACGTTAGCAAATATTTGGTTAATATACTTTTACACAATTCTACAAAGTTCTGTGAAAATCGGATGACTATAGCTTATAGCTGCAGTATGAATGATCGGTCAAAAAAGAAGTTCTAGAGAGAAATACTTTTTTATTTTAATTGGGATCGCCTCCAAATTTCGTAATTAACAGTTTGTTATGCTTTTCCATGATTCCACTAAATTTGGTCGAAATCGGACTTCTGTATAGTATAGCTCCCATAGAAAAATAAGGTCTGAAAAGTAGTCTTAATTAGAAAAACAAACTGCAAGGGTATACAAAACTTCGGCCGAGCCGAACTCGAATATAAACTCGAAGTCATTTTTTCGTCTAATTTTCCCAAACCCTTTAACCACTGTGCCCGCGCTTATGTTGATTTCCATTTTCATTTCAATTTCCACTTCCAGCATTTTTCCTTTCCCCCCGTCAAGGATTGTTTGCCATGGCAATATGGCACGGTGATTTTTCATTTTCTAACAGACGACAGGCCATAGATCAGTTTTATGCAAAGGCATATCCTCTTGGCCACTCCAGCACCTGTTCTTCTTCTTGTATCCTACCGGTAGCTGTTCAATTTTTATAGTTTCCCATCTGCAGGTGAAACTTCTTCATCTTTTTCGTTTGGATATTTACATAAAAGGCGCGTGGCTCCAAAAAAAAAAAAAAAAAAAACAGGCAACCTGCTGAGCCAGATGATCATCTCCAGGCACATGCTAAGTGGCGAAGCACATCTCATCGACCCTCATCAAAATGCGTCGATTTTTATGTGTTTTTCGAATTTTTCACGCTGCCGCTGCTGTTGCTGCTGACCAGCAAGGGTTGTAAATGACCATTTCCATTTCCCAAGACGCAGACGCAGGCGGCACGCGCTTTTTTTCTTGGTCAACCCTTTTGATAACTTTGTTTGGACAGCAGGCATTTCTTTTGAATCATAAATCATAAGTCAAACCGCTGGACACTAAATGATTTGGATCTACAACTGAAAGCCTTTTCTCAATTTCCACTGTCCCCACCATTACTTGTTCCTGTTCCCAGTGAACTGATCTATCAAGAGAGCAGCCTCAAGGGGTTGCGCATGTCCTGTTTCCGAATCGCTTGTTTTTCTCATCATTTGCATTTAACCCTTTTTTCTGTCACCAATGACCGCTGCGGGGCTTCCACTCGATCGTCACCAGAAAGATGATTGCCAACTGCGTGTGTTTTTTTCGTAGTTTTTATTAAGAAAATCGGTTGCTTTCCTTTTCGTTTTCAATTAAATATGCAAATTGTTTTCAATGATGCTGCAGAAATGTCAAAAGCCGAACGATTCTCGTGTGATTTACTTCCAAGTGGGACACTTGAAGTTGCGCTTAATTAACTAATTGCCAGCTGCAGATTCCTGATGGTTCTGTCTAAGCTTCAATCCCACCTTGGAAATGGAAAATTTCCAAGCCACTGAGTCTGCTTAGTAAGGAGCGAGTTGAGCGGCAAGAAAAGAAACCCAAACTAAGTAATTACCAGACTCGCCCAAAAATCACAAAAAACAACAACGCCACAACGGACAAATCCCTGACACCCATGGCAAAAGGACACCCCAGAGCCGTGTGGCGTGAGCAGCGGCGGGTCCACAACAGAACAACAGAAATCGAAATTGAAATCCTTGGAAATAAAAAAAAAAAAACGAAATGTAATTGCAGTTGGCAACATACAAAAAACTAGACCATCGTCTTGCCATCTCGAGGGGTGACAGACTACCCCTTCTTGCCTTAACCTTGGGAAAGTCCTCCTCTGCTGCTCCGCTTTCTCTGCTTGATTAGATTTGATTTGTGTTTTGTGGCATTTCACTTTCGCTCCCGTGAGCTACATTTAATTTCTAAATTATCGTCATGGGCGGTGCCATTCACGTCAGGGGTAGCTGTTGGCTGTTGCTGTTTTTGTTTTGATTAACAAAATTATATAGAAGCTTCCTGGTAATTTTTCCGTCAAACTTTCTCCTTTCTCCCGGCTCTCCTCGGGCTAATGAGGCAATTTAAATGCTAATACTTTTCTCAACAAAATATCAAATTATAATCCCAAATCCATGTTGTCAACGATATGGATATGTTTGCCTCTCCAAACGGAAGGGTGACTAAGGGGTTGGGCTTACAAATTATGAATATGAAATTGGCTTTCGGCTTTTATTATTCAAATCAAAGTGCATTGAAAGTTGCCTAAATGTGCTTCAAATTTATAAAGAATACCAAAAATGCAGAAATTACCAGCTTAAATTGAAGCATTTCAATCTATTAGTGCTCTGTGATTATGATCTGAGAAAGGCAAATTTTGAGACTTTTAAATCCCATAATTTGTCAATCGATATACAACAGAATTGAATTCAAATTAATACAATTTAAAACTTAAATTACTTGTAATTTGTTTTTTGAGAACCGATCTTGTAGGGCTACTATTAGAGCCCTAAAAATGGGAAGCATACCGTAAACGGTTTGAAAATAACATATGGATAGCATAGGTTGTCTGTACAGTACTGTGTAAAGGGCCTTCTGGCTTTTTTTGCTGTCATACTCCAAGTCGTTTTACCTCTTCCTTTTATATCAACTGGTCGGAGAATTAAGACTTGAGAACTCCTTGGAGCGCGTGCTTAAAAGATCCGTTTAGGCGCAGCGGAAAGGTATGCAAGGTGATTTGATGAAGGCTTCTTAACGTTAACAGATGACACAAGTCCGGAGCGTAAATGAAGATTGCGAATATTGTCCCAACCCCAACATATAGATTTATGCCGCACCCTTCCAGCGACTGCCCTTGTGACTTGCTTATGGTCATTACAAATGAAAATTTCACTGTGAGCTGAATACGTTTGAGCTGGAACTGCAAATCGGTTGAAGTCAAGACAATTTGTGGAGTTAGGCATTCTTCTCCCATATTACCTTGTAGTCGCAATTGTTTTGATACACGCATTGGACACACTCGTTCTCGAGAACTATTAAACGCATCCACTCCAACTTGACGGCTATTTGACAAGTGACTTTTATGCTATACTAGCTGCCTTTGCTTTATGAGAATATGTTTCAAACTCGTTCAAAAAATTCCAGTTAAAAGCTTAACATAATTTTGAAATTTGATAATCGTCTAACACACATTATAAGCCTTAGGACCAATTGTTCAATCAAAATGTGTGGACCTGAACCACTTTGCAGTGGTTCAATTGGATGGTTCGGAGCTACGAGAATGTCCAACTTCATAGTACCAGCCTACACACCAATTTTTAAGTTCTTAGCTTAAATAACTTCTGAGATGTTCCACGACGATCACTCTTTTAGAGCGAAGCTCTTTTACGGACGGTCGACTGGGGGGCAAATCCAGAAAACGATTGTCTTTGCGACAGATTTGTTTGGCTACGCTTTTGACTTTGCAAAGTCAGCAGCTTTGGTCTTTGCAAGAGTGAGTAAGTGATTGGGTGGTGGTGGTGGATTAGCGGTGACCAAAACAGTGACCCAAACAGTGACCAAAACTGTGACCACTCAGTGACCAAACAGTGACCAAAAAGTGGCAAAAAAGTGACATAAACAGTGACCAAAACATTGCAAAAAACAGTGACCGAAACAGTGACCAAAACTGCGACCACACAGTGACCAAAAAGTGTCAAAAAAGTGACCTAAACAATGACCAAAACAGTAACCAAAACTGTGACCGAAACAGTGACCAAAATGTGGCTAAAAAAGTGACTTAAACAGCGACCAAAACTGACTAACAGCTACCAAAACAGCGACGATATTGTGTCCGAGTTTTAGAAGTGAGTCGTCCGTAAACATCGTAGGATCGCGAATAGTCGCGAACAACTTCCAACACCTTCAAATGCTTCGGAAGAATGCGACGACTTAACGACCTATCCAATATATTGTAATATCCGCGCATAAAAAATCGTATAACTATTTAATAACATTTATTTTAAATCTGAGAAATATTGTAAAAATATTGTAAAAATAAAAGCATCTTCCAATAGGGTGACTTCTTTTGGCCCACCTTGTACTTAGTTTAATAGCCTATTTCCACTGAGCAACATCTAACATCTTGAATTAAAATGTTTCTATCCCACACGTTCCTCATAAAATAAAGTAATGTAAGAGAAACTTGTCATGCACTTTAAAATATAGTTTTGTTTTTAATATTAAGTCGGCAAGAAAAGCACTTGAAATCGCCTTGCATGGAAGCTGGCATGAGAAATTTGTTGATGACATGCGAAAAAACATCCCGACATGATGCAGATCTTCTCACCGGCTTTCTTGTTTCGTATGAATGGCGCTATACATTGATGAAGTGAAGTGAAATAACACCCCGGGCATCATATTAGAGTGAAATAACGCCGGGGGGTTACTGGCGTTTTCTGCCCCCTCAAGCTGCACGTTTCTAGGTATAAGATCAATTGTTGTGATCAAAGACATGGAACCATTTAGATTATAAAGGTCTTTAACATTTATAGAGTAAACCTAAGGCCATATAAGTTTAAACAATTTTAAAATATATCCTCAATAAGTGCCACATAAGGTCATCTGGTCATTGACTATCACACTTTCAGGATCGAATTAAAGTGAGTGAACTTAAAAAATTTTTAGGACATACTATTAGTAGTATGGCCTTAAGGTTTACTTCATAAATTTTAAAAGACATATATAAGGTTCTGTCTATGATCAAATAAGAATAGAACGTCCGTATGTCAAAGTAGCGGGATTTTTTTTTAAAAATCGCGCGATTTAAAAAAAAAATTTAGCCATTTCAAAAAACTCCACTTTATTTTTTGCTTCTCTATGAGCCCTTTCTGGACGGTCATTATCTTCCTACACGGAAACGTCCACGCTGCCGTGACTGGCATAAGTAAGGTGTCTTCCACAAATTGCATTATCTCCTCATCCGACTTGCGAAAAACTTCATAGGTATTTACAACGGGCAACTCATTTCGTCGATGTGATTGGTGGTCAGAGTTTACAACGAATATTTCTACCAGAAACAATTTTTCAATTTATAAATGACAGTTAAGGCAAAAAACAATCTGTTTTTATACAAAAAAATAACTTCCAAAAAATTTTTACCATTGAACCGCGGGGTCCCCGGATCTGAAGACGTCATAGTTCTTGTAAATTCGCGGTCCATCAAGATATTTTTTCAGAATTTTTGGAGGGGTAGCTCAAACAATACCCAAAAAGTGATTGTAAATTTATCAAGATAGAAGAGACAGGAACAGTTGTCCCCAAACACCCGAAGAGTCTTACGTTGGGTGGAAAACCAAGCATGACGGTCTTTCAATAACCCCCATATGTTTCTCAAAGCTGCTATTGTTGACCAAACATTAAATAAATTTCATGCGAATTTATTTTTTCCTTAAATATTTTTATACCCTTGCAGAGGGTATTATAAAATTGTGCGGATGCTTGTAACGCATTGAAGGAAGCATCTCCGACCACATAAAGTATATATATTCTTGATCAGCATGACGAGCTGAGTTCATTTAGCCTTGTACGCCTGTCCGTCCGTCTGTCAGTCTGTCTGTTTTGATGCTATATCCTTCTTCAGTTTTAAAGCTATCTTAACCAAACTTTGTACGAAGTCTTATAGTACAAATACGTTGCACATTTGTCGGAACCCGCCAGATCGGATGACTATAGCATATAGCTGTCATAGGAACGATTGGTTGAAAAACTAGTTTCAGTGAGAAAAACTTTTTTGTTTTCAATGGAAACGCGACCAAACTTCGTATTTTTCAGTTTACTATCCTTTCCCATGTTTCCACAAAGTTTGGTTGAAATCGGTCATCTATATAGTATAGCTGTCATAGAAAAGTATAGTCTTAAAAGTAGTCTTAGTGAGAAAAACTTTTTGTTTTCAATGGAAATGTCCTTAAAATCGGCATATATTTATTTTTTTATGCTTTCACACAATTTTACAGAGTTTTGTCAAAATCGGATTTCTATAGCATATTGCTACCATAGGAACGATCGGTTGAAAAACTAGTTCTAGTGAGAAAAACTCTCAAAATCGGACAAAAAAACAATTTCTAGTGAGAAAACCTGTTTAGTTTTAAATAGGATCGCCTCCAAATTTCGTAATTGTTAGTTTGTTATGCTTTTCCATGATTCCACCAAGTTTGGTCGAAATCGGATATCTATATAGTATAGCTTCCATAGAAAAGTAAGGTCCTAAAAGTGGTCTCAGTTAGAGAAACTTTTTGTTTTAAATGGAGGCTGCAATGGAGGGTAAACGGCGAGCCGAAGTTAACTTCCCCAATTTTTTTTTTTCATAATTTTACTTTTACAATTCAAATTGTAAGCATTTAAATTTTAATTCACATATAACCATACAAAACCCTAACTACTTAATACTCTTTTGCAAGTATTGTAATTTCAAATCATATTATCCCTCGTAACGAGCTTCGCTCGTACGGCTAGGGTCTAAGCGTCACGTGTAGAAAAGCTACATGTCGCATGCAGAAAAGCTACATAAACATATTGGGTGGAAAATCCCTGTAAAACTTATAGGAAAACTACTTTTTCATGTAGTTTTTACATATTTTGGTTTCTCTGTGTGGCATGCGTACACACACACTGGCTGGCTGGCATATTTTTAGGTGTCAGTTGCATCTTCCCAATGTACTGCCAGTTGACTGTTGATCAAAGAAATCTGTCATAATTCCCATGTTTTCTACTCAGTCTGAATAGACTACCACACAACTGACATTCAAATATCTGGCAACCTGCCGATGAGTGTACCTACAAAAAAAGAACGACTTTCTTATCTATAAAACTCATCAAGCAAACCATAAACCGATTTTGCATGCTGAGCCAGGGTAGAGCGGGAGAAGCACTGCAGGGACAACTGTCTAAATCATTTTAGGTTTTTGGTTTTTAAAATAAAAGTTACTTAAAAAGGTTAACATTTTCTCAAATGCCAAACTTTTCAATGGTCGTTCCAATTCAGCTGTCACAGCTTCCCCTGCTCATCTGCATTTCCAAAGTCGTTTTCCGGTTTCGAATGGACACGTGTCAGTCATCCTACACTTTGTGTGTTTGTAGATCTAGGTGGATTTTGTAATATCTGTTCGCATTTCTATTTATTTATTTTTACAAAAAAAAAAAAAAACGGGGACGCCTTGTAACCTAAACAAACAAAAGCTGCGGTCGCCAACCACCGCTAAGCTGTCGATCTGGACCCTCTGGACCTCCGTTTAGCGTTGACCGCAGTAGAACGCACGCGCGCGAGGTCAAAGGCCACTCCCGTGCGCTTCCGCAGTTGCAGCTGACTTTTTTTCTTTTTTAATAAATTAAACAAATAGAGAAACTTTCATATTTGTTGTTTACTTTTCGATAATTTCGAATGCGGCGCACGCTCCCAAAAAATGGAAATGACAAACGACTTTGCTAAGCCGCGACAATATGAGGCTATTAGGGTAATAATTTGTGGGATTAGATGGGAAAGTCGGTTGCCCGGAGCGATGTAAAGCAATCGAAAGTTGCGCTTCCGTTGGGCCCAGCGGGTCCCTGGGCTCCTGGCGCGAACTACTTGCTTGCGGTTTTCGGGAATTATAACGAATTATGACATATTAAGATTTATTTACAAAAAAAAAAAAAAAAAAAAACCGTTTGCCAAAATGTGCGACCGCAAGATGCTGCTGCTGCTTCTGCCGCGGCGGCTGCTCCTCGGGTTTCATCCGCCTCACAATGGGCGCCTCTTTGACTTACAGCTGTTCGTTGCATATCCTAGCAGGACCTCGGGCGATGGCGATGGCGTTGCCTTTGCTCCTGTATTATTATTTCATATTTTGATTTATTGTTTTGCTCATTGTTTTGCCACACATTCACAGCGCAGGCGCCGCAGTGCCAAATTCCTTGTTCCTTCTTTCGTCTTCCTTGGGCCTTTGTTTTGCAGTGCTGAAATCTTGTTTTGCCTGTCTGCGGTTTTTGCCGAGCGATTTTTATATGTAAATTTTTTTTTGCATTCAAGCCAGGAGTGGCAATTATTTTGGGCTAAAAACTTGCTATTGCTAACCGGTTTCTTTCCGTGTCCCCAAAATCCACATTGAAAGCAGGTTGTCCCTTGGAAATGGCCCCCAGGGCGATTACTGAGAGCCCCGCAGAGGCCACTTGTATGATGAAAAACTGTGTGATTTGTTGTTGTAGCTTTTGTATATTTGTCTTTTTATACCCTGTTCCCATTAACTTCAACTTGAGTTGGAGTGTGTGTTTGTGTGAGTGTGTATGTACCCTCTAGTACGGCTGGGATCAGTCACTGTATTTTCGTCAACCCAGCGTTGCTCTTTGTACGGTGATGCGCCTTGACGACAACGATTGAGGCTTAGTAGCTTCTTTGCAGAGCATTTCGTCTATCGAGCGTCGCTCATGTCAGTTCCTGCATGGCATTGCGTTGACCTAGCGTGCCTGGAGAGCCGTTAACGTATTGAGCGGACATCGCCTTGCAAAGTACGTTAATCGAACACATTGTGAGAGGTATAAGGGTGGGTCGACGACAGTCACAAAATAGTCGACGGAACGTTGATACAGCGTTGGTCGGCCGTACTAGAGGGTATGTAAAGGAAAACACACGAAATCAAGGGATCAGGGTATTTTGTAGTCGGGGCACTCGACTACAGTTCCCTTACTTGTTGTTTATTGAGGGTGGTTTGGGACTTGTTTTGCTGCACCGACTAAACATTCCACCCCCATCCCGATTCCCGGTGGTACCACCGTTAGCTATTACTTCGCCGGGGGGAAAGCCCGAGGCTCTTCTAGGATTCTCTCCTTGAATGAAGTGAATTGCGCTGCCTTTCAGCGCTGCGCAGCTTTCGGAGAATTACTGTGGCCATGTGGCTTACCGCTGACCAATTTCGTTCCGACTCAAGCTTGATGTTCACCAGGTTGCAAACGGCTGGTGTCCTCCCCACCTTAATGCTAAATTCTTTACGTTCGTTCATGTACTGCGGACAGACAAAAAAACAATGTTGTGCGTCATCTATGGCCCCACTGCCCACACAGTGAGTACAGAAAGGTCTGTCTTCGTGTTTAAATCTATGAAGATAGGATCTAAAGCACCCATGTCCTGTCAAGAGTTGCGTCAGGTAGTAGTCGATATGACCATGTCTTCTGTCCAGCCATACCCTTAAGTCTGGTATCAGGCTAAAGGTCCATCGTCCGTTGGTTACTGTTGCTCTGCTTGCTTCAATGCGCTGGGGGGCTGTCAACGGGCCCAACACCGATTGTCTCCTAATCTCTGCAGATTCACGAGCCACGAGATCCAGTGGGATGATGCCAGCCATCACCAATGCTGCATCATCGGAGACTGTTCGGAATGAGCAACTCACTCGCAGCGTACATACTCGTATTTGTACCAAAAGACTTTATGCAAAGTTTGGTGAGGAAAGCTTGAAAACTGAAGGAGGATATAGCATAGAAACAGACGGACAGACAGACTAACAGGAATAAATCAACTCAGCTCGTCATGCTGATCAAGAATAAATATACTTTAAGTGGTCGGAGATGCTTCCTTCTGTGCGTTACAAACATCCGGACAATTTTATAATACCCTCTGCAAGGGTATAACAACAATGACACCAATCGACCAAAAGATCTTAAAGATATACTAAACAAGAAAGAAAGTCGGTCAAGCCCGACTATAACATACTCTGTACCTGTGAAGTACTGCCCATCACCGTTGCGTCGGATGCTGCCCATAATTATTTGTTTTCCTTATAACTCGACTATCGTTCATCCGATCTTTACCATTCCTTTGGCGGATCGATGAACAATTCTGTTTACTAAATATGTCCAAAAGGAACGAACCTTCTATCTATAAAACTGTGGGAGATATGATGTTTTTCCGATTTCCAAGGGCGTTGCCAATAATTGCAAATAAACTTGATTTCCCTGCAAGTATAAGAAGATTTGTTCCATACGTGTCAAACCTCCATCTCTGGGATCTATGGGTTTACACGGACAGAAAGGCGGACAGACTGGTACAGAGTATAAAAATATAAATACTTTTTTGGGATTTTTTATATTTTACACACTTTTGTTCGTTTAATGCAAATAATCTATTTTGATTTAAATATTTTTTGTGATTCAGATGAAAAGATTGAAAGCCTACTTACGTGTTAATAAATATCTGAGCACTGACTCAACGGATTAGCGCAGGGAATGCTTAATTGGTTCTCATTCCGTACTTTATAGCCTATAGCTATGAGCTAAATAAAATAGATCAAAAAATAAACAAAAAATTTTACATTCTTGCCGTACTCCTGACATCACACATTCTTTATCCAAGCATGAAACTTTCATTTTTATACCCTTGCAGAGGGTATTATAAAATTGTCCGGATGTTAGTAACGCATTGAAGGAAGCATCACCAACCACATAAAGTATATATATTCTTGATCAGCACGATAAGCTGAGTTTATTTAGCCATGTCCGTCTGTCTATCCGTCCGTCTGTCTATCAGTTTGAAAGCTATCTTCTCCAAGTCTAGCACGAAGTCGTTTGGTACATAAACGCTGCAGTTTTGTCGGAACCGGACGGATCGGATGACTATAACATATAGCTGTCATAATATCGATCGCTCGAAAAACTAGTTTTAGTGAGAAAAACTTTCTTGTTTTCAATGGAAACGCCTCCTAACTTCATATTTCTTAGTTTGCTTTGCTTTTCCATGATTTCACCGAGTTTGGTCGAAATCGGACATCTATATAGTATAGCTGTCATAAAAAAGTAGAGTCTGAAAAGTAGTCTTAGTTCATGAAAATGACTTGAAAATTGGCATTTCTTTATTTGGAATGCTTTCACATAATTCTACAAATTTTGGTCAAAGTCGGATGACTATAGCATATAGCTCCCATAGGAACGATCTGTCGAAAACTAGTTCTTGTGACAAAAACTTTTTCGTTTTCAATGTAACCGCCTTTATCATTGGCATATCTTCTTCTTCTAGTTCCGATCCCTTGTGGGACATAGGGCATCAACCACTCCTCTCCTCCAGCGAACTCTGTTGTTGGCCGTCGCTTTCAGTTCTCCCCAACTTTTCCCGATGCTTTGCGCCTCTCTACCGACAGTCCTCCTCCAAGTTTCTTTAGGTCTGCCACGTGACCGCCCGACTCCGTCCAAAGGGTTCCATTCCATTGCCTTCCTTGCGATGTTGTTCTCGTTTTTTCGCAATGTATGCCCTATCCAGCTCCATTTCATCCTGCGTATTATGGTGTCGACACTCTCCATATTCGCTCGTTCAAGTAGCTCAGAGTTCCTTATTCTGTCAGGCCAGAATATGCAGTAGATGCGACGCAGGCAACGGTTTACAAAAGTTTGTAGTTTCGCCACTATGGAAGTTGTAATTTTCCAAGTGGAAGAACCGTATAAGAGCACTGGCATTACGTTGGACTTGAAGAGCCTGATTTTGAGCCAGTGTGGATAGGTCGAGCAACGCCAAACAGCTGACAGCATCCCATAGGCACCTTTAGCCTTTTTGAAGGCGCACATCCACATCGAGCTCCGTCCCTCCATCAACAGCGACTACGCTTCCCAGGTAGCTGAATTGCTCAACTTGCTCAATTGGCTCTTCGTCCAAAACCAGAGCCTGGGATTGTCCGGAACGGATGCTGAGCGCTTTTGTCTTTTTCGTGTTGATTTTGAGGCCTGCCGACTTAGCTGAGGTGTCAAGGTGGGCTAGTGTATTAGCCAGGTCGCTTAGCCTATTTGAAAGGAGGCATATATCGTCTGCATAGTCTAGATGCCGCAGTCTTGTAGTCATTGACCACCCAATGCCGCTGTTGTTGGGAGCAGGTTGCATTGTAGCGAACACGTCTGCAACCACCATTATAAACAAAATGGGCGACAGAGCACATCCCTGCCGAACGCCGCTCAGGTCTGGAAAAGGCTGTGATAGCATTCCACCGTGAAGCACTCTACACTGGGCGCTGTCGTATGTCGCTCTGATGAGGGAAATAAGTTTTTCCGGTATCCCTCTCCTTCGCAGTCCTTGCCATATGCACTCCCTGCTAACACTGTCAAAGGCTTTAGCGAAGTCCACAAAGGCCATGTGCAGGTCTGAGTTGAGTTCGGTGCATCATTGGCATATACTTATTTTATATACTTTTACACAATTCTACAAAGTTTTGTCAAATTCGGATTACTATAGCATATAGCTGCAGTACGAATGATCGGTCGAAAAAGAAGCTCTTGTGAGAAAAACTTTTTTGTTTTAAAAGGGATCGCCTCCAAATTTCGTAACTGTTGGTGTGTTATGCTTTTCCATGACTCCGCTAACTTTAGTCGAAATCGGACATCTTTATAGTACAGCTCCCATAGAAAAGTAAGGTCCGAATAGAAGTTTTAGTTAGAAAAATATTTTTGTTTTCAATGGAGGCTGCAAGGGTATACAAAACTTCGGCCGAGCCAAAGTTAACTCTCCCTATTTGTCTTTCTTAAATAATTTTTCAGAGATCCCACAGCCCACCAACGAATCCTAGATACGCGCCTGCACATTTCTCAGGTGAAGAAAATTTATTGAAATGCAAAATTATTGTTAAAACAAACCCAAGTGCGGTTCGAGTTTGGTTGGAAGATCTTCAATATTCTGGTACATATTCAGGCAAATTCAATATCATCAATAGTTCTGTAGTTTCCTCTTCCTTGCTGGCCACAGGAAAGTTATCCAATTTGTCAGCCACATCCTGAACGCGACAACATTGCATGAGTCCAAAGGCGGAATAGTGTTGTAATTGGCTAAATATGCTGTTCTTCAGCCAGGAAATCTCATGACACATGCTCGCACAGAACTCGTTCATCTGCTCAGCTTTGAACTGCATATAAAATAAAGGCAGCAGTTAGTTCGTAATTTCTATAGCAACTTTTTTGCAACTTACAAACGGCGAATTGTGGCCCACCATGACAAACTCCTCCTCCATGTTCGCTTCAATCGACTTTACATGGGCCCAAATCTGGGCCGGTACTGGCAGTGAGTTGCCATTGCTCAAGTCGATGGTCAGCGTGCGACTCATGTTGCATTGTTGCATGAGTGGCAGAGCGACCTCACCTGAAACGCCCACTCGCACATCAAATTTGGAGCCACTTTCGCTAGCCTGACGCAGGGCATTGAGCCAGTGCCTCCAGTTTCCGGTGCGCAGGTCTTTCAGCCAGACAATGCTAATCATGTCCTGATAATCGCTTAATTCCATGGCCAAGGGCTGGTCCTGAATCAGATTGTCATAATCGAAAGAATGAGGACCGAACATTTCCTTGAGCTGTTTGTAGTTGCTCCAGGATTCATCGATTGTCGAACTACTGGAAGAATCAAAAATTCTGTGAGTGTAAGTAACTGAACAAAAAGGAGCAATTAAACAAGAACTTGAACAATAGTATTTATCGAGCGTTGCCCTTACCTCAGTGTCTTGAATAGACTTTTGGTATATGCCACATGAATGTCTAGTCCCAGATCCTTTAATTGACCAACCTGCGTCTGCAAGAGGGAAATGTGTTATTCAGCAGGCGACAATTGAACTTTTAGGGCCGTTTTTCCATGTTCCTGTTTGTTGAATTTGCACTGCTCACTCTGAGTATAAGCTATGCAATTGCGTTAAATCCACCTGAATTCGACAAAACTGTAACACGAGAAAACGGCCCTTGGATTATACCTTTTCGACTATCTGATTTTTCGGCGGGTAAGCCGTGTAGGCAATGTACTTTAACTGGTGTCCAACAAAATCGTAACACACGGCGACGCTCTTGCGGGAGCCAAGTGAATCAAAGTTCTGACCAATCACAAGAGTCATGTAGTCGTGGCAGCTTGGCAAACTTGTATTACTTTCAAACATCTGAGACTGCGAACCTTTACAGAAAACGTTCCTTAGGGTGCACCGACTATTATAACAATCACTAAATTCGTTGTACATAAATTCGTCTGATTGGCATGATAAGTTAATACTTTTTCCAGAATATTCCCGCTGTCCATAATTCCTAATTGAAAAATATACACGTTTAAATACTTTTTCTTATAACAGAGCTTTGGTATACGAACGTGTCAAAGATAAGTCCATCTTCACAATGCAGCATTACGTCTTCACCATTGTTGAGTATAATATTTTCAGGTGCTATATTTACCATAGTCTTAGAACCAAATTTTGTCGAAACAAAGGGAGCTGGTGAGAGCGTTTGCAGTATGCAATCTGCTCTGACATCTCGAGCTATTAGCCAGAGGGTTGATAGACACAAAAATATATAATGCATTGCACTGATTGCACTGGAAACTACACACTGATTGCTCTTGCCTGATGCTGGCACCTTTATATACCTGCGGGTGCCTGAGCTTAGTTTATACATATATTTTTAGTAGTCTGTTCGATTTTCTGATTAAAAACTGCTTGCTTAGCATTAATAAGTCTAATCTTGTTTTTTATTTTCTATACCAAAGGTACAAAGAGAATAATGGGGATAGTCCCGTTTTAATTCAAGATTTATATTTTGCAACAGGGCTACAAACCGTTTTTGAACCGAACCAGTTTGAGTCAGCAATTTCGATTCGTATACCCTTGCAGAGGGTATTATAAAATTGTGCGGATATTTGTAACGCATTGAAGGAAGCATCTCCAACCACATAAAGTATATATATTCTTGATCAGCATGACGAGCTGAGTTCATTTAGCCTTGTCCGTCCGTCCGTCTGTCCGACTGTCTTTTTCTATGCTATCTCCTCCGTCAGTTTTAAAGCTATTTCTATCAAAATTTGCACGAAGTCTTATGATACATATACGCTGCACATTTGTCGGAACCGGCCGGATCGGATGACTATAGCATATAGCTGGCATAGGAACGATCGGTCGAAAAACTAGTCTTAGTGAGAAAAACTTTTTTGGTTTTAGTGGAAACGCCTCCAAAGTACGTATTTCTTAGTTTACTATACTTTCCCATGACACTCAGTTTGTTTGAAATCCGATGACTACAGCATATAGCTTCCATAAGAACGATCGGTCGAAAAATTAGTTCTAGTGAGAAAAACTTTTTTGTTTTTAATGAAAACGTCCTTATCATTGGCATATTCTTATTTTATATAATTTAAGGGACACACTTTGCGATGAGCAAAAGTAGATGGTTTTAAAAAATTCGGAGAAAAAAGTATAAGAGATTTTTTATTATGTTTTTTTTATTAAATAGTTAATGAATGAAAGGAAAATACAAAAATTTTTTTTGTCAATATGAGGGCCGTTCAGAAAGTTATCGGCCTCCGAAAAGTGATGAATAAAAAAAGGGCCCACATGGTGACCATGGTTGCAGCACTTGGGATGATCTGAAAAAAAAAGAAAAATGCGGTTATGTTTAGAACTAATGTGGCTATGGCCCTCGAAAAAAAAATAAATTTTTTTGACAAAATGGCGGACATTTGAAAACAAAAAATTTTTTTTGTCAGTGTAGTGAAAAAAAAACTAACGATAGCGACGACAATTCTGCGTCGTATAAGCCCTTCCGGAGGCAAAATCGGTCCACTGGTTTCCTCTGAATCGTGGCCACCAGTTTGAAAAACGTGATTTCGAATAAACGCGTTTAAAGTGCAAAAATAGCTGAACCTGAACCTGCTCCGAACCCTACGTTTTGGTTTAACAAAAATTAACGACATTCTTAGATCTGATATACGAGGTGTGTTCAAAAAATATCGCGAATTTTGTGTTTTTTCAAAAATTATTTATTTATTCATGAATATCTATTTTGTCCCCTTCAAAGTAATCCCCATGAGATATTATACACTTGTGAAAACGGTTTTTCCAATCTTCGAAGCACTTCAAAAAATCATTTTTTTTTATCTTGTTCAGCTCCTCCTTCGATGCCGTCTTTATCTCGTCAAGCGTAGCGTAACGTCGTCCCTTCATGGGCCTCTTCAGTTTAGGGAACAAGAAAAAGTCACAGGGGGCCAGATCTGGGGAATACGGTGGCTGCGGCATCATTAGTGTGTTGTTTTTGGCCAAAAAGTCGCGCACAAGCAACGATGTGTGAGCAGGGGCGTTATCGTGGTGCAAAAGCCAATTTTTGTTCTTCCACAAATCCGGGCGTTTCTGGCGGATTGCTTCGCGCAAATTGCGCATAACTTGCAGGTAATATTCCTTATTGACCGTTCTTCCCTGTGGCAAGAACTCATGATGCACCACGCCCCTGCAATCGAAGAAAACTGTCAGCAAAACTTTCACATTCGACCGAACTTGGCGCGCTTTTTTCGGTCTTGGTTCGTGCGGCAGCTTCCATTGAGATGATTGAGCTTTGGTTTCCACGTCATAACCATAAACCCACGATTCGTCACCAGTTATGACCCTCTGGAGCAAATTTGGGTCGTCGCGGACAGAGTTTAACATCTCATTAGCAATGTTCATGCGATGCTGTTTTTGGTCGCAATTGAGCAATTTTGGTACGAATTTCGCGGCGACCCGTCTCATGCCCAAATCATTGATAAAAATCGAATGGCACGAGCCAATCGATATGTTTAGGTCCTCAGCAACTTCTCTAACGGTGATTCGACGATTGGCCAATACCATTTTCTCCACTTCATTAATTTTTTCGTCTGTTGTTGAAGTGCTCAGGCGTCCGGCACGCTCTTCGTCGTTCACATCTTCTCGGCCTTCTGAGAACATTTTGTACCACCGATAAACGTTGCTTCGGTCCAAGGTAGCTTCTCCGTATGCCACAGTCAACATTCGGAATGCATCCGCGCACTTAATTTCGTTTTTCACACAAAATTTGATACAGGTTCTTTGATCCATTTTTTTGAATAGGTAAAAATCGAAGACGATCCAAAACACGTGCAAGCAAAGCAGCTGTCAACAATTAAGTGAACATTCAAAATGGCCGAGCTTGTCGGCATAAGTGAGAGACATGAGTACCAACATAACGCCACAAAAAAATCGAAATTCGAATATACGTAACCCGCGAAAATTCAAAATTCGCGATACTTTTTGAACACACCTCGTACTGGCTAAAGATTTAGTAATATCTAATATTCTTTTGCTTATAACTTGACTATCATTCGTCTGATTTTTGCCTTTAGCAGACCGATAAATGGTCCAGGTTACTAAATATATCTAGAAGTTACTATCCATATATCTACAAAAAAGTGGGAGATATTTTGTTTTTTTCCAATTTGGGTCTGTCTATTGCGAATACTAACTGTATGTATCCGATAAATCAGCATTGGACAAATCAGTTTCAAGCTTCTTATTCATAAGTAAGCCTCATTCTGAACAAAATGAATAAATCTTGTATAATGATATTGAAGTATTGGGAGAAACTAGCAGTGTTTTAAGTACATCCTCCATTGTGTTGTTTCTCTTGACTCACGGATTTCTCCGTCTTTCTTGGTTTAGCTTCAAGTGCTTCCTCCGACATTATTCCGATTTTTCATTATACAGGGTGGCTGATGAAAGCTGCTACCAAAAAAAAAAGAATTGAACTTTTAATCTATTTAATGAATCTACTTAATTTTTTTATTTTGTAGATCGATCTTTAAATTTATGGAAAATGGATAATTGGGACACTGAAACAAGAATTTGGATTGTCCGGAGTCCGTAGTTTTGGTTCAAAGAGAGAGTTTAGGCGCACGTTTGGCGGCGATCCTCCGACCAGATGGACCATAATGAGACTTGTTAACAATTTTGCCGAGCGTGGAACAGTCAAAAGAAGACCTTACCATCGAAACCCTACAGTTCGAACGGAGGAAACTATCGCTGCGGTTGCTGCAGCCATACAAAACAATCCAAGATTTTTGACAAGGAACTTATCTGCTCAAATGGGTATAAGTAGACAGTCATTGCAGTCAATTATGCACAATGATTTGAACTTATTCCCATATAAAATTCAAATGGCCAACAAACTGAACGCAGCAGACTTGTAGATTCGCTTGGAATTTTGCCAGAAGATGCTTCAAATGGTGGAAGAGAACGAAAACATGTTGAACAGTCTTTTTATGTCTGACGAGGCCCATTTCGACTTAAACGGCAACATAAACAAACAAAATTGCCACAGATACCCCATGAGACGGAGTTGCATCCGCTTCGTGTCACAGTGTGGTGTGCAGTTTCATCACGCTGCATTGTCGGGCCCTTCTTCTTTGAAGAAAACGGTCACACCGTTACTGTTACTGGAGACCGTTACTTGAGCATGTTGAGAGAGTTTTTCTTTCCAGAATTACGTCGAAAGAGAATTCCTTTGAAATCTGTGTGATTTCAGCAATATGGTGCAAGTCCACACATTGCCCAGCCTGTGATGAAAGAATTGCGACGAAAATTTCCCAATAAGCTGATATCCAGAATTTCCACATTCCGTTGGCCCCCAGGTCGCCCGGCCTTACTGCACCTGACTTTTTCTTGTGGGGTTATTGCAAACAGGAAGTCTACAAAATAAAACCGACAAATTTGAATGAACTAAAGCAATCCATTCGAGCAACAATCCAATCAGTAATGAACAACTTTTTGATAAGATGCCGCACATGCATCAACGAGCCCCCAGCCAGCTGAAATTAAGGGGTTACATGTGTTTCGTCAGGGAAAAACGGCCTATTTTGAATCATTTTTATACCCTGTTCCCATTAAAAATGGGAAAAGAGGATCATGATGTTGTTCAAAGGTATGTAACAGGTAGAAGGAAACATTTCCGACCCTATAAAGTATATATATTCTTGATCAGCATCAACAGCCGAATCGATATAGCCATGTCCGTCTGTCCGTATGAACGCGTCGATCTCGGAGACTATAAGAGATAGAGCAACAAATTTTTGCATTTAGGTAGATGTATACCAGATCCAATTCGAGTTTGTTTCTGATTTGGAAAATGGTTATAATAATCTGTAGTTAAAGTTTGGTAGATTTTTGATCACGTTCTCTTCAGGCTCGATTTGCGAGTGATATGAAATAACAAAATCCGAGCGCTTCTTCGAAGTCAATCAATATTTTGTTTATTTAAATTTTAGAATCTAAATAAATAAATAAAAAAAAAAATGTAACTCGTTTCCAATGGCACTGAGCATCTAGAAATAAATTCAATCGATAAAACTCAGCTTCCTTCAGAGATTGTTTTCTCTCCCCCTTCACTGGCACGCCAAATGTTATTTGAGAACAAGTGCGCGTGTGTTTTTGATCCATAATTTTCAAAGGGGGTCCCGTCTTTTGTTACAATTTGAGACGACGATAGATAAATAGTGCCTTCGAGACTCACGTCTCAACGCACAACACCATGCCTGACCCATTTCACTGCTGAACATTAGTTCAATATCAAGACTAGTGCTGCTCTCACCATACTCATACAAACTTTGAGGCCGGGCGAAACTTCACTATATGGCCTAGTGGTTAGAGCATTGGCCTAGAAATCGGCAGGTGGAGGTTCTATTCCAGTTGCAAGTGTTGGCGGATTTATATTTTTTTTTTACCTATATTTACTCAATTTGTCAACTTTAAACAGTTAAAGCAAATTTGGTTGTTTTTGTGGCTTTAAAAGATTATTTTTTTGTAATTTTCATTTCATTTCATTAGATGAAACACTTTCCCTTGAGACAACGCGGCATGTAGATGGCGCTAGCTCAACCAGCTTTAAGCTTATTTTACTAGTAGAGGGCGCTTTGCAGTGGCAGCGCCATCTATATGTGAATACGTGGTATGGTGTTGCCAGACAAAACTGTTATATGCGTCTGAACCGGTAAATTTAAATGTTATATTTGAATTTTCAGACAGCTGGAAAGTAGGCAGCAAGAAATTGAACAGGAAATAAATGCAGCATGCTTTTGGGGGCACTGAACGAACAATTTAAGGTACATCCTGGAAGTATGCCACAGTTATTTAAAGAACATGGGCCTGGTATGTGGCGCCCTCTGTCGGCTAATATAGCAAGTATAATTCAATTCCCAATAAATTTAAATTCCACGCAATTTAAATTCCGTCAGTGTTGCCAATTTAGCTATTTTACCACCAGATCTAGCTATTAAGTAAGATCGAAAGCCAGAAACAATAAAGTTTGCTATTTCAAAAATGCTTTTGGGCATTTTTTAGCTATTTGGTAAGTGCAATATTTCTGATAAAACATAATGAAATTCAAGCTGATCTTTAAAATAAATTTGCCAATTTTTAGCAATTTTTGGGAAGCTCTAGCTACCCCTAACCCCTTCAAAATAATTCAGGTCAGTTTTCGAGTCTTTCATCCAGCGAGTGCAAAACAAGGCGTTGCGCATACCCACTGGAGCACACTTCTTAACCTCCAACGAAGAGCTGCACACGACGCTAAAGATCCCATGGGTGGCGGAGGAGATTAAAAGAATAAGCACCAAATACACGGCGAAACTGTCAGACCATGACAACCCACTGGCCATTAACTTGCTGGACAACAGCACCACCACTAGACGACTCAGGCGTTACCATCCCCTGGACCTACCATTTAGAGACCCAGGCTAAGGCATCCCATGACCTAATTTCCTATCCCTATACCATAAAAATTAATATGTCTAACATAAAAATTATATCCTAAGTCAATGTAACCATAAAATTTAATGATTGTCCCTGTAGGGACAGATTTTAAATAAACTCAGAAAAAAAAAAAGTTTTCGAGTCCGAATTCGATCAATCAGTATATATCTAGAATAAATTTGTTGGGTGAAACATTTGAAAAACAAGACAGTAATAGAAAGATAAATGTCTTTTATATTAAAGCCTCGTCTAGATACTTCCCAAAAATTTTCTTAGCCCTGTAAAGTAAATAAAACCATTTCTTATTCTTTTTAATTGTATCATTTCGTTTTTATTTCATCTAACTTTTCATATAAGTATTGTTGAGTTTTCTGATTCTGTTTTCCATTCGGTTTATTACACAATTCTTGTAGTTTTTGTTTTCATATCTTTGCTCTGGCCTCACCAAATTTGAAATATATATTTGTATATATGTATTTATATATATATATATATGTGTAGAGAGATTCAATTATGCGTTCACAAAAAAAAAAGGAAGAAAAAATATTGGTGCTGTGTATTTAGCTTGGTTGATTGTTGTTGGTGTCTTTCTTTCATTTTTTACAATTTGTACAGGAAAACTTGCAACATTTGTTTACGATTAAGGACAAAAAAAAAACCGTGGTTAAATTATAATAAAAAAAAATTGTTTGTTCTTAAACCATAAAAAGCCTTTTGTTCAGAATTGAAAACTAAATTAAATCACATTTAGCATATTTTTTAAAAATGTTTCTGCAAGTCGTTTTGCAGCTCTTAAGGTTAACATTGTTTGTTGTTGTTGTTGTTGTTGAGAAAATTAGTTAATAATTTAATATTTACATTATGCCAAAAAAAAGTGGTGGATATTATGTTAAGTTGTGGTTGTAATATTAACTTTATGTGCTCCGCTTAAAGTGTATGAAAAAAATTGGTTTCTTATTCTGCGGCCATTAAATAACTGGGTTGGTGCTTCGTTGTCTAGAACAACACGTCGATGTACATGTTTCATCTGCTGCCGCCACCCGCCTCGGCCACCGCCGCCTGCTCCTGCTTGACCTTGAGCAACAGCTGCTCGTCGTCGTCATCATCGCAGATATCAATGTCGCCCTCGCCATCCCCATCCACATCGTCCAGCAGCATGCCATGCGTCTCGTTGTCCTTCTCCATCATCTCCTCATCCTCGTCCGGCTCATCCTCCGGCTCGGATTCGGTAACGGCCACCACCGAGGCGGCAACTGCAGCCGCATTCCGTGCACTGGCAGCAGCGGCCACAGCAGCAGCAGCAGCCGCCGCTGCCACCGCTGCCTCGGCATAGCCAGCGGCCGAGCCGTGATGATGATGCATCTGCATCGCATGCTGCACTGCAGCCGCCTGCTGCTGTTGCTGCTGCTGTTGTTGTTGCTGCTGTTGCTGGTGGTGCTGCTGCTGCTGATGGTGTTGCTGCTGCTGCAACTGTTGCAGATGATGCAAATGCTGTTGCTGATTGTACGGATGATGCTGGTGTGGTCCACTCGTTGACACCGAGGACGGCGGTCCGTGATGGCCATGCGAGTAGGCCTGATGATGCTGCTGGGCCATGCCCGCGTGATGGGCAGCAGCCGCGGCAGCTGCCGCCGCATTGGCTGCTGCTATATGAGCATGGGCATGTGCGGCCACCACATGCTTACTTTTGCCCGTGGCCGGAGGCGGTGCGTCGAACAGCAGCCGCGAAATGGAGAAACTGGAGATGGGTGAGTTGTGGGTGCTGCCCGCCGAGTAGCTGGTGTTGGTGTCATCCGAAGTGGGTGTCTCGCGATCACTCTCATCGCTCTTCAACAGCTCGGCCGCCTCCAGGGATTTCTTATGCATGCCCAACAGCCAGGGGGCCACCGATTCATCCTCTTTGGCCGACTTGATGATTGTCTCCGGCAGCGGCAACGAGTGACGCACCATGGCTCCATAGAGGCCGTATTCGGCCATTTTGGTGCTGTGGCCCCAGCATTTTTCGGTTTTGCGCCATTTGGCTCGTCGGTTCTGGTACCAGACCTGCAACGAGGGAAAGAGGGGAGAAGAAAAGGTTGGTTAGTTGGTCACTTAAGGATCAAAGAAACGTTCCACAAACTAAAGTCAGTTACAATTTGGGTTCTGCGATTAGGTTTCATTTTAATGATCAATTGATTTTGATACTGATTATAATTTCGGTGTGACCAGATAAATTGCAGAAAACGCTAATAAAACTGTCAGCTCAGGTTTTACAGAGTTCGTGCATGTTCGTGCGCACCTAACCCTGCACGAAAAGGGACATCAACTTAAAATAAAGCTTACATAAAAGCGTCTATACTTTGTGAAGCTAAAGGAAACCTACCTTTTGTGTTAAGAAAGTCACTCGAAAGAAAACCGAAACCCTGAGCAGCAGAACTTCATTCTCGACAGGGCAGGCTTTCGATAGCCTGTGGCACATCGGACTGCTGTCACAACTTGATCACCTTGAGAGATTGAGAGAAGCTTTCTCATGATCTTGAAGGGAGCTGTTTTCAGAGTGAAAGGGATTTGGGGAAACATAAACTCGCACTTCAAAACAAGGTGCATCATAGCCGCTGATATAGCTGCAAAAACTCATCCCTGGAAGATCTCTGTTCCAGATAAAGTGTCTGCGTAGACTGTAGCGAGCACCCTGGTATATCTGCACTAGACCTTTTAAGAGTAATCTCAAGATTGGTGACAAAATCAATAAACAGGCCAGCTGCTTCAAGTAGTCAGTTGGGGTCTTAAAAGGTACCCCAACACAGAGAGAAAGGAAATTACCAAACAAGCTCCGGAAATTTACCAATATTTTTCAAAAACTTAATGTTTCAGGTCTTTGGGTGAAGGTTTTTGTTTGATCCTTGGTTTGGACCACGATTTACCTACAGTCTCAAGATTTTATTTCAAGAAAGTCTCGTGTTCAGCTGCTATTTCTTTCGTGGTTCGTAAATAAACAGGACTGCTCACATTTCTGAGTGACTCTAAAAAGCAAAGCTGTTGCAATTCCGATTCGATTTCGTTTTGATCTTCCTCTTTCCGAGTGAAATTTCCATGTCGGAATTGCGAACAGTTTGGTTTCAATTCGTTCGTTTTTGCTTTTTTTTTACATGTAGTTTCTGAGGTACAAGGTACTCGTATTTGAACATCTCCACAATATTTGACATATAAAAATGATTGAAAGTTGAAAAGTACTTTCCATTCCACTAACTCTAAGGCAAAACACTCGAAAACCCCAAACAAGTAACTTGATCGTTTTTCGAAAACTGGAACAGACCAGAAAATGTAGAAGAGACAGGTTTAACACTGTTTGGTACAAAACCGGTTTGCAGTCCTGCCCAGAATTACTTCCAGTACTATTACTACCATTTCTTTAAATTGAATTTCGCAGCCTAGTAAAAACAGAATGGATTTTATTTCAGGCAATATTTTTTCAATCGGTGGTGCGGGGCTGACTTTCGGTGGGGCAAAACCCAAATAAATCAAATGCTCCAATTTCATTCCTGGCTATATTTTTTCGATCAAGGGGTCGATGAGCAAACCAAGAAAAACAGGCTGGGGTTTTTATGTAAAATTGTCCACAACAAAGTTCCAAATCGCCCAATTAACTTAACACCAACACTGTCATAACTTCAAAAACACGATTTAGTTAATAATGCAGAAATATTCGCTGAATCGTGTTCCATATTGTGTATAATTTTTATACTAATATCTTTCATAGCCTGCGACTGAGATGACAATATGTCAGTATCATTTTACAGGTTAATTATACCCTGTTCCCATTAAAAATGGGAAAAGGGGGATCATGAAGTTGTGCAAAAGTATGTAACAGGTAGAAGGAAACATTAGCGACCCTATAAAGTATACATATTCTTGATCAGCCGTAACAGCCGAGTCGATTTAGCCATATCCGTCTGTCCGTCCGTCCGTCTTTGCATCTGTCCGCTTGTCTGTCTGTATGAACGCGTCGATCTCAGAGACTATAAGAGTTAGAGCCATACATTTTTGCACATATGTAGGTAGGTGTATACCAGAGTCAAATCGATTTTGTTTCAGATTTGGAAAATTCCTCCCCCTCCCCCCCTTTAAGCGCAAAAAACTGTCAGAGCCACAATTTTTAAGTTAGACCCTCGAGACTTTTTATATATATATCATGTAAGGCCCAATATCTATCTACTGAAAAGATCAATAAGATCGGACAAAAAACACCGAAGTTATATACGGGCCTTGCATTGTCAGTTACCGCGTTTGCGTATGTTAGAGTGTGTGTGTGGATTCGCCATGGGGGGATGTAAATCTTCAAAAGATACTGCTGGCCAGTACCAACAGTATGCACAATTCACCAACAACGTTGGCGCCTACGTACTAAATACACCCCCTCACAACTGGACACCTCATTCCCCGCTGGATCACCGTTAAGTATTACTTCGCGAGGATGGGTGCTCTCGTTCGCATCTTCTCAGATCGCTCTGGATGCCTAAAATGAGCTCGCCAATAGTTCTCCAGTTGGAATCTGACTCTAGCATGTAGCTGACGAGGTCCTCGATGGGTGGTACAAACTCTTGCCTGGTTCTGTACCTTATACAGCGGTACAACACGTGATGTGGATTTTCGTTCTCGTTTGGGCAGGCCGGACATTCCGGTGTCTCTTCGAGCTTGAACCTGTGCAGGTACTCTCTTTATCCTCCATGGCCAGTGAAAAACTGAGTTAGGTGGAAGTTTAATTCCCCCCTCCGTCCTGCTTATCCATTCAGTGTTGCCAGAACATGAGGTTCAAAAGTTGCTAGATTTTCCAAAAAAAATTGCTAGAAATAGCTAAAAATACAAAAAAATTGCTAAAAAAAAATAGCTAAAAATAAGAACTTAAAAAACTGTTGTTTTCGGACAGTCCAACAGATACTAGTAAAAAAATTAACTTGTAATAAGTTTCGAATACAAAAATACTTTAAACGAGGTCTGCAAACCGCCAAAATAAGGGACCCAAGAGCTGATAAATTTGCGCAAAAAATTGCTAAAAATAGCTAGAAATTGAAAAAAGTGTTTTTAAGACTAAAATCTAACTGTAACTTAAAAAAATACGGTAATTGTCTAGTATAGTAAAAGCACATACATAATTTCGGTACAGCATTTTTTGCATGTTAATTCTCCATAATTTGCGGTGTATCGAAAGAATTATTTTAGATTTTTTAAGCACAGGTTTCTGTACTTGATTATTACCAAAATTACTTTGGAAGGTGCTAAGACTAACAAATTCTTCAAAAAGGACAGAGTCCCGAGCCGAATTCACAATCTCCCTTTTTGTTTGGAGTCCGAGCCGAACCCAAATCTAGGTATAACGAAAGATGAAAGGCCAAAAAATGCTGATCTCATTACTGAGAATTATGTAACGAAATTTAATAACTTCGTCCATATCAGCAATATTTGAGTTTTTTGCTCATTATAATGAAAAAAAATATTTTGCGACAATTCATAGTAGTCAATTTCCTTGAAAAAATATAAAGATTGAAGACAACCTGAATGTTTTCATTGGACAATCACTACTGTAGATAGAACCCTTCAGTGGGCCAGTATCGAATCAGTACTGAAATTAGCGCTGATTTGAAAAGTTGGTACTAAAAACATGGCTTCACTTACTTGCTCTTCGGACATGAATCTAGTACAGGCAATGCTTTTTAGCCATAAATTGAAGTACTAAATCTCATGAATCTCTACCGAAATCACTCATGAACTAAAGCAATGTCTAATGATTATGCCTTAAATTATATAATTATCACTCTGAAATTCACTTTTGAGAGTTTTTACTCGGGGGAAGTTCTATAGCAAAGGTTTCAAACCAATTTAATAGGCGTTACTTCGCACTTTGTCTTAAAAATTTAAAAATTGCTAGAAATAGCTAAACATTATTTTAAAGTTGCTAGATTTATAGCTAATAGCATTTCCAAAAATTTATAAGCATTTCCACTTTCAAAAATGCTAGATCTAGCAACTAAATAGCTAAAATGGCAACACTGTATCCATTCCTCCAGGTTTGGAATTAGTCTGTGGGTCCATTTTGCGTTTGTGGCCATGTTCCACCGCGCCTGCCATGTAGCCATAGACGCAACTCTTTCCGACTTTCGAATGGCGTCGGTCGTCACCGGACTTTCCATCACTGCTCGCCCTTCGTAGATCTCCTTCATTTCGAGTGCCAGTATATCCACCGGCACCATGCTAGCCAGAACTAAGGCTGCCTCATCCGAGACCGTCCGGAATCCGTATATCACTCGAAGTGTGCTTAGTCTGTAAGGCGTTGCAAGCTTCTTTTGAAGGCTCTTGTTACTTGTTGGTGCGGCATAGAGCAGCACCGAAGTAACTACTCTAGCCAGTAGTTGTCGCCTTCCAGCTCTGAGCCCTCCTACGTTGGGTAGCATCCACGAAAGGGCTCTCTGTATTTTGGAAGCTTTTTAGCTAGCATACTCGACATGGGGTCGAAAGCTTATCCTGTTGTCCAGCATCACACCCAAGTATTTTATGTACTCCTTCGATTTCACAAGTACATTGTCCACCAGTATGTTCGTGAACTCTATCGTCTTCCTGCTTGTGATTAGCACCGCCTCCGTTTTTTGACCAGCTAGTTCTAGATGCGCTTCCTTCATCCAACTGCCCACTCGTCTTATCGCCGCATTTGCAACTGACTCCAGCTGTCCAATTTCCTTTGCTACAACTACAAGCGCTAGGTCATCCGCAAACCCTATCAGCTTGCAGCCTTGGGGTAGTTGTACTCTTAGCACCTCGTCATACATTATGTTCCACAGAAGTGGTCCAAGAACCGACCCCTGTGGGACGCCTGCCGTTATGCTGTAACGCCTTTGGCCTTCCTCGGTATCATACACTAGCACTCTGTCTGACAGGTAGTTAGATATGATCCGTTGTAGGTAGGTAGGTGCTCCAAATTGGTGTAACGCCCGTTGTATGCGCGACCAGCTAGCCGAATTAAAGGCATTTCGGATGTCCATTGTTACCACAGCACAGTATTCCGTGGTGCCCCATCTTCCCTCAATCGCCTTGGTTGAAATATCGACAACCGCCTTGACTGCGTCCCGTACCGTGCCTTACGGAATCCATATTGGGATTTAGATAGGGCCTTCTTTTCATCGACTACTGCCAAAAGTCGAGTATATACGATCCTTTCCAGAATCAGAACGGTCTGTATCCTGACGGGTCTTCAATTGGCTTACCTCCTTTTGGCAGTAGGATAAGCCGTTGCTGCTTTCACCTCTTTGGAAAAGCTCCCTCCAGCAGACATCTTCCAAACGTCGCAGCAAATACGTCTGGTCTGGTTGCGATCGCGAGCTTTAGTGCCTTATTGGGTAGTACCAATGCGCTTTCATGCAGCCTTCACCTCTTCAACAGACACTTCCTGCTCTAGGAAACAGCGCCTCGACTATTCTTCCGAGCTCAGTAGGGATCAAATCAATCTTTTTTCGGATCGACTTAAGAATATCCGGGATTACCCTGTTTCCAATCCTGTTTCTGATTGATGTAATCCCGTTTGGATTGATTTTTTATACTCTACAGAGTTACACAGAGTATATTAAGTTTGTGCAAAAGTCCGTCTGTCTGTCTGTCGACTCGGCTGTTGATGCTGATCAAGAATATATATACTTTATGATATCGGAGATGCTTCCTTCTGCCTGTCACATACATTTGCACAACTTTAGTAGACCCTTTTTACTGTACAAGAAAGGGGTATAAAAAGTAAGCCCTCACATATGTAGCACGCATCTGCTAAAAAATACTCAGGGGAATTAATGTTTAATAGCCTTCCCTTATGTTGGCCACAGACAAACGGAGAAGTCGAAAGAATGAATCGAGCTTTAGTCAAACGACTCGAAATAGCAAGCAAGAGGGGAAAATAGAGAGGGAAAATAGCTGCTGATAAAAAGAGAGGGGCAAGGGACAGTGACATAGCGGTCAAAGATAGCGTGTTCCTTAAGAATGCAGTGTTACCTCACAAACTGACACCAAACTATGATACAATCGAGTATAAGGTGGTGTTGAGGGATGGTAACATCGTTCAGCTGTCGGACGAGGAATGTGAGTCATCTTAAGAAGGTGCCGAAAGAACTTGTCACTATCCCGGATCCGAAACCTACTGGATCAAATACCACAGTCGCGGACACAGTCGCCTGGACCCCTACGTCACATTTGAAGGTCTTGCCTAATTATTTATTTATTCGCCAAATGAACATAGTTCTTAGCTGGCTACACTAATCTTAACCTAAGTTATAAATATATATAATATAAAAAAAAAGAAGACAAATTTAATGCCTTATGGTAGAGTAATATTCTGCTTGCAGTGTCTTAATTAATGATTTGTTAGCATCGAAGTCAAAGCGCATGCTAACGGGCAAGGAGTTAAAATTATGAAGGGCTCTAGATCTGGGCTCACGAAGGGAATAATTGGTTCGGCAAATTTGAAGGGAAAAGGGTTGAAAGGATCTAAGATTCCTAGTTGGTACACCAAAGCTGATCTTGACTAACAAAAAAGGACTATCAATAGCACCTATAACAAGGTCGTTGAGAGAAACATAAGTGATGCAATAGTTCTCCGATCTTCTAGTGTTGAGAGATGCTGGTATAGACTAGTATACGATAGCAAAGGGTCAGACAAGTTGAGCGGGAGAAGAGCAAATTTGAGAAATTTTTTTTGTACCCTTACGAGCCTCTTTATGTGAATTGCGCCAGAGGGATTCCAAATAAATGAGGCATATTCCAATTTGGAACGCACAAATGCCGAATAAATGCTCAATCTGGTGTATGGGTCCTTAAACTGGCAGGCATTGCGCTTAACAAAGCCAAACATGGAATAGGCTTTAGGCAAAATGTAGTTTAAGTGCTCATTAAAAATAAATTTTGTGTAAAATTTTACTCCCAAATCAATGGGCTTATCCCGGCTCGATAAAATTTGATTGGCGATTGAATAAGTCGCCGTAATGTTGTAGACACATTTGCTATATCTGACAGTGAAGCATTTGTTTAGATTAAGTGGAAGTAGGTTGTGTGCACACCAAGAGCTGACCCTATCTAGGTCGTTTTGTAATAAGCTAACGTCATTTAAGTTTTTAATAGATCGAAAAATTTTAAGATCATCAGCATAAAGCAAAAACTCACAGTTATGAATACTTAAACAAATGTCATTAACAAAAATAATGAAAAGTAAAGGTCCAAACGCACTCCCCTGTGGAAGTCCAGAAGTAGAAACATATGAACTAGAAAGCGAGCTGTTTATTCTGACTCTATAAGTCCGGTGGTCCAAGTAGGATTCAATCCAACATAATAGCAAGGAATGAAATCCTAGCTTAAGAAGCTTTGCAAGTAGTGCATGATGATGATGCATGATGATGATAATTAGGAGATGATAGAAATATTCAGTTCTATTGTGTCTACCAAGCAATAAAGAACGAATAAATATAGAGCAAAACCATAAGCATTACATTGACGAATGCTTGCCGAAGTTACGCATCTCTCTGTCAGAGAGAGAGAGACAGTCACATTTTTCCTTCTCTCTTCTTGGGCAACACTTGGGGAAAGTAACCAAAATTTCATACAACAAATTCGGGAGAATTCTGCTCATTACTTTACAACAGCGTATAAGACTTAAGTGAAATAGAAGCTTTTCTCAGCAGCCAGTGGCCAGTGCTCTGCTCCTAATGCCGACCCCTTGTTCCAGCCTAATGTTAGAATGCAGCGTCCTGGGTTTGTTTCTATTTAGAGTTTACTTTATTTCTGCATTAATTATGCACTTCTGCTTGTCGTTTTTCTCCTGCGCTTTTAATGAGCTGTTAAACATTAACGCACACACACACACAAAGGCAGAAAACAACAAAAAAAATGATTATGCATAATTATGTAATTAACATTTAAACAAAAGAGGTTATGGCTGTAAACAAAAGCATTTAACAAATTGCTATTTGCATTTTCGCCTGCTTCCCGCGGGTAGGAAGCGTGTGCCGCACTTGTTAACATTTTGTCATTCAATCGACCGACCACCCCCACACACAACTAACAACTAGGCGCATTTTAAAAAGTCATTTATCAACGCATTAGCAACACTGATTGAGTTTGCCAACCCACCTCCCCCCCACCCGCCGCTCAGGGGGGTGGTGTTAACTGTTGCCAACTCAAGCAGATTTAATTTGCCATGTTTTTATTTTTCGACAATCTCAAGTGCAACAACAAACAACTAGACAAACTGTAAATGCAAATGTTGACATCGCACCAACGAAACGAGGAAAACCTCCGCCGACGCCGCCGCGTGGCCACCGCCGGTTTATGGTCCCTGGCGAATTGTACCGCACATGTTGCCAACGCCGCCGCCACCACCCTGGGAAAGCCAGAAGAAGCTTGGCTAAAAATTAAGTTGAACTTTTCACAACAGAAGATTAAGTTGTCCCTGGGGTCGCTCGCCCACTTTACAAGTTGTCTGTGAAATTGAAAATTGACCGTTTAATGTTCTAAAGCGACGTCCACTAATAAGTACTTGAAATCCAAATTCGGGAGGGATGGGAGAGATGCCTTGTGGCAAGTGCTGTTGTAACTCGCATTTAATTTAATTAGTTTTGTGCTTATGTCCGATTTTTGTAACATTCTTAGCGTGGGAGAGACGGATTATGGGAATCGCTTGAGAGATTAGCAGCTTCCTCAAAACTCTCTGATGACTCGGAGCACGAACCGTGTAAAGTTAGCTAAAGGTATGCGTGTTTTTTTTCGTGCTAGGCTAGCTGAGCACGAAATCAGATGATGGGCAAATGAAGAGCACGATTCAATGAAAAAGTGCTGCCCATCCTTAAAATATAACCTCAAATGTGAGTTGAAAGCAGAGTCTCTAAAACGTCCCGTAATTAGTGATGTTAAGTATGCAATTTCTGCATTTTTTGTTCTTCTTTTTTTTTCAAAAATTTTACTCTGCCTAATGGTGCTTAAAATTTAGCAAGTGCGGCACTAAAAGTGGCAATTTTTTTTACATCATTTGGACAATTGGAACATGCGGTTGAGTGCAT
This sequence comes from Lordiphosa collinella, assembly GCA_018904265.1. Taxonomy (NCBI): domain Eukaryota; kingdom Metazoa; phylum Arthropoda; class Insecta; order Diptera; family Drosophilidae; genus Lordiphosa; species Lordiphosa collinella. The sequence goes on along the minus strand of JAEIFV010000183.1, from coordinate 207,738 downwards.
TTTGAATGCGAGTTTAATGCATTTAAAAAAAAAATGTTTTTCCATTGTTTTAAGTTTATTGTTAAGCAAAAAAAAAAAAAGCGCACCCTAAGCAGCAGGTTGGCAAACTTGAAATGGACAGGCAAGCAGGCGGAAGACCTCTTTGTTGTTTGTGCTTCAAATGTTCGGTATGAATGTGTGTGTGTGTGTGTGTTTGTGTGGAAATTAGCAGCAAAAACATGCTAAAGGAGAAGGCCGAGCCAATTGCACAATTGGCAAAAACAATGCAGCCAAAGTTGACAGCTTATAGCTTGGTCCTTGTCGCACTCAAAACCGTTTAAGTACAGGCGACACACAAAAAGAACAAGGGGCAATTTAGTATGGAAATCAGGAATGCCCACAGTCTGCTTACGGCAGTGCAGCAAAGGGAAAGGCCACAGAAAACAGCTGGAGAAAGAAATAAGGTTATTTACAACAACACTTGTGCGCCTAGAGTTAAAGACTGTGAGGAATTCTGATTTAGAGTGTGGTGCTTAAAAGAACATATAGAAAACTACAAATGTTTCCCGAATTTGTAGTTGTCTATATATGGAACACCTTAACTAAAACTGGGAATATTTTGCTCTAGTCTTTTCACGTGCGATGAACGAGCGAATTAAAGAAAACTGTAAGAGACTTGTAACAAGATCAAATTCCAGTTGAACAATTTGTTATATCCTAAAAAAGAGCAAATCTAAACCACCTGCCCCCAGCGTATTAAGCAGTGAAACAAACTTTCTGCAAACTTTTACATATGCAAATAAAACCTGCTGCGACTTCGTTCGCCTTTAAGTTTACAAATTACCTAAATCAGGGGGGTGCTTCCGTTTTCGATTCGATCCAGAGCTCGCAAAAAACTCTCAACACTTTCAACGTGCTGGCAAAAAAACAGTTTGGTTACGGATACAACGAAAACAGGGAGCGAAAGACAGTTTCAGTTTTGTTTTTGCTCAATTCTGTTGCGCTCAGAGCAAAGACCGCTTTTTTCGTTTCTGTTTCTCTCCTGTCTTTTACTGACACTTTTGCCAAAAGTGTACTTCCGAAGTGTTTTTTGCGTATGTATATGTGGTTGTGTGTTGCGCTCGTGTGTGTCTTTGTATAACAAGACAGTTGGACTTTTTACCATGAAATATGCCCTTTTTTCATGCTTACTTTTCAAGTGAGAAGGCCTGCAAACACGCCTTCGGCTTCCTTTTGCAATGGAAACGACGAAAATCTCAGGGGTTTTAACCGTTGCCGTTTGGGGTGACGTCATCAGCTGCCTTCGGCTTAAGAAATTTCTTACTTTCTCAGTACTGCAGATGTACTAACTTTGTAAGTAGTAGGAGGAAAGAACTGAGACGTTCGCTGCCAAACCTCTGAGTTTTGCATGCCACCAGATGTACTGATTTTTCTTATGTCAAGCTTCATAGTCCGACTGGGGAGCGTACATACATAATACACACATACATACAGCCTACCAAACGCACAAAGCAAAAACAAAACACTTTTCGCAGACACTTATTGTGTTCTGCTCATTTGAAGACAGTTGTTTAGTGAGCGCTCGCTCAAAACAGTTGCTGTAGGAGGTTGTCGGGTGACCGATTCGCTTGTTTTGCTCAACCGAAAACACGTAACAGAAAACACATACAGTTGCGAGAAAAAGTGTTCCGCTCAGTGAGAGAACGCTTGTGCTGCGTTTGTTTCTGTTTTTTACAGCAGCTGGTCGTAGTTTTTGTTTCTGTTTTTTTACTGAGGCTGGTCGCATTGAAAAAAGTATTAACAGTTTTTTATGAGCTATGATTCGATCAAATCATGCGGAATCGAAATGTCTAAAAACCGACTATGGTATTTGGCTTTTAATTTTAAATTTCCTTTGGCTTTTATTTGACACTTTTGTTGGCAAATCGTTTGAACCAAATTCTTCAATCGTTTCTTGGAATTCGCCACTCTTTGCAATTCCGATCAATCGAATTCGGAAACGGGAACTGGCCTGTAGATCCTTCCCAAACTGCTTGCAAATCGAGTTTCGTTCAGATCGGCACAAAATAACGTTTGACCCACCCAGAAAGATTACATAGTAAAGTGAATTTTTCATAGTTTCCTTAATGATATTTTATAAGTTTGAGTTCGGTCAACGTTAACACTGTTTATTGATAACGACTGAACCGCACCTTAATAAACATAAGGTAAGCACTTAGATCACAAATGAAATGGACTAGAAAACAAGAAACTTTGAGCTGTTACATTATAACGAGAGAGCAAAGCTAACTTGGTCTGTGCCGAAGTTTTAATACACTTGAAACGAAAAATTCAAATGTCAGCTACAAGAAGTAAGCAGATGATCCGCGCGGTTCCGCGCGCAAAATTTCAGCTCGATAGCTTCTAAACTGAGGGACTAGAAACAGACAGACGGACGGACAATGCTCAATCGACTAAGCTCGTCTTGCTGTGGTCGGAGATGATTTCTTCTATGCTTTCAACACTTTTGGCCAACATTATAATACACTTTTCACGTATATAAAAATATCAGCTTAATGCAGCATTAACTTACATGTAAGTTGTCTTATAAAACATTTGGTTCCTATTCAATTTTTTGAATCTATGCCAAGCCATTTGAAATCTGTCCCATGGTAGAGTAGGGTGAAGCCCCTTGGTTTGAATAGGAAATTTATGTTAATACAATGGGCCTAACTTGGTCTAAGTATCAAAGGGATTTCTTGCTCCTTACGAAACTTTAAGAGAGGATTGAAAAACTAATGGAGATGTTTGTAGTGAAGTTAAGATGATACTCTCTTACTGCCTCTCAAATCAACTCACAGCCGCAAAGCTGCTGGCTAACTTAAGCGGCAAAACCCTTCCTATGAGGAAGTAATTGGTATCATCTCGAATCTCGAAATAACCTGCCCAGACAAAAAGGAAAGTTGTTGATCATCTATTGAATGATTTTGGTATTCATTTTTGATATTAAAATATCCATTTAATATTTTAAGCGTTGCTGTACAATGAGGTACAATTATAAAACAGCGGTGGGCAAGCCCTTGCACCCATTGCTCCCGAGAGGTATTTTGCGGCAACAGGCATTCAAAATTTCTTCGCTTCAACAAGACAGATCGAAAAGTGCAATTGCCAATTGCGTATCGGGGCATGGAGCCAGTCGTGTGCACCGCAGAGACGACTGCAAAAACAAATACATGCAGTGCATGCCTGACATGTGGAATCAAGCATCGGTAATAGGGGCTATTTTTGTTTTTGGAATGCTTCAAAATCAAATTTTGTGCCCACGTCTGATTTAAAATAAAAGATTTTATGAAGGAAAAGGAACATTTGGGTTCTTAGAGTTGATAGAAATAATTCAGAAAGAGTTGGGAAAAGGTTTATCCTTGTTCTTATCCCTTTTAGGACCAGTGTTGCTTAAAGGCAACATTGTTCGAGATTTGGACAATGTCTAATCCAACTACACCATCAACAGAAAAAAATTTATATTTATACCCTTGAAGAGGGTATATTAAAATTGTCCGAAGGTTTGTAACGCATAGAAGAAAGCATTTCCGACCATATAAAGTATATATATTTTTGATCAACATGACGAGCAGAGTTGATATAGCCAGGTCCGTCTGTTTCTATGCGATTTCCTTCGTCAGTTTGAAAGCTATCTTCACGAAACATTCCACGAAGTCTTGTAGTACCAACACGCTGCACAAGTATGAAAACCGGCCGGATCGGACAACTATAGCATATAGCTGCCATAGAAACGATCGGTCGAAAAACTTGTTTTAGTGAGAAAACCTTTTTTGTTTTGAATGGAATCGGTATCATGCTTTTTCATGATTTCACTTTTTTCCTCAGTGTATTTGTAATATGACTTTTAGTACCGTATTCAGGATCTTATTGCAGTGGTCTTAAGGTTTCTCACCACCAAGACTATGATATAACGACCCATTTACCAATGATTCATGCAATTTATGGACTGTTGACTGATGGTTTATGAGGTTAACATGAACACGAAAAGGCTTTTTTAAAGCCCGATTAATTTTACATCCACTTAATCTTCTGGTGAAAGTTCGAACCTAAACAAAAAGAGTTTCATTTATAACAACAAAAAAACTACAAGCAAACTTTTTGTTTATCGCTTTCAAAGCGGGGAGCAGGGTCTCACACTAATTCGATAAAGCCTTAGGAGGCATACATACAAAAAGGCTTCTGTTCGTTTAAAGCTGTCTTTCGAATTTTTGCGCGCATGCTGCTTTGAAATTCCCAAACACCACAGGCACGAAGAGACTGCTGTTGAGCGGTTTAGATAAGGCAATGATCGCTGATGTTGAGAAACAGCTGTACGATCTACCAGTCTCCTTTGTGGTGTTATGCGAAAGCATAACATGACCTCGAACCGGCTAATAGAGTCGAAGCCGGCAAATTTACGCTTAATGCTCGCCAATATACATAAAAAACGGAACTTTTGCGAACAAATAAAACTAAAATAAAGGTTCGAGGGAGTTTATCGTCAACAAATCAAGGCAAAGTTAACTTTTGGAAGTTTATATTACGAAAATATGCTAATTACAGCATCTTTCGGTTAGTTGACAATTTTGTCGCCTGGCAAACAGAGCATTGACTTTTGAGAGCAACAAAAATACACATGTATGTAGGTAGGTAGGTGGTACATTTTGGGCCAAAGAATGAAAGAGCAAAGGAGAGCAAACTACGAGTAGTAAGTCTGCTGCAAGCGAGAGCAAAAGTGTGTGTGTGAGAGGGAGAGAGCAGTAGAGAAAGCTTTGATGTGGTCGGGTCGAGTCTGGTCTGGTCTGGCCAACCATATTTTTCAATGTGCTGACAAGAAGCAAGAAAGAACAACAAAAAAACCCACAAAAAAAACAGGGGCGAAAATGCAGACACTCACACACACGCACAAAATGGAATGCAATTAAAAACGGCAGGCAGCAACAACAACAAAAAAAGCACAAAAAACAATCACTGGGAGGGGAGAAGGAGCGGGAGAACTTTTTTAATGGTGGCTTCGATTTGCCTCTGCTGCTGCTGCTGTTGTTGTTGTTGTTTGTCTGAATGAATTTGCATGGCTGCCTCATCTTTGTGCTTCGTCCTTAGTCCTTATCGTGCTGCTAATGATTGCCTCGGCCCGAGTACACCTCCCTCCTCCTCCCCTCTACACGTCCTAGCGGCAATTTTTCAAGCTGTGCGCAGACTGCGCCATATTTGCACTTAATTGAAGTGTATGCGAGTGAGAGAGAGTGAGTGTGTGTGTGTGTGTGTGCGAGGTGAGTGTTTCCAGTTATTTGTGCGTTTTGCATTAAAACACAATTTTTTTAAGGCCAATTGTGCTTGTTAATTTGATTTCTGCACCACCACCACCACCCACTCACTCAAAACTCAGCGTGAAGTAGGCAACACAGCCCCATTAACATAAGCAATATCCTTTTAGAGACAGCGGCAGCGCCATCTTGCGGTTGTTCAAGTGGCTGCCGTTGAATGGGAATGGGAACCGTCATGCAGAAGGATAAGGATAGACTAAGTCCAACATCCAATCCAAAGAATTTTAAGAACTGGATTCTCGATATGTAAATAAATCAGCAAGACTGTCATAATTTTTGTTGCTTTTTATCAAATTTTCTCAAATTCGTAAAACGTACAAATAGAAAGTCATCTTGGCCCATTGCTCTTTGCTCTGTTTATCACTGACATTCCCCAGTTAATCACCGCATCGCACGTTCTAATGTACGCTGCATGAAACAGAGAAGCCCGCAGCCTATACGCGCCAACCGCATTCGCTCTTTGTTTTGCACAATGCCATAGCCGCGCGTATACGTATGCATTTGTATGCGTAAAATTTATTGTTTTGCGCGGCTTAAATTGGGATCCTCATCGCCTACAACCATCTTACATAGACAGGATACGGCTAATAAACCTGCCAACCTTAAAGAACCAAAGAACTTGTCATGAACATAAGCTGAGCAGATTTGGTACGCAAAATGTTTGCGTCCTTATAAAGTATGTATATTCTAGATCAGCATCAACAGCCGAGCCGACATAGCGATGTCCGTCTGTGCTTATGAACGCACAGATCTCAGAGGTGGTAAGTGAAAGAGGTATGACATGTATGGGGCAAACACTTTTTATACTTGCAGGCAGATTAAGTTAATTTTTTTATTTTTTCCACGCCCCCTCCCGCCCCCCGCAAGTAATACAAAACATCATTTCTCCCACAGCTTTATAGATACGAAGGCCGTCCCAGAAATTGACGACCTAGCACAGTAGTGTCGGAAAATGTTCACAAAAAATATTAAAAAGGGGAAGTACCGACTATTAAAAGCTTAAGTTTGAAGTTTGGTGCCTTTACCTTGCACAGTTTTTTTCTGTCGATTTTAATAGAGAACGCTTGTTATTGATTTGCAAACATGGACAAAATTGGTCATCGTTATGTGATACAATACTTTTATATAAAAGGTCTTAGTCCAACCAATATTAAAAAGGAGCTGGATTCTACCTTACGTTATTCTGCTCCCTCGTTTACAACTATAAAATATTGGGTGGCTGAATTTAAGCGAGGTCGTTTGAGCTGCGAAGATGAACATCGTAATGGAGGTCCAAATGAGGTGACCACTTCAGAAATGGTGGCCAAAATTAAAAAATGTGTATTGAGTGACCGGCGATTGAAAGTTTGTGAGTTAGCTGAATGTGTAGGCATTTCAAAAAGTGCTGTACATCGCATATTGACCGAAAAATTGGACATGAAAGAGTTATGCGCAAGATGGGTGCCGCGTTTGCTGACTTCAGAACAAAAACGCCGGTTCACACCTCTGCTAAAATTAATGAATTTAAATTTGAATTGCTACCTCACACCCCTTATTCGCCAGACTTAGCTCCCTCTGATTATTTCTTATTTCCAAACTAGAAAAAATGGCTCGGAGGAAAAAGATTTGGCAACGATGAAGAGGTGGAGTCCGAGGATAATGCCTATTTTGAAGAGCTTCACAGTTCTTATTATAAAAAAAGTATCGAAGCTATTAAACCTCGCTGGGAAAAGTGTATCGACCTAAAAGGATCCTATGTTGAAAAAATAAAAAAAAAAATGATAAATTTTTGTGTCGTCTATTTGTGGGACTGCCTTCGTATGGTGAGCCGAGCTTAAGTTTTCGATGAGGTGGTCCGGTTCGGGTTCAAGAAGTCGAAAAAATAAGGCACCCGATTCATAGTCCGGTTCGAGAACCCTAAAAAACCCGAATCGTTCCGGCTCTCAGGGGTTTGGCTCCGGTCATTTTCAACATTTTCACTTGAGAAGTCGATAGCCACATCCTTTTCAATCAACTTGGATATGCCATTACTGTTAAATAGATGCAATTTCGGGCACTGTGCCGTTGTCTAAGAACTGTGGAATCCACAGGTTCGAGCTCTGAAAAAAATTCGTTCTAAGTCCGCCGAAGTCCATTCGTTGACAAAAATAGTTATATCCTTTTTTTCTGGAACCGTGTGAAGAGGTTTTCTGGTGTCATATTAAATATATTTGTTTAAATATCATCCTAACTTTACAAGTCGTGAGAGACTTATAAATTATCGCGTTAGTCACACTAAATAATAAGTCAATATTAAGAACATTTTGAGCTTGCTTTATAAACCCAGAAATCGCAAAAGATTTTCTTATAATACTTAGTTTGGAGAACTTTATATATAAAGTGACAAGAATAATGCTTTTAGATTATAGAGAAGGAGAGCCGTACGCATTAAATCTACTTGGCTTTGAGCAGTCGGTTTGAAATCTCTCAACTTTTGTTATCTAATTTAGTAACCTAGCATTTTGAAGACACTTCAGAAGCAGTTTTAGGAATTAAATGAAACCGCTTATACAAAATACTCTAGAGATATCTCTAGAGATATCCAGAAATTCTATTTTTTTCCGTTCTGTTTATTTGTGAAGAGGTTTCTTCTTTCCTTTTTATAAGTTTTTTATTATAACTTTACCGTCCTTCTGTGGGAGTTGAACTTCTAACCTTTTACTTAACACAGCAAGAAATTCAACAATTAGGCTAAGCACTTAACACGCAGAAAGCCAGATGAGGCTTACGCATCTTGCGCATTTTCATAGCTCATGCTCAAAATGAGCAGTGCAAACTAACTAAATCCACCTAGATTTGCAAAAACAGGAACATGAGAAAACGCTCCTAAGTCTTTATGAACGGTAACCACTTGAGTTGGGTTTTGGACGGCCTTTATTTTATTCTAAGCTTAAATTGGTTCTTTCGGTTTGGGTTTCAGTTCGTTTTGCTGTTTATGGTCTTGTCTAAGTTAGAGTTAAAAGATCTGACAGCCTATTTCTATATCATGGTTTTTAGTCGAGAGAATCATATGCGATTCTATAACTTTCGTTTGAAAGTTCTATTAATTGAATTGAATTTCATGCCTACTAAGAAAACTTCATGAAGTCTGCTTCATCGTGTGAGTCCCGATTTATAAGCAGATGTGAGTTTTGCGGAATTTATCGAATCGCACAACTTTTGCACGTCTGAAAATACCGATTTTTGGGTAGAAGGTTGTGCACTTTCATCGAGTTCTTGTGAGAGTGTTGCTTCTGCTTTGTAAGTTGTCGATGATCGTCGCCTCTTTGCAACTTGCAATTTGTGTACTCTTGTGCTTTTTTTTTTTTTGTTTTGTTGTTTTTTGGAGTGTCGGCGAGTGCCGCTTGCCACGTTTTCTTACTTCATTTTTTTTGCAATTGCAATTGTGTGCACTCGTAATTATGTAATCAGTGAGGCCTCATTATGGAGCCCCTGAGTGTGGCAACACTTGCCAAGTGGCAAGTGCGGGAGGAGTACACACACGTACATACATACCGACTTAAGTACATATATAATGCGGAAGACTTCATTCTTCTCACTTTGCACAAATCGAAGTTGCCTTTGATTTGCACAGCACAAGTGCATCTTTACGAGCGTCGTCAGCCCCATAAAAGCAAACGCCATTGAGGCGATAAACTTCTCAACTGTCGAGACTGCAATGCTACGTGAGAACATAAAGATTTGGTATCGAACTAACCTGTATCCGATCCTCGGCCAGACCCGTTTTCATGGACAGCAATTCCCGCGCACTCACATCCGGGTAGTGTGCCTCCTTGAATGCCTTCTCCAGTTCCTCCAGCTGGCTGCTGGTGAATATGGTGCGGCCGTGTCTGCGTTTGTTCTTCTTCTTGCCGCCTGGGCCAGTGCCACCGGGACCCACCAGCACATCACCGGCATGGCCGGCCAACAGACCATTGGGATTGGCCCCGCCAAACGCCGACTCGGCATGATGCGCTGCATGCACATGGGCGTGGGCATGATGGGCCGCCGCGTGGGCGTGATGCGCGTGATGAGCCGCGGCCGCAGCAGCGGCATGGTGATGTGCAGCAGCGGCAGCAGCTGCCGCATGCTGATGGGCTGCCAGAGCCACATGATGATGCGTGGCGGCACCGGCAGGTGAAGAACGTTGGGCGGAGGTAGAGGAGGAGCCGTGTCCAGCGGAGCCGGAGCCGGGACCAGAGCTGGCACCCGTACTCGAGGCATTACTGCTGGAGTTGCCGGCCTGACCATTGCTGGCCGTGGGTGAGCCCAGGTGGGGTCCATTGGTGGAGTTGTTGTTGTTGTTGTTGCTGCCGCTGGTGGGAGCATTCGTTGAGCTGTTGTTCTTACTGGGCGACTGTTCGTCCCCACTGGCATTGGCCAAGCTGCTGGCATACTCCTGACCACGTGCGACGGCTTGTTCTGCAAAAGAAAGAGAGAGAGAGAGCGGGGGAAAGGGTGAAGGATTAGTTGCTTGGCATTCCTGGCGCTTGCTGGAAAACACATGTCGTGCCATGTTACCAGCCAAATCCCATTTCCTCTAAATGGGCAGACAATGGGCAAAATGTCAGGACATACGAGCCATGCCTGCAGCAGGGAAAACTTGTCGCCCCGCCGCCCTGTCCCGCCCCTGATTTTTCGCACACGATAAAGGCAGCTGAATTTTTCCATGCTCGCCAGCCTGCCCTTTCCTCATCGTTCGCTCCATTCAAACGACAACCAAACGCCGTGCAGATTTTGACAAGTTGCCTGGATTTATTCAAATGTCAGCGAAGGGTTAACCCTGCATCTACGAGTCCTTCCCAGAAATGGCAATGGAAACCGAAACAGAAATATTTTCTTAAAGGTTTCGTGTTTTGACAATTAGGGTGTTAAGTGGTTTAGCCCTTTCTTTCTCCTTCATTTTTTTCTTCTTCTTTTGGTCTCAAATTAAACGGGAATCGGCTTAGGCGTGTCGCACAGGGCGTTCTATTGTGATTATCAACCACATGATGAAGATAATGATGTGGCACACACATAAGCGAAATTAGTTTCCGGCCACTCAATACCGAGTTATCTGTGGCAATTGATAAGTTGAATGAGGATGGTGAGAGTGAGAGAGAGAGTGAGTGGAGGGGGACTGGTTCAATTGTATAGAAATGGTCACCAGGATTCAAATTAGCTTATTTAGCTTTGGTTTAGTTTAAGTACACCCATATGAAGCTGCAACAGGAGAAAGGCCATGCGGCATTTCTGAAGGAATCAGTTCTAGGTTCAACACTCCGGACTTGCTGATGATATTGGAATCTTTTCAGTCACTAAAGACGTTTAAGAAGTCGAAGCCATTCGAGAGCCTCTCGGTGCGAGATCAACTTAAGGCTCAAAAATAAAAGTCTAACTTAGTGGAGTTTGGAGTCTTGGCCTAATGGTTGACCTAACCATCAACCAACATCTTGAGTTTGTGGTAGAAAAGGCAGCTAAGACCTAAGAAAGGTTGGGTTCATGGTCTGGTTTGAGAAATCCCAAAAACCCGAACCGAAACGGTACTTAGGGGTTCGTTTCAGAACCGTTTTTCAGCCTTGATTTAGATTTAAGGCCGGCGCGTCGATATCTACTGGGCATAGCCAAACTTTCAAAAGCAGCGCAGTCGACTCACACACAGTATAAGCTCGTCGGGTTGCTTCAGCGCGCCGCTGCACTGCGTGCTCGGCTCTTGTTTCGTTGCTTCGTCGGTACTGCAGCTTAGCAAATTGAATGAGTTATTGTGCTGCTCTCAACTTCGTGTCTGTTACTGCGCATACACTTTTATGCAAAATTGTAAATGTGTTTTTTGCCGGCCACTCATATAGATTGAGATTTTCTGACTAAGTCCAGATATACTTGATTGTAGACCGATTCAGGATGAACTACTCTCTAGTACGGCTGACCAACGCTGTATCAACGTTCCGTCGACGATCTTGTGACTGTCGTGGACCCACCCCAATACCCCTCACAATGTGTTTGACTGAAGTATTTTGCAAGGCGATGTTCGCTCACTACGTTAACGGCTATCCAGGCACGCTAGGTCTACGCCATGCCATGCAGAAATCGACATGAGCGACGCTCGATAGACGAAATGCCATGCAGAGAAGCGACATAAGCCTCAATCGTTTTCGTCACGACGCATCACCGTACAAGGAGCAACGCTGGGTTGACGAAAATACTGTGACTTACCCCAGCCGTACTAGAGGGCAAATACATTGCTATCTATTTTGAAAATCTTTATCAGTCTTAAACGTACTAGGTCAATCCCAATTAACTCTTAAAATATGAATTTGCATGCTTAAGATTTAAATTTGGTTGAAGTCTAATAAATTCTAACGTCGAGAAACCGTCTAACTAAACGTCTAAGATATGCCAAATAAGAGCTTGAAAAGGTAACGAATTGAACAAATGTGAAGAAGGTCGCAGGTGTTGCGTCGCAGTCACAGTGCTTGTATTTTGTTTGAAACAATAAGCCGAGCCCCAACGTTGAAGCATAGTGCTAGAACCAGTTGAGAATTTTAAGGACAGAATCACACTTTTTATACCCTTGCAGAGGGTATTATTCTTAGTTCCTTTCCCCACGCACTAACCTGATTGACTTATCGATTGGTTGGTTAAACGATTGAAACCTGATTTAGTTTTTAAATAGTAGCAGCTTTCCAACCAATTAGTCACTCCTTTCCCCTCTCTTTCCCTCTGTGTGTGTGCGGGTGTGTTATTGCCTGGCTACTTTGGCGGCAATAATTAGACACACATCAATTAACAATTAGCTGACCAGAGCTGCTGCTGCTGCTGCTGCTGGCAAACGACAGCTGACCAAGGTCCCTTGGACCTAGTCAAAGCATTCACTCGTTGTCTGCCTTCACTTATAAATAGCAAATAATAATGCACGAAATGATGGAGAGAGGAGAATGGGAAAGCGGACCAGTCACTGGTTAGCCACTTTTGTCAGCTATCGATGTCCGGCTGCGACTGCCTGTTCGTCGGTTCGTCTACTAATTTAATTTGCTGCTCAGACGATGGCCAGTCGGTCTGTCGGTCGGTCGGTTGGTCGGTCTGTCTGTCAATCGGTGCATGAGTTTGCTTGATTTTGTGTTATGCGATATTTTGTGGTTGCACAGCTTCCTTTTCCCCAGTTTCATGCTCGCTTTTCCGCCCAAAATTAATTTGATATGTAGGTCTCTGCGTTTTTCCATTGCCACTACGTGTAGAGGTTCTCCCAGAGTGAAATCCATACGAGTTTGCTTGGGTTGTGTGAGGCTATTCAATGCCTTTCCTTTTGTGTTTCTATTAACTGTTCAATTAAGCAATATTTTAGGCAAATGGCTTTTGTTTTCTGTGCGAATAATATGCCAATTTGTGTGGTAATAACAGGGGAAGTCTATGACAGTTTATGAGAACCTTGCAACCATGCCTTGGTCTATCAAAATACACAAATGATTTCAAAGGAGTGATAGCTGTTTATGCTAGAGAGAAAGCTCCTTTGACCTGTGCTTAATATAAACCCTGCAGTCAGCTTTTACATTTGGAAACTACAGTTTCAGCTTTTGTTTATCATTGGTCCTTTGAGCCGGATTTGCAGTAAATTGCTCCACTGCAAGCATCAGTGCACTCTCTCAAAGAAAAATGGGGCAATATCTTAATGTTTTCTAAGAAAAATATAGGCTGTATTTAGATATTACAGCAAACTTTTCACAGAAGTCAACCTTATGTTAACTTTAAGTGAAGAATAACACTAATCAACAGCCAAAAGTACCTATTTCTACCAGATTTTTTGGTAAAAGAAAGGGAAAAATATTAGAACTTTTTCTTTTTCAATTTCAAATCGCACTTTTACAAAGAAAATGAGATATTAATGACCAAAATCTATGAATGAACAGACAAACTGAGGTCAATTGACTGCAGGTGCTAACATTTGGTCTTTTTTCTCTTCTGCCCTTAGTTTTTTCTCAATACTGGCTCTTTGCTTACTTCATTCATTCAATTATCAGTAAAAGGAAACAAAAAATCAAATTATCAAGGATCCTGTCCTTTTTCCAGAACTTTGACTGATTAGAAAATAATGTTATATGCGATTGTTGCAAGTTATATTAGCTTTAAACTCAAACCAACTTTGAATTAATCTAACATAACTCCAGAGGTCTAAGGCAGCGGTGGGCATGAAATTTTAGCTTGGAAGCAGTCCAACAACCACAAGAACAGTAAAAAACAATCCTTATCAGCAGAGCTCGCAAATAACAGTAGATCGTTTTTCGATATAACTGTTATTTACGGACCTTTTGAGCGAAGCGTCAGAAATGAACCGTTGTGAATAAATCCGTTTGAGCTCAACGAACAGCCAAATTCGTGTGCCCTTTTGCTCTGCTCATACGCTGACTGCTTTGTCGCGAGCGAAGAAAATAAAAGTCTTTTGCGTTTGTATGCGTGCATGTGCAAGTGAGGCATCTGTTTGGGCTTGTGAGTCACTCAAGACACACAAGAAAAACGACCATTTACGGTGAGCTTTTTACTTTTTTTTTCTCATTTGCTGACTCTTAATGTGCAATCGCTCATTCGGATTGCTCTCTATCGGTGGTGACACGGAAACGCTTGTATAAAAGCTTGCATTTCAAACTATAACTGCTTGCCTACCGACTGTTCAATACCAGGTCTAGTGGGCGGTTGGCTCAGCGGCTTGTGTGCGCGACCGCTGTGCAAGAGGTCGTAATGAAAAGTTTTTCTTTGAATAAACTTTACACCCGGTCCCCCCTCTCTGCTGTTGGCGCCAGCTTTGTGGTGATTAGCCATGCAAAAGCTTCTCAAACTGCCGTTCGGATTCGGCGTTAAACTGTAGGTCACAAGTTATAGGCACAAGTTAAGAGATTGAGAGAGGCTCGGTTTTGGCCCTTTGGGGCTGTGCCAAGCCAATTTACATTTACAATACCAGGTAGATTTAGGTAGTAGGTCCAAATCGCTTAACATTCACCATCTGATCTAGCAACCGAAGATATACTTCTCACTTTACATATAAGGGTAGCGAATTTAAAATATGAAATGCCAACGTTTATACCAAAATCACTAGAAATTTCTGTGTCACCCTCCTATAAGTTGTTATTGAATGAGCATAACAAGAATAGCTCAGCTGAGAACAGTCAACTGAAAACAAAAACGAAATGAAACGAAGAGTTCTGCTCAGAAAGAGAGAGAGAGAAAGCAAGCGAACATGTTAGTGAGCAGTCCGCAAAGGGAAACACGGTCAACTGTTTTTTGCAAGCTCTGCTTATCAGCTAGGCTCGAGTCGAAAAGCGAGACACGCACTGCGTATACTTAATTGTTATTGCAGACGTCTGCTCCAAGAGAGTCTCGATAGCGCACACTGCACCTGTTTCGCCGTCGGCGTATTCGCCCAGCTGACACCTTGAGCCAACGAATGAACTTTGTTATTTCAACTCAATTTGAAGCGAGGAAATTGCAGCTGTTGGGAGGAGTGCTTGTGCGTGGCCGGCGTCTAAGTGAGTCGAGTTGTCGAAAAATAACTCTCGGTGCAATGGGACCCAAAAGATTCTTCCAGAAAATTTTTTTTAAATTTATATCTCAAAAGCGTAAACGTAAATCAATTTGTGGCTTCAATGGGTTATTATTATATTACCAAGTGAAATCCAGGGAAAATTAATCAGGGTGTCAAACAGGGTTGCCTCTTAAGCTCCCTTCTCTTTGCACTCTATTTACGATATTGTGTCCTCGCTTCCTGGAGGAGTACATCTGCCGAAGATGTCCCCCAACTGCAGGGTATGATAACCGCCACACACAGCTTCTGCCAAAAGTGGGCGTTAGCTAAGAGAGGAGAAATGGTTCCTGTTTGTAGAAGAGCTGAAAGTGGTACGGAAGTAGCTAACGCCAAGTATGAGTTACAAACGTCATTTGCAACAAAAGCTCAAAGATTCCAAGATTGAGATATCTAGTACATGGAATCAACTAATGGCCAGAAAAATGAGAAATATGAGCCTTAAATATCAAATGTTTCTTGCCACAGCCAGAGGAATAATGTGCTATGCAGCGCAGTTGTGGGGATACGCCAGTTTCGAGGATGTAGAGAAGCTTCTCTACTTGTTCGTGAAAACACTATTCTTCTTGCCTTGGAATACCCCAAATTATGAGAAACATTTTGAGACAGGCCTGCCAACTCTCTTCAAGTATATACTACAGTTAAACTTCAACTATCTGGTAAAGACGATGAAAATATCCCATTCCAGACTTCCTCGATTGGTTGCGAAGCGGAGCAGCTAAGACGTGAGACCACCTTCATCTCAACCTTTTGCTAGAGCTAGAACAACACGATTGAGATCTTTTCGAGTCCCATGCTCCACAGATTCAAAAGTAAGGTCGCCCATATTTCAATCAAAGAACAATTTAAGATCAGTTGTCTTTTCACTTTTCGTTTTATTTCTTAGAAATAAAATTGTCAAACTATCTAACAAGTTTTTGCCGACTCGGCACACAACACCACAAAGCGGCAACACTCTTTACCTAAAAACTGTCAGACCAAGAGCCGTCCCTCCATGCCAGCAATGCCATAACTGTTTGGGAATTCCAAAGCAACAAGAATGCAAAAATCGATGGCGAAACTGTGAGATCGGACTCAACGCTATTCTCTCAAATGTGCTGGCTTTCCTCTCTCAGTTTCCTAACCTCACTCCCCACGCCCAAGAACACTAAGCTGAGATCGATTTTAGCCCGATTTCGAAAGCGAAATTCTTGAAAATTAAAGAACGAAGAAAATTCTGGATGTAGGCATCCTCTGGAGATATGGGAATGTCTAAATAGGCCAAACTGTAGATCCTTTGTAGTATTTTTGCGGGAATGTTTGCGGTGCCAACAGGATATCCTACTCATCTGTAGTCTGCAATCACCAAGATTTGCGGGAATCGTGTGGTCTTCTGTCTTGAGGAACGAAGCAGTATCTCGGGAGAACCGGGAAAGCTGTGTGTAGTACCTTAAGGCAGAGAGCGTGAAACACTGGAGAAGCAAACTTCATAAAGTTTTCGAAAAAGCTTTCGTTTGAATGAAAGAGGTGTCGCTTGTCCCTCACACCTCTTTTCTACAAGAAGGGCTTTTTGAAAAACTTTATGAAGTTTGCATCGCCGTGTAAATCCCGTCTAAAACTGGATTTACACGGTGGAGTTAACTTCATGAAGTTTTTGAAAAAGCTTTCGTTTGTAGAAAAGAGGTGAAGAGGGGCAATCGACACCACTTCACCTCTCCCCTTGCAAACGAAAGCTTTTTCAAAAACTTCATGAAGTTTGCATCACCGTGTAAATCCCGTCTAAACTAATCTCATACACCTGACTTTGTGAGAAATTTGAAAAGATTTAAAAACAGTGATCGGTATTACAAATAGAGTTTCTGAGTCAGCAGAGAAAACTTAAGCATATTCAACCGAAATTTTTCAAAAACTTTATGAAATTTGCTTTATCTTCTGAGACCCGTCTATGGCTTCCTTTACACTGCTCGACACAGGAGACATGATAGTCTACATGTAGGTTGTTATAAATTTGAGTAACTCTTTAAATTCTTAGACAAAACAAGCTGATATGAAGGGCTACTAGACTATCATGTCTCATGTGTCGAGCTGTGTGAAGGCAGCCTAAGACTAATGCGGAGTTTACACGATAAAGAAAACTTAATGAAGTTTCTCAGTTTAGAGGTTTATGCCTTTTGTTTATAAGTCTTAGCAATTTTCCCCTGAATTTTCCTCCTACTCTGAAAACTATATGAATATCGCTTCATCGTGTAAGTCTCGACTAAGATTCATGTCAAATAGGGAAGTGTAAGAAAAAAACTGAAACATCTGCCTACTTGGCAGCGTCAGTTTCCCTTTGTTTCGATCAAGGACTCATTGGCTTACCCTCGTATTTCCTTACTGTTGGTTACACCACCACCACCAGCAGCACCACCACAGTGCCACTCCAATTCACTCCAAATGTAAAATTACCAATAAAGTCAAATTGAAATTGCCAGACATATTAATAAAAGCAGCCACCTAACCCCACCCCTGGTCCAACCCCCTCTAACCCTAAGCTCTAAGCTGTACTCTATGCCGCAACATTGCGTAGACGACGACGCCAACGATTTGGTGGATGGGCCGCCTGGGTGCCACCAAAGCAAATAGAGCAGGAATATAAAAAGAAAAATACAGACGCCCCTAGGCCAGCCACCCAGCCACCCACTAGCGCCGCCCTCCCTCTTCCCCCGCCAGGGCTCTCCTCTTTTTTTCTCTTAATTTTATTTCGCGTTGCAGCTGAAGAAGAAAATTTCTGTTGACAGGAAATACACTCGAAATTGGCAATTTTGCATTTACGTTAATAATACTCAAGCGTATTTACTACTTACACTTACACGGGATGCGGCGGCGGCTGAGGCGGCAGCTCTGTCTAGGCAGAATGGGGCCACCCTGGTTTCGGAGGAGGGGATGGGGCGGGTGGCTGGGTTTTACAGAGCTGAGCCAATATGACGCGCAATTATTTGTAATGGAGACGTAAATAAGTTGAAGAAGCAAAGTGGCAAAAGAAAAATGGCAAGGCAAGCCAAGTGGAGGGTGGGGGGGATGGTAGGGTGGTTGGTTGGTTGGCTGGGTCGCTATTTTTTGGGGTGGTGCTTTAGCTTAGACGAGTTGTTAGTTGTTACACAATCCACAAAACATTTGTCGTTGTGCCTTTTTGGGGGTTGCTGCTCGCCTTTTCCCTCTCTCTTCCTCTCGCTTTTCTCAACCTCCTTCGCTCTCGGCCTGGGCTGCCTGTCATTGTGGGTGGTTGTTTTGGTTGGGGAGGGATGGGGGACAATTTTCGGGCTTGGCAGACGCCCCGCAGTTAGCTCGTTAACTCGATTTACGCTGACTCTGTTTGTGTGTGTGAAAGTGCGTTTTTTGTTTGTAATAAATACGTTAAAGCGGAAGGCGGAAAACGGCTATCCTGTTGTTTTTCCAAGATGGCGGACGCCAAATGAATGAGAAGGTTCTGTTGCTAGAGATTTGTCTAAAGAATTGGTACGAAATTTTTATGGTATTGCCTCAATTCTTAAGAAGTTTTAGTGCCGTTTCAACGCTTTCCAGAGCTAAGAGATGGCCATCTGCTGTACAGATAATCTGCTATCTTATGAAGAAAGTGGTTCTCCATTATTATGAAAATTAATTTGTCTGGGAATTAACCTCAGGATCTCAGACTGAACACGAATGCAGTCCAATGTGGACCACGCAATTAAAAGAGTGCAGCCATTTGCTAAGAGCTCAAAAAACCCAGTGGTGCAGATGGTAAGTACGTTGCCTTAGAATGGCGAGGTCGTGGGTTTGGTCAGCTTTCTCAAGTAAATGTTTGGATGCAAATTTATTGACTGTCCTGACAACCCACTCAACATTTGGAAGAATATTACCCAGCAAGCAATATGAGCGTTCTCTTATTCACTGTCTTAATATGCAAAAAAAAAGAGTCCGGAATGAGCGGTTTTTTCTATGAAAACGGTCACACTTAATGTGGAAGATTTCTAAGTATAATCTGACTCTTTTCTGACACAGATTCAGCTTTCACCCTCCCTATAAAGAATATAAAAATCTCATAAAAGACACATAGAAGTTACTTTTCCAGGCACTTGAAGCAAAACATCCAACCAAAACCAAATTTTCGATTACTTACCTACTTCAACTCCAAAAATGCTAAGACATAAGTGCTTTTTATGAGCCCGAGCTCAAAATGCACCGAATATGTTACGAAAACCATAAAAATTTTGTGTTTACTACACAATTGCTCTTAAGCTCGGCTCTTTTCAGACACATAATTTGGACCGCTCCAAAATTTGCTTACTGAGTCTTCAAGAAGAGTCACGGCTAGGGTTCCATTTTCTGCCGACATAAGTATCTTTTATGATCACAAAACGAGCTTATTTATGACTATTTTTGTTGACTTTTAGGTTTAGTTACAGAGTCTAAAGTAAATAGTAATACAAAGTTAAGAGAAAGACGCAGCACCGACGAACGAGCGCGCTACCAAAGAACAGTTATTTTGCAACAATAGCAATAGTCAGAGCTACACAAGCAACAACTAGGGCTACACAAGCTCCAAAGCAAGCGACACCGACAAATGAGCGCAGTTATTTTGCTACAAAAGCTATAAAAGTGAAAGCGACTGGGCCCATAACCTGTTGGATTTTAGGTTTAGCTACAGAGTCTAATGTGAATAGTAAAACAAAGTTTAATAGTGTACAAATTTAAGAGACTTACAGACAACTGATATCGATAGGTTACATGGTTGCCAGCTGGCCAGGCGAAACTTGCCTAAAATGCTTGCTGGGACCATTTTCTCTCAACAAAAGTATCATTTATCATCAGAAGACGAGAGAAATGTTGGCTTTTTTAATCAGACCGAGGAATCGAAAAAGACTACATGATTACAAATTTCATAAAATGCTGGCTGGGGCTTACATCGACACCAAGTAGGGTACCCTATACGAAATAAGAAAATAACTCGAAAAATATCAAAGAAAAACACACGGGTCAGTACTTTGGCGTAATAAAACATGGAGTATACCATGCTCCCATTTTCGCATTCGCAAAAGTTTTGCGATTTCAAACCGGTTTTTAGTACAATTTTGCTCTTCAAATCCAAATCGAAGCTGCGTTTGACACGGTTTGGCACAACGGTCTGATATACAAACGAGTGCATTCCAACTTACCACAATCTCTAGTCAAAATACCCCAAAGTCTTCTTACAAATAGATACTTCTATGTATCAATGGCTGGAGTACAGTCAAACAAAAAGCCAGTTTGTGCCAGTGTTCCCCAAGGATCAGTCTTAGGGCCCGACCTATACAATATCTACACCCATGACATTCCACAGTTCGAAAACTGCAAGATGCTAATATTCGCCCATGATAAAGCCCCATACTGTACAGATGCCTACTGCACTGACATTGTAAATTAACTTCAGTACTTTAACTAATGGAAATTTATACTAAATGCTAATAGAACAAAGGCAATATACTTCACGAAAAAACGAAAAGCTTGCTTTATGCCCAATTCAGACCTCTAACTAAATGGGTTTAATATCAAATGGGAAAATTTTGTCCGGTATCTTGGTCTACACCTGGACGAAAAGCTTATATTAAGCGACCATATAGGAAAAGCCCTAAATAAGGTAAATAAATACATATGTACAGTATACCCATTCATAAACCGGAAATCAAAACTATCACTGCAAAACAAATTAGCCATTTTTAAAACAATTTTTGTCCCCATTATGCTGTACGGGTCAGAAGTCTAGGGAACTTGTGCACGCACCCATCAAAATAAACTTCAAAGAGCACAAAACAAAATCCTTAAAATGATTTTAGATTAACCCTACTATTACTCCACTACACAACTGCATGAAACAGCTAATGTCAAAACGATTGATGACCAAATCCTTCGCGCTAAAACCAACATTTATGACGACCTTTATACTCTTAACTTGCAGTTTTTACTGACTCGACGTCTTGCAATGTTATTGACATAACTTTAAACAGTGGCACACAACACAACAAAGGAGGCTTCAGGTTGATCGGACGACGTTTCATGAGGGACCAACCTCACCACAGCGATGAAATGTCTGTCCAAACAGCAGTCTCTCCATGCCCGCGACGGCAAAACTGTTTGGGAATTCCAAAGGCAGCTTTGCGCGCAAAACACCAAAAAGACAGCTTAAGACAGCCATTTCCCTTTATGAATAAGAATCGTATATTGCACAACTTACTTTCTTAGGGGTACTTCCAATACTAGTTCCTAAGTTAGTCTCCATAGCTACCATTCTTTCCACCTATGGTCTTAAGTTTCATATATACCCCCTTCTTAAGGTTTTTCATGCCGCTTTTCCTTAATTATCAAATATCATGAGTTAAAACTGTGAATAAAATAAAATCACGTCTATTTTTCAACTATAAAGATAATTGTATCTTAACTCTGTAACACACACTCAAATGCGCTAGCTTTAAGACAAAAATCTTTGTAATGTTAAGCCAAATAAAAGCAACTTAATTGAATTGAAATTATTTTCACGCCATCAAAAATTAAAACAAAACATTTGGCATTGTGACCATAATTAATGCAGGACTCTGAAATCTGGCCACACTGGGCTAAACAAAAGAATTGCTATGAATACTTCATATTGTCCATCGATTAAAATAACTTAGTCCTGCTAAATTGAGCTCCAATTCTTTGAATATATGCTTGCCAATCACCAGTTCCGTGGATGCTTAATAAGGCCCGATTACTCAAAGGTTCCGGTTGGCCAACTGCCGGTCAAATTTGTTCCTCCAGTTGACAAGCGGTCAAGTCATTTGGTTTGATAAGGAAGTTGCCACAGGCTTTTACTATAACTCTGATTCTAGCATAAATTATTTTCATGCAGATTTTGTCAACCTGAATCATTGAACAAATGGGGTACTCTCTGTACTCTCTTGCATTGTTAATTCGTTGCTCTGCCTCTTTAAATTCCATTTCCATTGCGTGAAGTTGCAAAACTCGATTATTCATAAACATTTTGTGGCAGCAAATAATTAAATAAATAAATCAAATGTTGGAGCCAGCTGTTTGTATAACGATAAAATATATCGATAATTCCATCGGCACTGAACTCACGGTTAACTTTAACCAGTGCTCGAGCAGCCGTTAAGTCAGTTCCTCCGGTTGCGCCACACACAGCATGAGACACGCAAATTCGGTTAAACTGCCTGTCAAGTTGACTAACAGAACATTAAGAAATCGGGCCTAAGTCCAGCTTTAAGAACACAGTTTGGGTTGCGGTAGACTGGACTGAACTGGACTTCAATAATATAGCTGACATGCGTATCCAAAAACTTTAATAAGGTAAAGTGTATAAAAAGTTGAACGTGTTTAGAGTTGTAAAGCGTTTTTGGTATTCTTAGTATTTTATTTTGGTATATTTGGGATTTTTTGTTAGTTATTTCTCAACATATTTTCGTTATTATAAACAGTTTGCTTATTTGATAGTTTTTTAGCAGTTCAAAATTTGTACAATTGTATTTTAATGTCACCTCAAATATTTTTCTTAAAAACTTATTAGTTCAGTGTGACCTTAACTTAAATAATATTAGATTTTTGGGATGTATTGAGTAAGTTTTTTTCTTTAATTCCTTATAAAAGGTATAAGGGTTATAATAAGTCTCTATAAAGCGTATGTATATTCTTCATATAATGATTCTTCATATAGATCTCAGATATAGTAACAGCTGGAGATACCATTTTGGGTATATAAACTATTTAAATAAGCAGGAAAATCCCATATATTCTCAATTTTTGCCACACATTTTGCTTTCCCCGCAATATTGTAGCTAAATTGTTCGAACTTTAAATACATATTTTAAGCAGCTTTATTTATGAAACCTCCAAATTTGGATAGATATTGTAGATATAGGCAAAATATCTGAATATGAGTTTAACGACCTGTTTTGATTTTAGTCAAAGTGATTGTTAGCAGGCTCAAGGTCGAGGTTTGATTATAGTTCAATGATCAACCAGAAAATTCAACAGAGAATACATTTGAACATGAACAGTAGCTGTGGCTGTGGCTGTGTAGACGGCAAAATAGATAGATAGAGAAAGACAGTTAGATTTCTCAAAAATTTCAAATACATTTAAGAACGCCCAGGGAACTTTTGCAGGGGACTCGTGAAAGGTAGCTGCAAACAAACAACAACAATAATAACAGCTACAAAATCTCACTAACTACCCAATTATTTCATTTAAGCTTCACTGGCCCCAACTGCTGGCGCACAAAAGCCAAGCAAAATGGTTGAATGGCTCAACAGAAATGAGCGCAAAATGGGGCAACAAACAGAGAAATAAAAAAGGAAAAAGTATATATACATATATCAAAACGCAGCTTGAAAATCGAAATACAATACACACACACAAACACAGAGAGTCAGCGGCAGCAAGTTGAGTCAAGTGGTTGGAGGATGGCGGCGCGGAGTGGCCTGTAGAGCGAGTAAGCAAATTTAAGCACAGCACAAGAAAATCAATGGCAAGAAAAGTCTTCATCCACAGACAAAACACACACACACACACACACACATACACAAAAAAGTGAAATTGGAAAATAAGCGTAACACAAAACCTCGGGAAAAAGCTAAGCCCGCGGCCCCATAACATCCATGTAACCAGCACCCCCTCCAACTCCACGCCATTCCTTTGCTGTCTGATTGTTGCCGTTGAGTAGCAGCTTTAGAGCAAAAGAGAGAGAGAGACAAGTTAACAACAGAGGAATTGTCTTTTGAAAAGCATTGGAAAAGCACCGGAAATGAAATGAGGAAAACCCTGAAAACCAAGTGTTTTGATTGAACGAATTTAACTGCAGAAATAAGAGATATCACCTAATTAGGGAGTGGGAGAATGAACAAAAAAATCATAATTAAAAATCACCTTGAACAACTATAGAATAAAGTCTCTGGTGTATGCAGAGTTTGTTATCTCTATGGCTGAGTAACCAAAGCTATACAAATCTATTGAAATTCTTGGGCTATGCCAACATATCAAAGGCGAGAGGCTTGCCTGACTTAAAAATGGTTCGAAATTCTGGAAGTAGTCAAGCAATACAAATGCGAGGTAGTGCTTATCATATACAATGTCGACAACAAAAAGCACCTTGAAGAATGAAAGAAAGTAGCAATAAACACCACATGAAACTCCTTTTTATGCAGAATTGGTGTTTAAAATAAAAACTTTTCGAGCCCACAGCGAGAGCAGTAATGTGCTGCAATGCAATGGCTAAAGACCCGTGTACCGAACTTTATTTCTACGGATGGTAGCTCATACCTAATTCCATTGGCAATCTGTACAATGATGCGTATACTTTCAGACATTTTCTGTTAAATAGTCTAATACGTTTCATATAAGATGGTGATATATAAACCATAAAAACCAAGCATATGTAATAATTGGACTGATGAGAGCCTGATATAAAAGAATTTTGACTCTAATGCTTACGTGCTAAGAGTAGAATAGGATTTTGTAGCAGAAGAAGCCTCTTTTCAACTCTTCTTTAAGTTGGATATTAACGAGTTTACTCACTCAGGGAAATGCTACGATTACAAATGAGTACGATTACGTAGCTGTCACCGTGGCATCGTAGGAAATGCACCGTTTTAATCATATTATTCATTTTTATCTAAAGAAATGTGATTTTCAATATACCTTTAGATCCTAAAGATCTGTATCCAGATGTGAATTAGTTCGAAGTAAAGTAAATTTTTCATACAAAAACAAGAAAGATAGTCGGTTAAGCCCGACTATACCATACTTTGTACCTGTGAAGGTCTGCCCATCACCTTTGCGACCGGTGCTGCCCATAATTGTTTGTTTTCCTTTTAGCCGAAGTTCGTTCATCCGATCTTTAAAACTCCTTCAGCGGATCGATAAAGAATCCCAAATACAAAATATGTCCAGATGGTTCGAACCTTCTATCTATAAAACTGTGGGAGATATGACGTTTTTTCGATATTGTGGGGGAGGGGTGTGGCCAAAATTTGAAATAAACTTGATCTGCCTGCTAGTATAAGAAACATATGTTCCATACATGTCAAACCTCTATCTCTTACCATCTCTGAGATCTGTTTGTTCATACGGACAGACAGACAGACGGACGGACATCCGGACACTTTTCCAAAAACTTAATATACTCTGTGTACCTCTGGTATAGAGTATAATGACAGAAGGAAAGAAGATATACAATTTTGCTTTAAAATTTCTATGAAAATTTTACTTTACATCGAATTTATTCACATCTGAAGACAGGCCTTAACGTTCGTTTGTAATATTAAGATAAATATAATGGACATATCCAAAAAAAAAGAGTCTGAAGCATATAGGCGAAAAGAAGCAAGTAGTTCCCGCGGCATGTGAAAATTCTACGACAAAATTGCGGCTGCAAAGGGTTTGGAGCTTGGATATTTGCTGTGCAAGAGATGCGAAAACCCATGTAAATTTCCCCAAGGATCATTAAATCTGTAAAGCATTTTTGTTTCAAACGCTCAAGCACCAATGAATTATTAATCTCTCATTCAAAAAGCCGATTTCTAAAGCATCGTTCGAAACGTCCGATGGTGTGAAAATCGGTTAAATTCTCACTGATGAGTCTAGATTGGTACTAGACGAAACAAACATGTATGTTCATATCATTGTTGTCAATTTCTAAAAAATTGAACTATATTCACTCCCCGACCTTGAGACAGCTAACAAGCACTCCGCGCGAGGAATGTTTTCTATAATTCGTAGTTTTTCAAAAGCAAACTGGTGGATGCTATTGCAAGTCTTATTGTTTTCTGCTCTAGAATCATAACAAAATTGAGTTTATTTTCAATTTTAAATAAAAGTGTACACACTTTTAATATACGAAGCTCAAATTTAAAGCTCAAACAAAGTAAGAATATGAACAAAAAAACATTTTTCTTTAGTGAATGGTAGGGGAACGATTTTGTGGCTTTCAGGTCAAAGCAGACAGCTGTGGCTCACCAGCGAGAGCCGTCTGCTAAATTCCAGCTCTTAGTCTGACCCTAACAGCTCAGAATCAAGCGCACTCTATCCTCACCTCTCTGCTCAGATCCAAGAGCTGTGACTCAGCGCTCAGTTAAACTTGATCTGTAGCAAAACTTTACTTCAGATTGCATTACTTTTTTTAGGGTTTCACTTCTCACAGTTGAATACTGTTCTTTCGTTTTTTTTTTTGGCCCCTTCGCAACGAATCACAAACCAGGCCAAAAATGTAACTTTTGCTTTTGTAAAATTCATTTGGCCATAAAACCAGGAACACAGTTTACCCACTCCACCACCAACAACAGACCAAACCCATACCGAATGGACGTGTTCCATTCAAATGGGCAACTAACTTGTAACCGAACAGAAAACCAACAACCCTTTTGTGGTCTGTCCATTTCGAAGAGGCAACGTTTTACAACACTGTAAATGGTGTACGGAAATAGCGGTAAATATAAAAACACACACACACACACATGGCCAGAAAAGGGTGTCGAAACGATGCAGGAGGTGGGCGGAGGAGTACTCAAATATTTATTAACCCATCAACACAGGCGGAAGTTTTCCGGCCGTTTCGTTACACACCCAGGCAGGACCTGCCAACTTGGCTCCGGGTGGTTCATGCTGATGGCAACAAATTCGTGTAGCGTTGCAAATTGCTGTCAACAGGGAAATTAATAAAAAAAAAAAAACACAGTCAAACGCCTTTTAAAAGGCCTCCCAGTAAGATCGTAAGAGTTGGAAAGGGGAAACGCAAATGGATTAACACGTTTTATATTCAATTTACACACGCACATAGACACACTCAGACAAACTCATGGCCGGCTACTCAAGTTTTCGAGATACGCCTCCGGGGGCGGGTTAATGATTAGACTTAGGACAGGGTGAAGGAATGGACAAAGTTATAGATGGAATCAAGAGGGATCGACAAAGCCACAAGGAGCGTCAGGAATAGCCTAATGAGTTTTTCCACTTTCGAAGCTCAGTTTTGACTTGTGAGAGATAGAAAGTAGTCCAAGAGGTCTAACAATTGGTACAGAATTTGAAAGATCTTTGACTAAATATTCAATCTACTTGAAAGTCCTTTGCCTGTTAAATGTGCTTTGTCATGAACAAATAACCACGCCCCTGACTCGACCAGTGTACCTTGGAATTGGCCAGTTCTGTCCCTTCATCGCACTCTCTCTCTCTGTCTTTCTCTGTCTCTCTACCTGGGCGCTCTAGCTGGGTGCCTCACATACTTAATTTGTTAAATTTTCACACTTAACATCTGTTTATACGCCGCTTTACACTGTTGACCTTTCTTGCTTGCTTCTATTTGCTGACAATGCTTCGCATTTTGTTTGCACAAACAACACCCCGGGAAGAAGCGAACCGGAGCCAGCCAGCCTCCGGGCCCAAGTTGAGTGAGCGGCAAAAAAGGCAGCAGCAGCAGGAGCAGCGTCTTGTCCTTTTTTCTTTTGGTTAGTCGGCGTTAGTTTTGTGTACAAAATAAATCGACTCGAGTGGTTAACCGCAACAGCAGCAGCAGCAGGCAGGAGACTAGAGAAAATTGCTACTTTGCTGCTACTCGGCTGCTCCTGGCTGCTGCACGTTGTTATCCTTAATTTGAGTGGCCATTGAGAGGGAGTCAGCAGCGTGTCTGTGCCGTAGGCGGGTGTTCTCCTCAGCCATAGCATACTTTTTTGCGTCTTTCTTCTGGTTGTGTTTTTTAATAAATATTTACTTGAGTACGAGTATGTGTGTGTGTGTGTGTCCTTGGACGTCCTTTCGCCATATCGCTGTCAGCTGGATTCTCAATTGTTATTGTTGTTTATGTAATGCCCCCCGCAAAACTATTTTTTCACACATTCTGCCAAAGAGGAGTACCAAGTGGTTGACTGAGTCCAAGTTGGACTTGTAAGCCATTTCATGTCTTTGCCTTTTGTTGCTGTTGTTGTTGTTGTTGCTGCCTCCATCCAACCATCCGTCCATCTATCCCATTGTGTGTGCTGTGTTTGCCCTGAGTCATGGGCATTTTTTTTTTTTCAGTTGTGCAGTGTCAGTGAAGCGTAAGTGGATTTTTGTCTTAATGGCAAATAATTGCAGCCTAATTGGTTTTGTTATTTTGTAATTTTTTTTTTCAAATTGTAGCAAACTAATCGAAATAATGCATTAAGATTTACTTGAAACAAATCTATTTCAGTTCATTAGAGCGAGCAAGTAAATGAATTCAGTTTACTTCAACACTGTTTAATTTGAGAAGTATATGAAGCATTGGGTATTCTTTTATACAGAAATATTTAAAGTACTATAGGTCTGCGTGTATTTGAATGCTTTCTGAGTCTTTGAATACATTCCAAACCAATTTTTAAATGCGTTCAACAATTTTATGTATACCTATCTATAGCATTCAAAATCTTTGTTGAAAGTACTTCTATAGTTTATAGGCATACAAATTTACTTCAATTTGGCTATTGGTATTCGTTTTACCCAAAATTTATACAAGAAAAAGTCTATAAGTACTTTAAGAGTCAATGAATACCACGCATTCATATAAGTTTTGGTATTCAAAGTGTTAGCTACAAAAGATTTAAATAAACTCTATAAATTCTTTCAAAAGTAATAAATATAAACTCGTAGCACAAGATTTTAGTTTAACTCAGTGAATGCATTCAAAACTACGATTGGTATTTAGAGAGTTTACAATTAATACTTCAAAAGGATTAAATAATACTAAGCCTACGAGAGTATTTGGAATTAATGAATACATTCAAATTATACTGTGGGTATTTATAATACTAAAAATAGGGGAAGTTAACTTCGGCTCGGCCGAAGTTTTGTATATCCTTGCAGCCTCCATTGAAAACCAAAAAGTTTTTCTAACTAAGACTTCTTTTCGGACCTAACTTTTTTATGGAAGCTATACTATATAGATGTCCGATTTCGACCAAACTTAGTGGAAACATGGAAAAGCATGACAAACTAACAGGTACGAAATTTGGAGGCGGTCCTACTTAAAAAACCAAAAAGTTTTCTCACTAGAACTTCTTTTTCTACCTATCATTCGTACTGCAGCTATATGCTATAGTCATCCGATTTTGACAAAACTTTGTAGAGTTGTGTAAAAGTATACAAAATAAGTATATGCCAATGATAAGGACGTTTCCATTAAAAACAAAAAAGTTTTTCTCACTAAAACTAGTTTTTTGACCGATCGTTCCTATGGGAGCTATATGCTATAGTCGTCCAATTTTGACCAAACTTTGTAGGATCGTGTGGGAGCATATAAAACAAAAACAAGACAATTTTGAGGACATTTTCATTGAAAACAAAAAGTTTTTCTAACTAAGACTACTTTTCAGACTCTACTTTTCTATGACAGCTACACTATATAGATGTCCGATTTCGACCAAATTTGGTGAAATAATGGAAAAGCATAATGTAAACTAAGAAAATACGAAGTGCGGAAAGTCGTTTCATTTGAAAACAAAAAAGGTTTTCTCACTAAAACTAGTTTTTCGATCGATCGTTCCTATGGCAGCTATGCTATAGTCATCCGATCCGGCCGGTTCCGACAAATGTGCAGCGTATTTGTACCAAAAGACTTCGTGCAAAGTTTGGTGAGAATTGCTTCAAAACTGACGGAGGAGATAGCATAGAAACAGACGGACAGACGGACGGACAGGGCTAAATCAACTCAGCTCGTCATGCTGATTAAGAATATAAATACTTTATGTGGTCGGAGATGCTTCCTTCTATGCGTTTCAAAAATCCGGATAATTTTATAATACCCAGTATTAATGAATGCATTCAAATTTGAGGGTAATTTGAGGTCTGTCCGCTTACAAAAAATACTTGAAATAAGTTAAAAAACTGCTTCCTCATTCCATGAATACATTCACTTAACCTAAGACTAGTTTTTTGAATCAAAGATTGAATTTCAAATCAATGAATGCATTTAATTTTAAGGCTTATATACAGATGTTTACAATAAATACTTTAAAAACGCCTTAAAACTACTTGCTGAGTCAATTAATATGACTGAATGAAAAGATTCGAATAGATGTTTGGGTTTTAAGTTTAGAAATTGACTGTTGTAGTTTAGTGTACTTCGTGTAAAAACTATACATTCATGTTGAGTCATATTTATACACGGCATTCATTGTCCAACTTTAGGCTCATTTAGATAGCCAAGGAATCCATTAGGATCGATCGAAAGCATTCAAAAAAGCTGCTAGTATTCAAAGAACTCACAATAAGGCTCAAATGACACTTTCATTTTTTAGGGACAATTTTAGTCACAATTTTCCGTCTATGGGGAAAGTCGTTGGAGTTAGAGAATAAGAATATGCTTGAAATTTTCGCCCAATGTTTCAACAACATCGACTTTTGTACACTTACGAAAAATTGCGATAATCATTGCCCCTAAAAATTGAAAATGTCATTCCAGCCTCAACATAATAACAGTTTTAATAAATACTTTTCAAGTCAATAAGTTAATTCATATATTTATAAGCTAACTATTTAAGTGAATGAAGATACCATGAATGCATCCAAGCTACCAAAAATAATAATAAATAAAAAAATATTATAATCATATAATCGGAAAATAAGTAAACGTTTAACTTCATATATTTACAAATTATAAATGAAGTAAACAAACTAAATAAATCGCCCCAACTCTTTTACACAAAGGTACATTTTAAGGTAGTGCAAAAGTATGTAACAGCTAGAAGAAAGCATCTCCGACCCTATAAAGTATATATATTCTTGATCAGCATCAAAAGCCGAGTTGATTTAGCCATATCAGTCTGTCCGTCTGTCTGTCTGCCCGTATGAACAAACAGATCTCTGAGATGGTAAGAGATAAAGGTTTCACATTGGTAAAGAGGTATATTTCAGTCGGGCTTGACCAACTTTCTTTCTTTTTTATCCCTAAAGAACTATCATCGATTGGAAAGAACTACATCTTAGATTTTGTACACATTGTGGAGGATTTTTTGGTATTATGTTGGCTAGAATAGTTGCCCAAAGGCTACATGTATCTAAATCTGAGCGCTTTGCTGATGTAGCTTTGGTATAATTAACTATAGCTGTCTCGCTTTGTCTCTCTGAAACCACGCGACTTTCATGTACTGAGTGTCACCAGAGGTTCCATTATAAAAGAAAGCTAGTTGTTGCTTTTTCGAACTCTATTAAAGGAGCTGTGCTGCTTAATGGGGTTTTAAGTATGTCTTGGTTTGACTAAAGTTGTGCCATAATAGGAACATTTTCTATCTGATTCCAGGTTTTTAAAACAGTATCGCTTTCCGATAAACTATCGCGTGACAATTTTTCCAGTGGGTGGCAACACTGTGACATCGCTAAGACTGCTTCGCTACTTTTTTCCAAGACAAACTATTAAAATCTTAAATTCTTTTTTAAACAAAAATCAATTGATTTGCATTTGCTTTCATTCACAAGTGTATTCATGGCTTACTACTTGAGATTTTCGGTAAAATGCCATCTTCCATGCATCTTCCATAACCATGGACTTTCCCATCCTGCCACTTGGCCAAATGTTTGCCAAATCATGCAGACAATGTTAGAGGTAAGGCCAAGTACTAGTGGACGGGATGGGGAGGGGCTGGTTGCAGCTAGTCGCATTAACTAAAGGGGGAACAAAGCCACTTAACGGTCCAAGGGCTGATGCGCTGACTAGCCTTGTAGTTGTACTTGTAGTTTGGCTGTTGTTGGGCTGCCCACGATTGTGTGTGCGTGTGTGTGTGTGTGTGTGTTTCACAGTGTTTACATGCCGCACACTCGAGTGCTTCCTAGGAAAATGACGACGATTGCAACGGCAGTCAGTTGTCTGAAGTGGCCCAGGGTGAATGCATTTGGCTGATCATGCAGTCAGTCAGTCAGGCAATTGGTGGTAAAAGTCCGGGCTCCTTTCGACGCTTGCCACTTGTTGTCATCAATTTTTCTAGCCTCCTCTCTTGCCTGTGTTTATCTAAGTAGACTCCGGCTCTGACTCTGACTCTCCGACTCCGACCACGAGTCGTGCCACTTTCGGTTGCAGTTCGTTGGAAACAAAAATTTGTACTATTATCGCTTGTCTATTTGTTTACGTTTCGTTTCAGTTGTGTTTGCCTTTTGGTGAGCGTTTTTCGTGAAAACTGAACTTGTAGTTTTCTAATTAAAAAATTATTAAGAAAATAATAGCCCACAAAAAAATATCCCATCCATTCTTCTCGTCTCTTCTTTTTTTGGTCGACTCATTGTCACATAATTAACACTTGATATAGCAATTACTCGCACACACGCACACAAATGTTGTGTTTTTGGTTGGGAAAATGTGCGAAAAACTATCAAATTACGGGTTTTCTTTGGTCTGTGGAGGGCAGGAAATGCGCACCAGATTCGGAAGTGAGCGCCTTGACGACCACAATAATATCGTAAATACATCTCGAGGCGCCTCTCCCAGTTGATGCTTATCGTAATGCTGCACTTTTGTGGTTCAATTTTTTTTTTTTAAGGAGTTTTCTTTGTGTGCGATTCTATTTTCAAAATTGGTGCGATTGATTTTGGTGCAATTGTTGAAATGCGCGTGGCAGATGGCTTGTGAGTCGAAAAGCGATGAAAATCTAGGCGGTTTGTTGATGTAGCTTTCACATCTCGACTACGCTTGTGCAAAATGATCGAGCAAGTTCTAATTTTACGTAATTAAAGGGACTTCCTCTTTACTTTTGAGAATCCAATTACTTAAGCTAAGTTCACACGGGCAAACTAATTTGTCAAAACTGACGAAAATTTGTCAAAATTAGTTTGACGTGTGTGTTAACGCCAAATTAATTTGCATCCAAGCGCTTGTGTTAAACGGTTTGCCGGTTTGCAGGTCAAGTTTTCGAAAAATTTTGCATGCTGTCTGAACACAATGTGAAAACTCTCTCGCAAACTGTTATCGTATTTGCCGAGTTTGTTCTTACAAGGCACTTTTATTTTTTGATTTATGTCGCCCTAGATTGGCCAAATCTTACCCTGTACGGCGGTGTTATTTCATGAACGCAATTTAAGACCCGTTGTTCGATCTTCATTAACGTTTAGGTGTTGAGTTAATACCATTTTGGGCTCAACTTGGGAACAATTTGGGGTCATTCTGCAAACTTCGGTCTTTTTTCTGGTCTGGAGGTTTAGGAACCTCCCGGATCTATCATTAGAGCAGAGGCAGAAGGTTCCTAATGCCAGCCTTGCTATAACTGCTTGGCATAAGTGCAAAACCAACACCAATTGTTTATGATTTCCGAAAAACTGTTCGCTTTTTGAACCGACGCTCTTGCTTGTTGTTATGTAGTGTGACCAGATCTGGTGATTTGCCGTGAACGTCGGGTTTGTTTTGTAAACAGAAATTCATGAACGAAATGGTGAGTCCGCTTGGGCTGCATTTTGGACCGCAGTTTTGTTCTTAGTGTTTGACGTCAAATGTGAAGAGATCTGAACCGCGTTCATCGCCTTTCCTTATTAAGGGTGTCACCAGTTTTCGGATATTGATTGAACTAATTTAGTCGGCTACAAGTAATTTCCGCTTAAAGACTACGGGTGCGTCTTCGGCAAGACAAACCGTAAAGGATGGGACACTTTCAGGATAGTTCAGAAGATGTTGCGGGAGAAAGCTATACTTTTTAGCTCATATCAACTGAAGGAAGATTGTTTTTTTAGAGTTGTTGTAAAAAGCCTTCACTTCTCTACTTAATTCTTCTTCTATTTATTCGCCTGCAAGACTCGCACCTTGTTTAGATGGGATTTTGCTGCTATGCCATTTATCTGGATCCCATATCTCCAGGCAGAAGCAATCAAGGCCTTGTACACATGGACTTTGTTCTTCATTAAAATCTTATTTCTGCTGCCAGCCTAGTTCGGCTACTCCAGAATGTAGGGACTTAGTAATCTGGTAAATGTGTGGGCTAAAATTCAACCTCAGTCCTGATTTGTGAGCAAGTAGATCGTCATAAAAAAATAGGGGAAAGTTAACTTCGGCTCTGCCGAAGTTTTGAATACCCTAGCAGACTCCATTGAAAAATAAAAAGTTTTTCTAACTAACAGCCATGCTCCCATGTCGCATTCGCAAAAGTTTTGCGGCTTCAAACCGTTTTTTAGTACAAATTTGCTCTCCATATCGTAAAACTTTTGCGAATGCGAAAATGGGAGACTACTTTTCGGACCTTACTTTTCTATAGGAGCTATACTATATAGAAGTCCGATTTCGACCCATCTGCCAAAACGGAATAAATATTGCTGGATGATATCCATAGCACTATTTACGAGTATGCAGGAGTCTCTTGCCATAAAGACCGTGTCGTCCGCAAAAGTAGCAAGACGCAGCTCTGAGAGGTTCTCAATAGGAACATTGTAAATAACGTGTAAAGAGTAGGTCCAAGTACACTCCCCTGAGGAACACCTGCTCTGATAGACCTTTCACTACATTCAGCTCGGTCAAGGATCACTTAGAAAGCTCTCTCCTCGAGGAAACTTTGCACAAGATCGAAGAGTTGAGGATAAGCAAACTTTTTGTCTTGCAAAAGCCTGTTTTTCGTCTACAAATACTGCCACCACGTGTTCCTTAGCTTGATAACCATCAATAATTTAATTGACAAAACGATTCAATTGTTCCGGTATGCCATGCGACTTCCTAAGGCCAAACTGGAAAGGGGGGATTCTACATCTGACTTCGTTCAGTGCCAATATTCGATTTAGACGGCATCTTTCGAAAATTTTTGAAACTGAGGACAAAAGACTAATAGGACGGTACGAGTAGCTTAAACGCAGGGCAGCATTAAACCTAAGGACCGGAAAGGGAAGAGCTTTGATGGGTACAGCTTTAAAGACTATAATTTGATAAAAAAAAATTTTCAAAAAAAAATAACGAATTTCTCAGTAATTAAAATTAGTGGCCACAAACAACAGAGATACATTGAACATCCTTTAATGCCAATGCATATACCTTCAGCTACCCTAAACAGCGGAGCTTAAGGCTAGTTGAAATTTCGTGGTATTTGTGCACTTGGAATTCACAACTCGTTATTCGCCGCTTGGCAAATGGCTTGTTGGTGTGACAGCAACTGAAAGTGTACTGACGAAGACTTTGCCATGGTGGCAGCCGAAACGGCCGTCTACACCGCCACAGCTACTGTTCATGTTCATATGTATTCTCTGTTGAATTTTCTGGTTGATTATTGAACTATAATCAAACCTCGACTTTGACTAAAAATCAAAACAGGTCGTTAAACCCATAAAAAGAAAAAGTTATTACACCTCTAAACCCCTTGGTGATTTTTGGCCCACCCTGTATAAAGAAACTACAAAGAATATTTTGTAGATTAAACAAAATGATTGGTTTTCTATTTAAATCGGCTTTTATATATTTATTTTCTCCGAAGCAGACAGCGTTTGAACCGTAAAAATTTTAATTTGTACAAATTTGGCGTCATTAATTTAAAGCAATATTCCAGAAAAAAACTCAGTATGTCTGAGCTCCAGTCATCTTTGCTGCTAAAAAAACAATTGGCAGAACTGAACAAGAACCCTGTGGAAGGTTTTTCAGCTGGATTAATTGATGAAAATGACATATTCCGTTGGGAAGTCCTTATAATTGGGATACCAGATACACTTTACGAAGGAGGTTTCTTCAAAGCACATCTTTATTTTCCCAAAGAATACCCGTTGCGTCCACCTCGAATGAAGTTCGTCACAGAAATTTGGCATCCAAATATTGAAAAAAACGGAGAAGGCTGCATTTCGATTTTGCACGAACCTGGAGATGACAAGTGGGGCTACGAGAAAGCGTCGGAGCGCTGGTTGCCGGTTCATACAGTGGAAACTATTTTGATATCTGTGATATCAATGCTTGCTGACCCCAACGACGAGTCGCCAGCAAATGTAGACGCAGCCAAAGAATGGCGAGAATCTTACACTGACTTCAAACGCAAAGTGGCACGTTGTGTCCGGAAAAGCCAAGAGGAGTGCTCATAGAAGGCGGATTTGCTCTATTTGTATATTTATATTAAAAATTTGATACATTAAAAGGAATAACTGAATTAAATTGGGTTAAAGCCCATTGGTAAATTTTGGTTCAAGTCCGCTAACCGAAGGGTATTGGTTTTGCAGGCTGCTTACCTTTGAAGGAAATTAAGTCAAAAATTCGGTATCGCGTAATTGGAACCTGAACTAAACAGTTTTTAACGAAAAATTATTATTTTTAACAGTTGAACAAAGTAATCTTTTTAGCTTTGTTTTCACTTGTCTGAAATCTCATAAAAGTTTCCCATTTAAAATATAAGACAAGTGTAATAGACAACCTGAAAGGCACAAATATATACGAAAAGCTGCATGAGAAGTAGGATATCTTAGTTCTCAAGAGATTTTTAACAGCAAACTCACAATTAACTGAGGTATTTTTCACCCATTTCATATGAGATCTGGCCAAGTGAAAATACAGCTTAAGTAAAAACTTAAAGGGACCCCACAAGCTTACTTTCATCAATCAAGATTGATATTTAAAAGAGCATAGGGGGCTATTAGATTATATAAATGGGTTGGATGTTTTAGTTTTGGTTTGCCACAACTTTGGGATACCTGAAAGAAAACTTTTCCAAGCAAACCGACAAGGTATCTAGATTTCCAGCTAAGCACCTATTTTATATTACTTTAGACTACAGGGACTAGGATCCGCACTTCTTTGATAACAAAAAACAGATCAACTTACCCACTCGGGCTTATTAAGGAACGCATTTCTCTAGTATGAATTGACTCTAGAAAAGACTTCTTAAATCAAGAATTTTAAGTTGATTCCAGCACTTTAATTGTGGAAAATTTGGGGAACTGTATTTTAAAAGATCTTAAAAACTTTTCAGACTTAACTTTTTGAAATTTTGAGATTAAGTAAAAAGACTGAATATAACTTGTTACCTTCCTTAATGATTTGAAATTAATTAAATTGGAACTGTCAATACTTATACGTAATTACTTAAAATGAGTATTTTGCAATTGGAATCAACTATTTCAGTTCCTATTGCTGTTGCTCACCTTAAGAGTCGTGACGTTGTTTTTGTAAATATAATAGAAATTTCCAGTGCAGCTGGTTGTAAATTCCCTTCCATTCAAAGCTCTGACAGGTGTTTTTTTTTTGTTGTTTCTGTACGCCAGCAACGCATTGTCAGATGACAAATGCAACAGCTTCTGCCACAACAACAACAACAAATGGAAGCAGCCAAGTGGCAACTAATAAGCTTACAGCAAAAAAAAAAAAAAAAAGGGTTGCGGTTTGTGCCTCAGCATTATTAAAACAATAAACCGACAAATTAAACACGAGTTCACACACACACACACACACACACATGCAGTCAAGGGTCTGAGGGCAAGGAACAGTGCCACAACACAGGCTTATTAATAACACTCACTGAGTAGCCAGTCGCCTGGTCTCTGTCCTCTGTCACTGAAAGTGTGAAATCTCGCGCACACTTCAAACGTTGGTTTTTACTATCAGCGCGTGTGTGTGCGTCGCTAATTAAGCGCATATTTTCATTTAAATTAGCGAGCGCAAAAGCTCATATTCAATGGCCACTTAACATGATGGCACATATGCACACACATTGATATGTATAGGGGAAATCAAATCGAGAAGAAATGTAACAGATATCAATATAATTTCTACAATATACAAATTTAATTCAATCAACTAAATCAGGTTACAAAGTTGTAACAAATTAAAACTGACACCTGCTAGCCTCATGAAGGCAAGAATAATAGAATAAAAAAAGATACATGAAAACCGGAACCATTAATCGAAGCAAAAATCATATTGTATTTACATATATACAATACCCTTAAGTTAACCCCTTTAGGGGTTACAGTGGTTCAAAATGCTTAAATTTATTTTCCAGTAATTGAAAGATAAGCAATTTTGAAACAACCTTGAATAATTGGAAAAGAAATCTTTATTAAATTAAGTGCCGAAATATATTCAGAAAGCGACCTGTTTTGATTTTAGTCAAAGTGGTTGTTAGCCGGCTCCAGGTCGATTGATTTATAATTCTATAATCAACAAAAATCAACAGAGATTTTGTATATATGGGCCGCAGCTTTTGGATACTGAGACAGACTGTTTCGACGGCCTCCCGGCACATCTCATATACTACGTTCATGCTATGAAATTCATGATTTCTTCAATTTGCAAAATCAAATTTGTTTCCTGTTTAGGCTGCTTTTATGAATATATGAGAAAACAAAAGATCTGGCAACACCAGCGCAGCGTTAAGTTGGCTGCGCCTCGGCATTTCATGAATTGACGGCAAATTCATAATCAACTTTCCTGAGTAGTCGAATTCATGAAATGGTGTTTATGCCCATTTCATGAAATGATTTTGTAAAATGAGCATAGCATAAACGCATTAATATTGATCCTTAACCGCTGATACCAACCAGCCGTTTGCAAATACCTATTTATTTATAGACAGCGAATTAAAAACTTGAGAATTGTAGCGCAAGATCCCAAATGATTTTATTTTTAGATCTGACTTTAGCCCAGCCAAAAGGAATGCAATTATACTTGACGGTTTCCGAATATGTCAAATCTTTACTGGGTTGGCTCGTTGGTGACAGCGTTTGAAGCTCACTAAAGAGATGTGCCGGGAGGCCGTCGAAACAGTCTGTCTGAGAAACTCTAAGACCTTAAGTAAAAGTATGCAAAAATTGGCTTGAACACAGCAAATTATTGAAATATTGTTCAGAAGATTGAAATTAGCTCTGAACTAATTTTAGTTTCATAAGACCTTGAACTAAAATGAGTTGTCTACTTAATCTAATCTACTAAAAACTGATAGTTTAACATTATTGGAATCAAGAATATTTTAAAATTCAAGATTATTTATACTTGGCTTAGTTTATATTCTAAATTCTTAATCCATGTATGTAATTCTGTCTCAGTTCAAGCTAGCTTTTTCATGCACACCATTCCGAATATGCGGATTCTTGCCGAAATTCGATGCTTTAACAGCTATGTTAGCCTTTACCTACATACCCTGTCGATACATAAACAAATTTCATAATAAATGCCCTTCAAACTGTTCTACGTTTATGAATATTTATAATTTATGAAAATATTTATTTAATCGGGCATTTTCTCGTGGGGTCTTTGGTTAATTCATGGCCCTTGTATATTTCCAGCCATCAATACAGAGGACCTCATTTCAACAAATTGGGAATAGCTTTTGAATTTTATGGGCTCATTCTAGAATGTTTTTGGGTTGACATTCAAAAATACTGAACTTTAAAAAAATAGTTTGTACTTATTTTGAGAGTTAATCGGACTTGACTTAAGACCATTACAACCTAAAAGTATAATAAAAAAAGATTTTAAAATAATATAAAATAAAAATAAAATAAAATAATTTGAAAATAAATTAGCATATCCCGAAAAAGTTTTATATCAAGTATTTCGGGATTGAAAAAATCGTACTTGAAAGAAGAACTCACCGTACTATTGACACCGATAGTACCTAATTCAAGTACAAAATATGAGTTTCGGACATAAGTTTAACATATACAAGTCCTACATCGTCATGGCCTTAACTGATTTCAGGCATGATTTCAGTACTGAACTCATGGGTGAGGTTCATGGGAAGTACTGAAAGCATGTCTGAAATCAGGCATGAACTTAGTTATTCCTACTGCTCAGGTCAGAATTCAGCCCTGAAAAATTCAGTACTAAAAAGTAGAACTGCAGGGAACAGGAAAAATCATATCAAAGCATGTTTATAGATATTGTAATATTTATATACTACTTTTAGGCATTTATGTAAACGATCAAAATATTAAATACTTTTAATTTCGCCGACGGAACTTTTGAAAACGAAAAATAGTGTCGGAATTGGGAACAGTCCTGATAACTTAAGTAATTTTTGGACAAGTTTCGTTGCCGCCCGTTGTGTCGGGTAATGGTGACAGGGAATTCAGTTCGCGTTATAATTTTCGGACCTAATGTATTAGGGTGGCCGTGTGGCTCAGCGGCTAGTGTGCGCGACCGCTGTGCAAGAGGTCGTGGGTTCGATCCCGCCTAGGAACATCTAATGAAAAGTTTTTTCTTTGAATAAACTTTACACCTGGTCACCCCTCTCTGCTGTTGGCGCCAGCTTTGTAGTAATTAGCCATGAAAAGCTTCTCAAGCTGCCGTTCGGATTCGGCGTTAAACTGTAGGTCCCTTTCTCTTGTGCGAAAATTAGAAGCGCACAAGCCAAGAGATTGAGAGAAGCTCGGCTTTGGCCCTTTGGGGCTGTGTCAACTAGACAAGCCATTTTACTTTACTAATGTATTAGAAAAAAAATTGGTATAGTGACCCAATCGTCTATAAAGTTTTGAAACCTCTTTATGACAAATTTACTTCGAGTTAAAATTGGAAAAGTTTTTCGGACCCAATATTTTTATGCCGTTGAAAATACTGTCCAAAATTTATCGATTTCTAAAGAAGAGAGTTACATTTATTTTTGAAATTACCTGACCTTTTTCAAAAAAATTTCGCAAAGGATTAAGAATTAAATTTCTTGAATTAGAGACTAAAAGCATAACGAATAACGGTCAAGTTATCTTTAACCATTGCGATTAAGATAGTGTGCGCTAATAAAAAAATTTGTTCTTGAAAACTTTTACAACACGGGTCTCAAAAAAAAACATCCAAATTGGCAAAAGGATACATCTAAGACCCCATAAAGTAAATATATTCTTGATCAGCATGAGTCGATATAGCCCTGTCTGTCTCAGAGACTAGAAGAGCTAAAGCAACTAAATTTTGTATGCAGATTAGTATTGTCTGCAGGCGTACATTTTTTTTTGCAAATTTTGGACACGCCCCCTTTCGTAATAAAAATTTTTGAATAATTCCTAAAACTTAAAGATATCGAGCTTATATACAATTCCCAAATATACAAATATGCAAAGTTGTAGAGATAATAGAAAATGTTGCATACTTTTTAGAGCTCTCGTTCTTTGATAAAATAGTAGTACGGTTTTATTTATTGCATTTGAAAACATTTTAAAAACAATATAGATAATTTTTATAAAGTAATTGTACAAAATGAAGAGGGTTTGAGTGGTTAAGGTAGTTAATTCAAAATCAGTACGGTTAACTGAACCTTTTGAAGGTTTGGAAACGAAATATAGTTACTAAAAGTTGCAAATCTTCGCCCGATATATGTTAAAAATTTCGGTAAACCCTGCATTCAAATTTGAAGCTTGTCAAATTGGAAAGCTTGGTTCTTTTTCTTCGACAAAGAGTCGCGATAAAAGTTAAATTGCACAACTTTAGGGTTAACATGCAGTGCAAATGATCAGTAAAAATTTAGTAAAATAAAGCAAAACGAGAACGTAAGTTAAAGTGGAAAACCCAGTGGAAAAAGTGTTTTAAAGCCTTCCCTGATGTTAACTAACATTATGTTACAAAACAGCGCACGCTGTCTTAAGGAAACGCAGAAAAGTATGCTACGTGATTGATGATATTCTTATAGCTCCGCAGTTTATTATCCAATCTTTATGAAAAATTAAGGGATATTACAGATATTGGGTATATAAATGTGAGTTTTAAACTGAGATCGATATCTCTACAAATTGTAGGTGTTATTCAACTATTTTTATTGCGGGGGCGTGGCACAAATTTGAAATAAACTTGATCTGCGTTTAGTCAATAGGAGTCTACATACAACATTTGCTTGCTCAGAGACTAGAGATCTGCTACTGTCTCTTACATACATTTACACGACTGTAGTATACTTCACAGCAACCGAAACAGTCTTTGGCAATTTATTGGAAATCAAGAAGAGATTTCTCAGACGGGATTATCACAGTAAAGTTCTCGGAAAGCTCTTGCTCTTGCTTTCGTTTATAGGAAAGATATGTAGAGGTGTCTTTTGACCAAAGACTTTAGAACTCAAAAAGATGAGTAACCGCCATTCAAGTGAATGACAGGGATATTTGATGAGAAATTTCAGTGAAGACCTCTCACACGCACAGCACGCATATGTAAAATCGAAAATCCACATAGATATTTCCCCTTGCCATTCACTTGTATGGCCGCTACTCATCTTTGTGAGTTCTAAAGTCTTTGGTCGAGCTACACCACTACACCTCTTTCCTACAAACGAAAGCTTTCTCAAAAACTTCATTAAGTTAGCTTCATCATGTAAATCTCGAGTATTACTGAATCTAAACGGTGAACGGAACCAGCCCTTTTTTTTATAATTAGTAAGACCAGAAGCTTTGGTAACGAAATATGGTAGGATATATTGCAAAACTTTGTGCAACATCTAGGAAAATAATGGTACAGCTATAAAGTCTAAAGGGTTTGCTGATAAAATTTCAATTTAAAGCAGGGTCGTGAGCCGGTTTTATACCGAACCGACATAATTTTCAGTATAAACCGAGCCAAGTGAGTATAAATATTTCCTAGTAATTTTTTTGGGTACCTGGGTATGTTTTTCGATCCTTGATTCCAAAGTTTATTAAATGATTCTCAAAATAAAGAATCTAAGCGACACATTAGAAAGTGATTTCTTACGTATGCTGAGTCTTCGAATCTTCTAAATGAGCATCGACTCAAGACGAAGTTGGATAGGCTTATCCAAATATAAATAAATTCTCAGCTCAGCTTAAATAAATATGTATTTGAAAACGGCTTGAAAGTGTGTCAGCGGTTAAAGCACACTGATGAGATGTTGCCGGGAGGCCGTCGAAACAGTCTGTCTGAGTAAATCAATCTGCTGTGCCATACATATGTACAGAAATCTTTGTTGATTTCCGTTGATTATTGAATTATAATCAATCCTAAAAAGCTCTTTGACTAATA
The DNA here is from genome assembly GCA_018904265.1 of Lordiphosa collinella. Taxonomy (NCBI): domain Eukaryota; kingdom Metazoa; phylum Arthropoda; class Insecta; order Diptera; family Drosophilidae; genus Lordiphosa; species Lordiphosa collinella. The sequence goes on along the minus strand of JAEIFV010000183.1, from coordinate 165,011 downwards.
TCAAAAGAGGTCGCTAAACCCCATAAAGAAATTCGGAATTTTTACTGTATATAACAAATTAATTGGCTTTTCATTTACATGGGGGGAAAAACGTGAGCCCCCATTTAACCATTCGATCCAAAACCTTTTTGAATTTTGGTTCGAACCCCAAACCGAAGCAACGGATACAACTTTTAAGACTTTACATTAGGAAAAACGTGAGCCGAACAAAGGTTCGAACCATAACTCACTCAAATACCTTGAACCAACAATTTTTGAGCATCAACCATTGCTAAATTCTGGTTCGAACCCGTAAACTGGAGCACCGGATACTATTTTTCAGACAGCAGTCCTGTTTTAAGGCACAGTTAGAATGGAAAAACTTTCAACGTCATTAAGGAAAATAACGCTTAAGCTGTTAACCAGTTTTGAGGTTGTTTTGCTAAAATTTGGTATTTTAGAAGAGGAGGCCGCCGTTAAAGTTACGAATCATCACGGTCAATGGAACTTTTTTAAAAGTTCAGTCAAATCGGAATGTTTTGGTAACGAAATATCTTCGAACAAGTTCTAGAAAAATATCGGTAAAACCGTCACTCAACCAAATTTGAAGTATTTTTAAGGCTCAGCTGTCTAATTTAAAGGATTGGGTTCCTTTTCGTTAACTTTCAAATTGGAAAACTTTGAAAACAATTTCGAAAAATGGCGCTAAAAAGCCATTCCAGGGATTATAGCGTAAAAATGTGGTAAAATAGTAACCCAAGGGTCGAACCTCTTCAAGTTTTAAGCCCCTTTTCCGACTTACCCGCAAATTGTGCACCAAAATGTTGTTGAAAATGTCCTCGGAATTCATGCGGCGTACTAAAACCGGGCGGTAGAAAGCCCCTTAGATAGGCGGCTGCCGCCAAGGTGGTCATATGGTGATGATGGGCGGCGGCTGCATTATTTGGATCAGCTGCAGCGGCATAGCCGGCGGCAGCATAGAAATTGGCCGGATTGAAAACGGGCAATTGGCAGTGGGCGGCTGCAGCCGCTGCGGCAGCGGCAGCGGCCGATAAGCGGGTGACATCGGGCGAGATGGAACGGGAATCACGTGTGGTTCCTACAGCTGGCAAGCAGTCCTGGCCCTGGCTCTGGGTTTGGTTGGAGGGGGAGGTAAGCTGATTGAGTTGTTGTTGTTGCTGTTGCTGCTGCAGTTGTTGTTGGCCGGCCGCCGTGGCACTGGCTGGGGTATTGGCATTACGAGGCGGTGGTGTGGCTGCCGGTGAGAGTGGCGCCTCTGTGGAAGTGGGTGTAGCAGCTGCAGCAGCCACCTGCTGATGATGTTGTTGCTGCTGTTGTTGTTGTTGTTGCTGCTGTTGATAGGCCGCTCCCACGCCCAGACCCAGGATCTCCTGTATGGCAAAAGGAGTACGCATTTTGGTGGCTTGCATTTTGCCGACGGCCTTTAAATGTTTGCTAAATTGTTAATAACTTTTTGTTTTTGTTGTTGTTTTTTTTTTGTTTTGTAAAGTTTACAACTTGCACTTTTGTGGTTGTGTTTATTGCACTTTGTTAGGATACATATCGTTTCTCGTTTCTCTTTTGTTTTTGGTTCACAGTTTTGAAATTCACGCAAAAAAATTAACACGATCACGCATCACGCACGACCTCAGCTTGAAAGCTCACGCGTACGCCAAAGAACAGTTATTTCGGCTGCTGTGCCTCAGCATTTGCATTGGCATGTGTGTGTGTGTGTTTGTGTGAGAGTGTGTGTGCAAGGTGATGAGCGCTTGCGTTCGGTGTGGACAGCGTGCGAAAACGAACTGAAACCAAAGCGAGCGCTGCACGCGAGCAAAAGCGTCGTCTGCTGCTGCTGCTGCCGGCGCCAGCTGCGAAGCCAACGACAACGCCAACGCTCTTTTGCTGTGTGTTTGAGATACTTTTTTTCTGTTTGCCGTCGGCGGCGGCAGCTTCAGCCTGGCTGCTTGCTCGACAACTGGTCGACTGACTCTTGTTGCTGCTGCTGCTGCCGCTGTCCTACGCCATCTTTGCGTGCGAAGGTGATGGCTGGCCAGCAGTCAGCTAGTCGTCTCTTTCTGGGCTGGTTGCCTTTCCAATTGAAGGGGCCAGGCTGTTGCTATTCTTGTTGCACTTAAAGGCTTACCCTTAAGCTAGCTCTTTCTACACTGGAAGTGCTCACACGTATAGTATGACACAGTGTACGTGTGTCCTGTGTGCGTGTGTGTGTGTGTGTGTGCGTTAATTATGCAAAGGGCTGCTGCTGCTGCCGCTTGGCGTTTCCCTCAGTTTCAGTTTCAGTTGGTTTTGTGCCGCCAATTTGGCTGGCCACAGCACGAATGTCTGTCTGTCTGTGTGTATGCTGCTGCTGCTGTGTGTGTGTGTGTGAGAGAGCTTTACGTGATTTATTTAAGTAATTTTTGTTTTTTTTTTTTGTTTTGTTTACCAAAAAGTGAAAATTGAATTTAAATTTTGCAGTTTCAAAAGTTTCATTTCCAGCTCTGCTGCTGGTTCTATCGATTAGCTGTGGCTTTGGGCCAACTCTCTCTCTCTCTCTCTCTCTCTTGTCTCTCTCTGTGTGTGCCACTTGAAATGCTGCAAACATTAATTAGTCGCATTGCATAACAATTGCATAATCAATATGTCAGTTCAATTAATTGCCTTTGGTTTAGCAATTAGTTTCTGGTTTTGCTTCTTTTTTTTTGGTTCTAGGTAATTAGCAGGCTTAAACTGTGGTGCTCCAAGAGCTTTAAGCCATGGCACCAGGACATAAGTACATAGATGAATGCAGGTACAGTTTCAAACTTATTTCTAAAAATAAGGTCTGAATTTATCTACTTAAAAATTAGGACGAAGAAAAACGTTTCCCAACCGAACCGAAAGTATCAAAAGAAAATGGTTCGGTTCAGCTGTACGATAATGTCCGAAGAGTATGAAATTTATGGAAATCTAAGGTTAATAAAGTAGCTCAGACACTTCCACTTTATTTCATTTATACACTATAATTACACAGAGAAAAAAAGGATATTAAAAAATATCCATTGGATGAGTTTCCGTATCCATTTGGACTGCATATGTCTTTAATATCCAAAGGATATGAATAATGATCATCCTTTGGATGAATTTCAGCTTGATGGATGTTTAAAAGGATATTAAAGACATATCCAGTCCAAATGGATCTTTTTGGATTTTTTGTTCGCCTTTGGTTTCCAAATATCCCTGTATTTAGTTCGGCAGCACCGGTTCGGCATTAACGAATGCCCTAACTCTTCAGAGTGAGCACTTGCCACCAGACCAACCACCAGCCAAGATTTTATCTAACGAATATTGTATGGGAATGTCCGCTTGTTAAGAGATTGAAAAGCAGTCAAAGCTGATGAACTGAGTACAGCTTCAGTGGGGTTCAGTAGGGAGTTTAAGAGCAGAGCCCTCTCTTGAAAAACGTAATAACCGCTATACAAGTTGTGTAAGGACATTAACAGCAGCGGATGGGGTGGCAATTGGCGGTTTTTGAGAGAAAAGTCTCAAGTAGGATTTATGGACCTCTAAAAGTTTGCTAAAATAACGAACTGTACTGTAGACATTGAAAAGCTTGGTGTGAACAGCTGTTGCCAGCTGATGCTGTCGGTTGTGATTTACATATCTACATGGCTACAAAATTGATTATGAATATGAAAACATAACTAATTTAAAGTCCGTAATAGTTTAAGACTGTGGTGGGCAAAAGGGGCTACCAAAAGAATACTGAGTACATGAACCTTACGCCTTTTGCGCGAAAAAACGTTCAGCAGGAATCAAGTCAAAGTCTAAAATCTGGGTTTTCGAGGAATAACTTAAAAAACACGCATTAATCATTCCATTTAAAGTTCAGCATTTTCTATTTGAATTAAACTGGCACTTTTTATCTGAGTACTTATTCTAATGAGTATAAAAAGTAGTTAGTATAAAAAGGCGTTATGAATTCCTTGGAACCTGTATTCTACTTCTAGTAGAAGTTGTAAGGTTTTTACTAAGTAGATTTACCATAGAAGCTCAATTGAGTGAAAGTGATGTTGTGGTCTTCCCTGAAGCCCCAGGTGTACTGTGAACTATTTGGGCTTTGAATAAACTTCAAGAACCTGTCGTTTTAAAAGCACTGGAGAAGACCATTTGGAGGGTGAAGAGCTTTAGGCGGTAAAGACCTATAAATATCTGGAAAAATGGAATCTCCACGACGCACTATTTAACTATCATTTAAAAGAAAAAGCTAAAGGACGTGAAGACAGGTATTAATTGGTTTAAGGGCATATTTTGGGCCTCAAGGACGACTTGGCAAGGTATACTCCATTTAGACCAATTTTCCATAGTGCTGCCATATAATCGATCTGGCCGATTTGTTCCAACTTTGTTGTCTTTGACACTAAAGAACTGAAATTCGGCTTGTATTCGTACTTGGAGTTCCTTGTACGACTTACTAAATCTAAATACTTCAGAAGGCGTATTGTGAACCGTGTTGGTTATTCACAATTCGGGCACCTAAGAAAATACAAAATGTTTGGATTGAGGGCTATGACGAATGGAAACATATTGTAGATGAGACACGTGACATTTGTCGGCAAATACTTTCTAGGCTTCTTGATGTTACTCTGTCACATTCATCGTGTATTTAGCCTTTCGTCGCCACAGAGAAAAACGCAGATAGCAGTGATCCAAGCTCCAAAAAAATCTTTTTGAGTATTGTTGAGTTATTAGGAAAATACGACCCGATTTGATAAGAATTGTTAAGTAAACCGAAGGGCCAGATAAAATACCTAAAATACAAAATGAGGTAATTTCTATCCTGGTTCTAAAAGTAAAAAATGCATTATAAATGAAATAAATGCCGCACTATTCTACTCTATCATATTCGATACAACTCAAGATATTTCAAAAATTGATTAAATGTGTGAACTTTACCGTTATTATATGATCGAAAAAGATGGTAATGGGATCCCAAAAGCAATTGTCTTTAAAGAAACATTTTTAAGTTAAGTTAAGGATCAAACTGCCTTAGCAATGTCCAAGCAACATATTATATCCATAAATGACAGAAATATTCCTCTAAATAAGTGTCGAGGACAAGGATATGATGGTGCTAGCACAATGAAAGGGAGGAGTTCAAAAACTCATAGAAGATGTCGACCCAAATGCCGTATATATGCTGCTCATAATTTAAATCTAGTACTTAATGATGCACTGAGAGAGGTTATTGATATGCAAAATTTTTTTGAAACCGTTTAACTAATATATAATATTTTTGGGCATAGTATCAAAAGATGGAATTTTTGATCAAGATTTATATCTAATAAAGAATGTGAGTTTTGAACATAATAACATTAAAAACCAAAGTGAATGTTAGCAGGCTCAAGGTCGATGTTTGATTAGAGTTCAATAACACAAGGCAACAAAATTCGACTTTTTCCTGTATCTTGAAGGGGTGGCAGTGATTCTAGATAATTTTCGTGTGTTAAGCAAGACTGCGTTTTCAGAAATTTTTAGTAATTTAAGGTTAAAAGTTGCTCAATTGGTCAAAATAGGCACTTTTTACAACTTTAACCTCAAATTAATTAAAATCTCGACGTGATAGACAATTTCTGAAAACGCAGTCTTGCTTAGCACACGAAAATCATCTAGAATCACTACCAATCATTCAAGATACTGGACCTTGTTGCCTAGTGTAATCAACCAGAATATTCAACAGAGAATACATATGAACTTGAACAGTAGCTGCGGCTGTGTAGACGCTACTGTTCAAGTTCATATGTATTCTCTGTTGAATTTTCCATCGTATCCATAGCTGAAACTAAACTTGCATTGCACCACATTGGAAGTGATTTAAAGGCGTTAAGTTATTATTTTCTTTTAAAAGTTGGGCTGCTTTTTTCGCTTAAGGGGGTATTGCTGCATTGCAAAAAATTTTTTTCGTTTTTTTTTTGCATATTTTTATAGCTTGGATATTTGAGAATATCGTTCTAAAAGGATTTTTTGAAATTCGAAATACTTTAGAAGATATAGCCCGTTTAATGACCCAAAGTGACCCTGCAAACTTTAAAAGCGTTTATCTCGAAAATTTGGATTGATTTCGCCCGTAGTTCTAAACCGATTTTGATGAAACAAAGTACAATCGACGCAGAAATGTCACCATTATGGCCCCTATTTCAATCATAGTTTTAAAAATTTGTTTACTATTTTTTTTTACACTAAACTACAAAAAAAACGTTGCCCAAAATCGATTTATCATTTTTCATTTTTGTAAAAAAAAATCGCAAAATTATGATTGAAATAGGGGCCCGAGTAACATCTGTACTGAATCTAACGCCGTTAACTTTTTCCATTTGAGATGATCCGAAGAGGAGTTATCCGAGCCGCCAGCCGCATACCTTTTTTTTCGACGTGCAACTTTGAAGGCCGACAACTATTTGAACAGTCCTCGTACAAAGGAAAAAATTGATTTTTTTTTTAATTCAATATGTTCTTAATACAATAAAAAAAGCAGAATTTAAATAACTATTTTCGTTTTCAAATAAGATTTTTTTTTAAAAAAGGTCCAAAAATAGGTCTTCCAAGCAGCAATACCCCCTTAAACCAAGAGCTACCCAGTCGGACACCAGTTGACACCATGAAAAAGGCACATCTTTCATAATCTTTTTCACCGAAGAAGTAGTTCCCAAAACTGAAAAGTTCCATTCGCTTTTATTAAGGTCAAGTTTGAGCAAAAGTATATAACAGCCAGAGGGAAGCATCTTCGACCCTTTAAAGCAGGGACAGGCACATTCCTATCTCGTGTGCATACAAAAATTCTCTAAGCAGCGCTGCTCTGCCACACATAGTATAAGCTGTACAAGCGCCGCTGCGTTGCTTGCTTTCCTACGCCGCGATGCAGTCGTTGCAACTGAAATTGAGAGCAATTTTTGCGCTGCTCTCACACACACCAATGCAAAAATGTAAATGTATTTTTTGCCTGCCTCTGCTTTAAAGCAGCAATGTTCCTCCATAGCCCCCAGGGGCCGAGAGCAATCGGCTATTTACACGCACACGAGCCGAGCGCATGCCGAAGTCGGGCATATGAGCGTTAGCAGCGCTATCTTTGCTTGCATTCGATGCCCAGACGTTGAGCAGGGCAGTTTAAAGCGGGGCTGTGTCGCTTTGATATCGCACACCAATACACTCTCACTTTTTGGCCTCGCTCTTCTTGAACATCGCTGCTTTAAAGTATATATATTCATGATCAGCATCAACTATCTAGACGATTTTGCCGTGTCCGTCCGTCTGTCTGTCTGTCCGTATGAACAATTAGATCTCAGAGATGGTAAGAGATAGTGGATCGACAAGTATGGGCCAAATACTTCTTATACTGGCAGGCAGATCAAGTTTATTTTGAATTTCGGCCGCCCACGCAATTACGCATCTTAATTTAAATTAAAGTTTTGTCTTGTTTCACCAAAAAATTTGTGAAAAAGCCATTTCATGTCTGATTCTTGTGTTTGAGGGTGTTTTTTAAAGTTAATTTAGCACTTTAAATTTCGATAATTTTGTAAATTTTGAAAAAAAGTAGGTAGTTTTTCTACATTAGCATTAAAAGCCCTCACCCTATCACCTTAATGTTTGAAAACCAAACTCTTGGTCAAAATTCTCCTTTTTAAATTGCGCTATAACTTTTCAATAGGTGCAGGAATAAAAAAAATTATGAGAGTTTAAGTGAAGGCAACTTTTGAAGAAATCGAAAAAAACAGTTTATCGATAATATCTCGATAACGATTCGACAGATTATACTTTAGAAAACGTTGGTTTGGGGAATTGGGGGAAGGCGGACTTCCATTTTGTCGTTGCAGCGTAGTTAGAAAAACTATTAAACGCTAGAACGATAAGAGTTCTAATAACTACAATTGCCTTAAACTACAAACATTTCTGACTCATAGTTGCATGCCAATTTTCTGGTTTTCGGTCTGGTTATGAATTTTTCAACAGATGCTGATTCTGTTCGCGGTTCGGTTTACTAAGTAGCATGAATAAGCTGTTTGGTTCGGTTCAGAAGCGGTTTGCATCCCTGTTAAACTGATCACTTCGTGACTACGATCAAGCTTCCACTAAATTGGCACTTATTACAATATTTAAATGAAACTTTGGTCGCAGTTCACAAAGAGTTGGAGGTTTCTGGTAGAAGGCGTTTGTGCCTTCCTACACTCAGAAAGAAAATCTTTCTAAGAAGACAGAAATTGATTACATTCGTTGACTAAAGTGGAGGGAATCCCTCTGTTTCTTTAACCATGAAACAAAAGGGATAAAATGGAAGTTTAAACTCTTTGAGTCTATTTAGTTGAATGCGAATGTTCATAAGCTTTTACAAACTTCTAAAAGTACAATTAAATAAGGCTAATTCAATCTAGCCTTAAAATCCAGCAGGACGGTGCATTAAGTTCAAAGGTGCCTAAGTGCTTCACTCTTAAGTGTTGGGATCAGTCTAGATTCTGGGAGTGCAGTTTCGAGGCAAGTCAAGGCAACTGGATGTTGGATGCAGCTGTTGCTTGAAATATTCCCTATTCTTAGCTTCTGTTTTTTTCCAGCTGCTGTAAATGGCCTTTCTGAGCTTATATCTTAAGTCGAATCCTTTAACATATTCAGTTTATTTCCCGTTCCGAAAAATTCCTCTTCTTGTCGGTTTGTAATTACGCATTTCGATATTGAAAAAAACCCATGTGTGAATAGCTTCATTGAGGTAGAACTGGCTGTCGTCAGGCTCATTTCCCTGAGAGTTCAACCCAGTGGATTGCCAAGACGGCGGGTGTCGAGTTCAATTGTTGCTCATGCGGTGAGTGAAAGCCTCAATATTTGTGGCTAAGCAATAACAATAAAGACGCTGTAGTCGAAGTAGAATTGAGTGAATGGCTAATAGGCCATCCTACCCCCCCGCTCCCCACAAGAAAACAATACGCCGCTGCTATTCCCCCGGGGGGATACCAAGTGAGCAAATACAAAAAACAAAACAAAATTTAAAAACCAAACTGGCAGATGTTCTCTTTAGCTATTTGATGGTTTAATTAGTTGCTGGCAGGGCTTTTAGTCTAATGAGAAATGAAAGACGCCCATAAGTAGGCAGCAATATTTTTGAAATCAATCAACCAATAATTCCAGCCGGAGTGCAGGTGAAGGGGAAGGCGGAGAGCCAAAAAGGAACTCACCAAGTGGACCGAATGCAAAAAGTGTTTTTTAAATGCATTTCAAGTGGCCGTCGAACATCAAACAAAAAGGCGGCCCAAGAAGAGGCTTTTAGCCTCTATGAAGTGGTCGCTGTGCATCTCTGCATATGGATTATAAATAGTCGCACACTCACACACACACACACACACCCAAGCCACGCCCCCTTCCCGGCTAAAAGGGAGCGTGGGCGATGGCGCTGATTTATGTGTGGACGTCTCTTTGAGGATGAAGTGCAGATTACATTATAAATATGAAATAATGCCAGGTCCTTGAGGACAATGCGAAACGGAAATTCCATTTTCGGATTTCAAATGCTAGAGAAAGCCAAGAGAATGGGAGAAAAGTTGGTGGGGGGCGGGGCAGATTAAGCACTGACCAGTTGACCTTGACTAAGGAATTTGGCAAAACTTTAATCAGCCGTCACCTTAACAGCTACTGTAGCCCTTGAAAAGCACACAAGCCAAGAGCATGAGATAAGCTTGGCATAACAAGTTTTGCTAACTTTTCTAGAAAAAACTGTACCAAGTCTTCTTCAAATTTGGAATATTATCAATTTGAGGTAGGAACTAAATTCCAAATTTTGAAATGGCACTGGCCGGGTGGCTCAGCGGCTAGTGTGCGCGACCGCTGTGCAAGAGGTCGTGGGTTCGATCCCGCCTCGGAATATCTAATGAAAAGTTTTTTCTTTGAATAAACTTTACACCCGGTCACCCCTCTCTGCTGTTGGCGCCAGCTTTGTAGTAATTAGCCATGAAAAGCTTCTCAAGCTGTTAAACTGTAGGTCCCTTTCTCTTGTGCGAAAATTAGAAGCGCACAAGCCAAGCTCGACTTTGGCCCTTTGGGGCTGTGTCAATTTGACAAGCCATTTTACTTACTTTTATTTCCAATATGTTCGACATCTCAATCTCACTTAAAATGGAAGAAAAACTAAGAAGCTATGGACTAAATTTCAAAACAAAACCGTTGGAACTTGTCTGTAAACCAATCTTTAGACTATCTTTGGTTTTAAGACATTCGGAGAAGATTATGACCTCCCTTTGCTGAAAACTGACTACCAGTAGTTAAATATGGCCAAGGTAAATGCCAAATTATTCTTTCTTTGCTATGGAATGATAAAATGACATCATATTTCTGAAAGTTATAGATATAAACAAGAGCAAAAAAGTCCTAAGCTGACTGACCCAGTACTGGAAAATATCGAAAAATGACATGTTTTTTTCGATAGAAACGGCTAAAATACTAAAAAATTTGGTAAACCTTTCTTCAGCAAAATTCACCCAAACAACAATATAAACAACTCTCTGGTACATGCCAGCTTCATACGAACACACCTTCATACCGTTTCGGTACAACCAAAGCTATCTTTTCTACACAGAAGAAAGAAAGATCCAGAAAAGATCCATTTGGAATGGTTATTTCTAAAATATTCTTTTTATCATCCAACGTAGCTGAAAATCGTCCAAAGGATGGTCATTTTTTATATCCTATGGACGATGATAGATGATAGAAAGGATATAAAAGATGATAAAAAGGAGCTGAGAATCGTCCAAAGGATGATCATTTTTCATATCCCTTGGACAATTTTCAGCTCCGTTGGCTGATTAAAAGGATAATGAAGACATATCCATTCCAAATGTATACGAAAATCATCAAATGGATATTTTTTAATATCCTTTTTTTTCTCTGTGTAGGTATCCAAAAAGTATCTTTACGATGTGGAAGAATTTCCATCATTACAATTTTTAAACTCACATTTTGGCTTGCAATATCTATAGTCTGTCAAGTTTTCTTAAAGAGCGGATAATAAATAGCGGAGGGAAAAAAAAATCAGCATTTGTTTTAAGTTTTTGAAATATCTTTGTCTACTTATTGTCTTTTTATACTTGGGGCCAGCATGTGCCAACATTTCTTTCACTGAGTAACGGGTATATCGAAGTCGGACAGGACAGGACTTTAACTAACGCTCTCGTTGTGATTGATTTTGGAACATCCATCGGCGGACTAGAAGTGGTATCTTAGCATTGGATTGATTCCATCTCTTATAAACGAAGTCAACGACCCTAAAAAGGAACACGAATGTAACGTGATCTTATTGTATTCCACCATCACACACTTTTGCTGTTAAGCGTCTAAGATGCTTCTTATATTGTTCTGTACGGTGGTTAAGTGGAGTAACTTTTCTCTTTTTGTGAATGGACGAATCAACATATTTATAAGAAAATTATTTTCACAAAACCTACCTACCTAACCTACCTTATCTTATAGTAGTAGTAGTAGGTATCTTTATTTTAATTAAATTTAAACATGAAATTGATGTACAAGAATAAATAAATAGAAGTACAACATTTTTAAAATTTAGACACAAAATGATTTACATTTAAAGATAATCGCCATGGTTTGTATCCGTCAGTCGATCGCCGCACGCTCCGCCTTTGCTGTCACAACCTAATACACCTGGCTTCCCGGGTCGTCCCCAGATACCAGATCGTTCGGTTACGAAACATCGGCCTTGCGCGTGGCTTTAGTAGTAGTGTGTTGTTGTATCTTTATTTTTATTATACTATAGATAAAGTAATGCATGGAATATATCGTCGCCAAACTAGACTTCGAGGATGCCTGCCGAGTATGAGCTGCGCCGTCGCGGTACCAACGTTCCTCTTTAGTGACAGTGTGGTCCCCCGTTCGTTGATATATCGCCGGTATCTCAGAGTCTCCTTTAAGACGCATAATGTGCCAGTCTCCCGTTAGAACCGCAAGTATTCTTGTTAAACGTCTTCTCCAGTGTCGCCTGAGTTCGCTAAGATGGGGCATATGCGATAAAGTGGAAAACGTCTTCTCTAACCGGTTACAAGGATTCTCGCGTTAGTGCATAAAATTTAACGAGCAGTTAACTCGTGCCTTAGTATTGCTGAGTGTGGTTCATATTTGTGTTCGGGTGCTACCGTCTTTCGCCGTAGTTTGCTCGGCTTTATTCGGATATTGATTGTTGCAATGGGCCAGTTGTGAGCGTCACTTCCCAAGATATTGTGCTTTCGCTAGTGTTACCCATGTCGAAAAGAATTGCGATTTGGAGACGAAGTAAATGTTTCGTAACGATTTTGGGCAATCTGTTTTCTGGCTTTGCATCACTTGTTTATAGGTAAAGTGCTGTTCAGGGTTTGGATGTAGAGTGGGTGGAGCCCAGTTTCAATGAATGGCGTAGTTGGGGCATTGGTTGGGAGACGAAACATTTTCTTTATATAGAACCGCAGTTGCTCCACTCAGAGTACTGGTAACCCCAGACTTGTCCTAGACATTATCCTTTGGCGGTTGCTTCAAACATTTTAAATTTCGTGCTATGATTATCTTATGTTTTCATGTTTTATGAAAAGTATTTTCTTAAACTTTGATATCTGTTTATTAAAAAAATTTCTCTAAATAGCAGGGCAAAAGAAGGCGAATTCATAAGATTCATGGAATATTTTTCACTGTTTGTATATGCGGACGTGATTTGTGTTCTAATAGTTTGGAGTCTACAAGTTTATGACTTTCCATCGTGGCAAACCCTCGTTAGTTTATACGATTGGCAATGAATCTCTACAAAGAATATCGACAGCTATTGATCTTGGAGTTCTTTTTCATCACAAGCTGAGCTTCAATCATTGTATCTCTTCTATTGTTAATAAAGCGAATGGTGTTCTTGGATTCATTAAACGGTGGTCAATAGAATTTAATGATCCCTATACCACAAAACTTCTGTTCACTTCTTTCCAAAAAAATATCCATTTTGGACTGAATATTTCTTTAACATCCTTTTATCATCCAACGGAGCTGAAAAATCATCAAGGGATGACCTTTTTTATATCATTTGGATGATATTTTTGCATATCTTTTTTCACTGTGTAGTTGTCCTGTGCTTGAATACTGCAAAAGCATATAGATCGTATTGAATCAGTCCAGTATCAATACTTGCTTTTTGCCCTTCGCTGCATAACCCCAACCTTCGTTTTTACTCGTACTCTAGCAGGCTTGGGCTTATTGATCTTCCATCGTTAGCTAACTTTAGAACAGTCCTAGGTGTCTCTTTTCTACATAAATTTATTATGGGTGATGTAGACTCTTGTGATCTCTTTGGTAGCCTTTACATTATTGTTCGTTCTAGGCCAACTAGAATTTATCTACCCTTACTTTTGCCAAGATGCACAACTGATTATGCCCAGCGCAATCGATTTCGTGTCCCATGCCTAAATTATAATGATCTTTACCACCTAACTTCTACAGATATCTCTCTCTCTCTTTTCTCAAAAACGTCCCTTTATAGTAGGGGCAGGCACATTGCTATCTCTAGTGCAAAGGAAAAATCCAAAAGCAGCGCTGCTCCGACACATACAGTATAAGCGATGTATGATATATCGAGTCTAAAAAAATCTTATCGATATATATTATATCGATATTTCCTAAAGCTTACAAAAAAAACTGAAAAGTTATTTAAGAACGTTAATCAAGAACGTCTATCGTATCTTTCCAGTAACATATCTTTAAGATACTTATAAATGACTTAATTTTTTTTAAAATTAGACTGTTCGGCTGCGGTTGAGGTGGCGTATCTTTTGCTAACTCAGTTTGTATAGGTCTACAAGTCGCAAATGGAAACAGTAACAACACTGGAAATGTTTCGGTTCCTTAAAGATATGGAGGGGAAACTCGACCCTCTCGTTCAACAAATAAAGATAGAAATTCTTCTCGTAATAAGAACAGAAGCATATCTCAACAATCACGCTCTAGTCCGCAGCAATCATCTCAAGATCGAAATTCGGACTATTTGTTTGTTTCCAAAATTTGTTATTTGGTCGAGTCGGATTTCGTCTAAAGGAACACAAGCTCCAAAATAAACCCGTCCTGTACAACTTTGATTGGGACCGGCATAGTCTACCCCTGCCCTCGAAGTGAGGAAAAGTTCCTCATCAATTGCATTTGGGAATTCTTTTTGTGGTTGACCCAAAAACCTTACCTTGACTAGGTTACATCATCTTAGAATCCAGCACTTTGACCTTAAAAGCTACACGACAAAGCGATTTTCCCACATATAGAGAAATATCAAGGGTGAATCTTACCAGCAAAGATGAATTTTACACAGTATCAGATGATGCTCATTATAGGTCATTGATTCACAAGCTTGGACTCTGGCCGTTGTGCGCTTAATGAGTCATGTTTATGTTTAGAAAGGGGTTTCCTTTTTTTAGAATGCAGGCATATTCCTCTGGATGTAGCTATTTTTAAGAAGTTATAATACGAGCTAGTTGTGCCAATCAGGAAGCCATAGAATAAGTCGCAGGAGGACCAAGAACCTGATAATTGTGTGATAGACTGTGTGTACTTTCTGTGCTGCTTTCTGATGTTAAATACGTACTTTTGTTTACTTCAACCAACTGTTAAGACTAAGTAATCATTCTGGCTGCTGTTTTGAAACAACTTTCTTTGTCAATCAATGGGATAATTTTACTTTCATTAAGTCACTGAATTGACCCAAGCCCGTCAAAATTCACCTTAAAAGCCAATTCTAACTTTAAAGTACTTGGTTTTTCTTCCTTAAAAAACAGATTTTTAAAAAAGTTTAGCTCAGTGTTAGATGGGTGCCGCGAATACTTACTATTGAGTAAAAAAGCAAATGTGTCTATCGAGTGCTTGAAGATGTTTCAATGGAATAAGACTGAATTGATGATGTCCCTTACCGTCCCGTTGCGTTTCCCGTTTCAGACACGCTCCCAATGGGCGATGGTGGCGTCGCTTTGAGCCACTTGGAAATCGTTAATTTCATAATTACATGTTTCATGCACACGCTCCGACTCCACAAAATGGTCGGGGTGAGGTGAGGTAAGGTGGCTCAAACAGTGGGACATCCGGGTGAGTACTGCGTGTGTGTGTGTGTGTGTGTGTGTGAGTGGCACATAAGTGGCAGTCAGCCAGAAAGCCAACACCATTTTGGCCATAATTTAGTTTTGCCCGTCCATTAGCAGGCCAGCCGTGTGGTGGTGGTGTTGGTGGGGAGAGGAGGCGAGAGGGAGAGCCTTTGTTGCACTGCCACTCAGCCAGAAATCAGCACCCAAACCAAATGGAGCGGCCAGAGCCCAAGTGGCCTCGCAGGAGCGGCTACATTGTGGAAGGCAGCAGTGGAAGAAGGACGAGTGGATAATTATTAATAATTATCGCATTGACGTGTTTTCATTTTCAGTTTTATTTTTATTATTCCGGCGCGAGGTGCGAGGAGGGTGACTTGTAGTATGTATGTAAGTGGTTTATATAATTGGTCAACTGCAGCAGCTCCTGCGATTTCGTTCCGTCAACTGCTTAAGGGTTGACAGTTTACGGGGCACAACCGGGGGGGTGGCAACACCCATTCCGCTTAATCAGCTGCCTGGCTTATACAGGCTGCTGCTGGAATTATGACTGAAAAGGATCTTAAATGAAATTCAAAATTAATCTGAAAAACCAAATGAATTGCTACTCCGGCTAAAGGCCGTTCCCGACTTCAAAAGGCCTGCCCGGGCGCATACGGGGGAGAGTGACTTTCTGTTGACGTGGCTTTCAATTTGACCAGAAAATCCACAGAAAATGGGGAATACAAATTATAAAGTAAACGTCGCCATTCAGGCAAAACATTTTCTGTTTTGACTTCTCTTAATTACGCATCTCACATCCCACATGACATCTCGCAGAGAGGGTGCAGCAATTATGTGATTTCTGCATTTCAGAATTTTTCAATTAAAAAAACACACACAAAAAAAGAGCTGTCAATGGGCAAACAGACGGGGTTTTTTTTCATTTTCAAGGATTAGCGCCAACTGATGTCTTGCGCTGGTAACTTTTTTTTAAGCAAATTTAATCAAGAGGTGTCTGTGCCAAAGTTTGAATAAAGTTCCGAAAGGGTGCAGCATAGATATGGATGATACGTTCCTATATAGGAATAGGATATTGTTGTCCGATTTCGCTTAAATTGAGCCGAACTTTTTGTAAGTCAAGTAAAACTCAAATTTGCTGAGTTTTGAATTGCTTGTAAGGAAAACAAAAGAGTTTTTCCATCCAAACGCCAATGCTTTCTTGGGGACTATAAGATATAGTCTTCCGATTTGAATGAAATTAAGCAAACGTAATTCAAAGAATATCAAATTCATAATAGCTGAGCTTAAATAAATATTATATATTAAATACCCACGGCTTCGCTCGCATTTTTGCATTTCCAAAATTTGTAAGTTACTTTTTCCACACTTTTATTTGTGTAGCTTTGAAAATGAGTATAAAGCTAATCGGCCGAAAATTAACAATCAACACACTAATTCCCTCCCAAAAGAGTAAATACTAAAATAAAAATTATGGAAGTCCTTTGAAAATAATTTTTAGTCCGATAGAAAAAATTTGAAAATCACTTTGGCAAAAATTTCTAATGTAAAGCTTAAGTTTGGATCTGGTCGGATGAAAATATAAACAAGAAAGAAATTCGGTCAAGCCCGACTATAACATACTCTGTACCTGTGAAGTGCTGTCCATCACCGTTGCGACCGGTGCTGCCCATAATTGTTTGTTTTCCTTGTAACTAGACAACCGATCTTTACCTCTCCTTTGGCGAATCGATAAATAATCCTGATTTCTAAATATGTCCAGAACGAACGAACCTTCTATCTATAAAACTGTGGGAGATATGACGTTTTTTCCAATTTGCGTGGGAAGGAGGGGGCGTGGCAAAAATTGAAAATAAACTTGATGTGCCTGCAAGTATAAAAAGCATATGTCCCATACATGTCAATCCTCTATCTCTTACCATCTCTGAGATCTGTTTGTTCAAGCGGACAGACGGACGAACAGACGGACATGGCTAGATATATATAGACTTTATAGAGTCGGAGATGGCTTCTTCTGCCTGTTACACACCTTTGCACAAACTTAATATACTCTGTGTACCTCTGGTACAAAAAAAGTTGGCAGTCAAAATTTCAAAATGTTAATGGTTAGTATCAAATTGATACTAAAATATTAGTACAAAATAGTGTCAACCTGTTTCCCAAAAAAAAAACATTAAAAGAACATGAAAAAGTTAGTAAACACTTTCGTTCAATATTCAAACAATTTTATATTACTAATTTTCCATGCAACTAAGTTTATTTTTGTCCCGTTGAGATTCGCTATATAGAAGTTCGACTGTATTTCATAATATGCCCTTATTAACCACTGAACCGAACTGAGTTAGCTCCAAAATCCGTGTAATGAACCGAACCGGCGGTTCAGAAACTGTGTGAACCACTCAACCGAACAAATACTAATTTTCGAGTGGCTTGCATCCCAAGTTAAAACTGTCGACATTTTCAATTGATTGCTCAACTGATTTTGGTAAGGTTTTCTTCCAAATCCATGTTAATATCACCACGAACTATTGAACCGAACCAGTGCTAATTCCGGAGCGACTTGCATTTCTCTTATTTAGGTCGTTTTTGTTAATAATTTCTTTTTAATAATCTGCTTTTTGCTTGACTTTATGTGGCCGATTTAACATCTTCTACCCATAAACTAACAAATAACAGAGGAAATTGGGTGTTTACACATACACATAGCAGCTATCTAGAACAGCGGTGGGCACAAAATTTGATTTTGGGAACAGTCCAACATCAACAATATATGCAAATTTTGAAAAATCAAACATCTAAATTTCCTCACGTTTTCTACGATATTACTTTTTCCCAAGTCTTTACAATCTTTGACCAAAATTTCTCAGGAACTACTGTACCGATTTTGATATTTTTTTTCGGTGAAAGATAACGCCTAAATGCATCAAATCAATGTTTGAAATCCATTGAAAATAATTTTTATATGATCGAAAACAGTTTTTGAAACTAAAAGCTCGGATTTTCTCGAATCGACTTTTTCGAAAACGTTTCTCACGATTAGAAGAATAACTGTAGACCGATTTTCAAACATTTTTTTTAGATTACTCCTAATACCCACCATTATGATGTGAACTAGGATATTTGGGATCGGTCAAAATCTAACGGGGTAAGAATCAATGAAAGGGGTTAAAAAAAAGTCGATTTTGGACTTTGAAACCCCATAACTCCGTCCATAACCACATCAGTTCTTAACAAAATCCCCGTTTTCATTATTAATTTCGCATGATCCGTTATCAAAAAATCATTTGAACAACAATAACCGCAGATTACATATAGAATAAAAATATAGAATAAAAAAAACCGCTTGCACACTTTTAGTTTTGGGTAATTTAGTTTTTGGTAATCTCTTAAAAAATCTAAAGTTATACAGTACCCTTAAAATACTGGTCACGATAGGAACCTTCTTGGAACTGCTTTATCCGGGAATACAACGGAGATTTTAGATTTTAGGAAAAATGGTCCTGAGGCTTAGCAGAGCCCAAAAATGTTTGCCTAAATTTTTACATTATAGGGGAAAATACGCTGCACATATGTCGGAACCGTCCGGATCGGATGACTATAGCATATAGCTCCCATAGGAACGATCGGTCGGAAAACTAGTTTTAGTAAGAAAAACTTTTTTTTAAAATTTAAATTTAATTGTATGCTTTTCATGACTCCACTAAGTAAAAGTAAAATCGGCTTGTCAAGATGATAACAGCCCCGAGGGGCCAAAGCCGAGCCTCAATTTTGGCTTTTGCGCTTTCTTATTTTAGCAAAAAGAGAAAGGGACCTACAAGTTTAACGCCGAATCCGCGGGGCCAGTTTTTTGAGTTGAGAGCACTTCTGGAACAAAAAGAGGGGGGTGGGGGGGGGTAAAGTGTTTTTCCAAGAAAAAAACTTTCATTAGATGTTCGAGGCGGGATCGAACCGCACGACCTCATGCTCAGTCGCGCACACTAACCGCTTTGCCACTCCGGCCACATGACTCCACTAAGTATGGTCAAAATCGGACATCTTTTTTTTTTTTTTTTATATTTTTTTTTATATTTTAAAAATTTTTATTTATACTTAAAAAATAGTTTCTCCTCTAGATAATTTATGGTTACAAAAACATGCTCTCCAATTTTCTTGTTTACATTCCCTCTTTTTTATCACTGTATGCAGCACAGTTCAGACTTATGCCGCTCTGGTATGGGGATATAGCTATTTTGAGATGGTGGATAGTCTGCAGACATTTGTCTTGAAGAAAATCCCAATATATCCTCCGAATGTTCTGGCTGCGCCATTGCGTTGCATTGATGATGTGCACTACTATAGCTTCAGATTTACTCCTTGGATATGTAGGTGGAACCTGCTGCCCTTTCTGACATATTATGAAAAACTTTTAAATGGTCACATGAGCTAGATAAGTTATGCGCTCCTCTCACCCTCAAATAGATAGATGGAAGATTTGAATACAATGAGTATCAGGATAGCACTTTGAAGCAAATCAAATAAATCTAAATCTAATGGAAGCCAAGATGAAAACCTAGACAGTACTTATAGGTGCGTATCAACCAGACTAGTTTCAAGGGCCAAGTCATAGTTCGAGGTGCTATTTATTAATTGCAACAGTTTTCTAAGGAAAATCTTGCTTCATAGGATTGAACCTCTCGACATACTATAATTAATTGATTCCATTTGAATAATAAACGATTCCTAAAGGATTCTTTCAATGCGTTTCAACCTTAAGCTACACTCTATTCTATCTACCCTCATTTTATGGCAAACTTTTGTTTATTGATGTTATGGCTTAATGAGAAATGCATCGTCAGATGGCGCCACCAGTCCTACGGCCTACTCTTCAGAATGTCCTGTAAGCTTCCATTTGAGAGGGTGTGTGCGCCGGCTGCCAGTAAGGAACAAGCTTAAAGCAAGCTTGATAAGCTTAAAGCTTGGGGTTAAACTTAAAAATGAGGTTTGAGCTTTTCCAACTTGAAGGAACATTTTTGTCTTTACAGTTTAGGTTTAATTGTAATTAATTGTCATAAGTACGAGGGCAGCTGAATGAATAGTGGCTTTCATTTTTACAATCATTCTGTAAGAACTGCTTTTTATACCCTTGCAGAGGGTCTCAGCTCGTCATGGTGATCAAGAATATATATACTTTATGTGGTCGGAGATGCTTCCTTCAATGCGTTACAAACATCCGGACAATTTTATAATACCCTCTGCAAGGGTATTAAAAGGTCAAATTGCAGCTAAATAATATCATTTTGACATTGAATATTAAATTTTTGGTGATTAATATCAATATTACATTACTTTAATATACTTTTGATCAGAAAATCCATCTAATTGATATGAAAAAATTTCACTTATATTTGAATATCAGGTCATTTTCAACTTTATCATATAGGTTTTTTAATGATATGAAAAAATATAACATTGACCCCAGGTAATACCATTTTTTTTCTGTTTATGAACGCGTCGATCTCAGAGACTATAATGCATAAAAAGTATGTGTATACCATACGCAGACCAAGTTTGCTTTATATTTGGAAAATTTATAATGTCATGGAGTCCAACGGACCCAGCTTTATGCTACATTAAATAGTATCGGACAACTTCCGCACCTTTAAAAGTCCAAAAGAAAAAATTTTCGAAGTATTTTTAAGTACATTTCCGGATGTTAGACTTAAGAATGGGCTTAAAGGGCTCAGATTCGCTTGATCCTTAAACAAAAAGAAGATTTTAACATCATTTTGGATTTCCCTTTATCTACTAAAGTCCGGAAAAAGATACTTTCCAAACAGATTTAAGCGAAATTCGGCACGTTTTGTTTAAGTACAGGCTTTAAGAGTTTTGAATCGGAGGAATTAGGGGCTATCCTAGAACAGGAATGAGTTTTTGGCATCCTTATTTTAACTTCTCTTTACTTCAAAAGTCCGAAAAATTTAGTCGTTATACCTAAGGAAGAGCCTTAAGTTTTGAGATTTGATAGAATTTCGGCAAATCTAAGAATTAAATTGCGTTTTTGTAATTTTTCGAACTGCCTTACCTTCGACAGTTCGGAATAACTAAACCGATACCGCGGAACAGTTGGCTTCAAAAGCCATGTAATATACCGAACCAGAGGTTCAAAAACTTTTTGAACCGCTGAACCGAACCAATTCTTACTTCCCTGCTAAATAGTGTCATTTAATGACTTCCATTTTTGGCTGTATATGAACTCAGCTTCTTATACTGATCAAGATTATATACGCTTTATGGGGTCGAAGATGCTTTCTTCTATTCTAAATTCAAAGAATACCATCGAGTAAGCAGCTGAACAACGGAAAGAAGTATTTCACTTTATTTCCTCCAAAGGTTTGGTTAGGCTGGCTCGAGGTCAACCGTCTCATCCGAAAATAAAACGGCCTTTTTGTTTATATTTTCCCAATATATTTCAAGCCCACATCGGGGTCCGTCTTCAGGGGGATTGATACGGGAAAAGTGCAACTGCTCGCCACGGAGTTTGATGTGAAACTCACTCAAAAATTGAGCAATTGAATATTTTCTCAAAAACGAGCAGTTTGTAACCAATACTTCTTCTGAGAATATCTTGTACCCAATATTGTTAACAAAGTATTCAGATTTCTCTAAGCTAACTTTAAGCCTTTTGAGAAATAAAACTCTCTTTAAATTCTGTTCAGTATTATAAGCTTAACCTGAGCTATGGATAACTGACGGATGACACCCAACATTGGATGTATGCGTGACAGTTGACAGTGGCACTACAAACACACACACAGCACACACACACAGACGAACACTCGCACATCAGTTTCTCTATCCATATCAGAGCACTGATTGAATCAACTTTATTTCAAAATGATGCCACTTAAGGACTGTCACTGTGTGTGTGCGTGTGTATATGGCCTGGTGTGTGTGTGGGTTGGTTTTGCATGCGACTGTGTAGCATCCTTTTTGGCATGTGCAACAACGTGCCAACCGAAATAAACTTGATAACAAGCAATTTCTCACGTCTCTCGAGCTTGGCTGTTGCCATTTTCGGGTGGGTGGGTTGAACTGTTTTGACTTTGCTGCGTTTTGCTTATCATTAGTTTAATTGGTGGCATGACGACATCATTGACATCTCGTTTGCCATTTAATTGGATGTTGCGCAGCAGGTGACGGGATTATCATGCATCTATTTTGACATTTGACACAAATTTCCCAAATGGCGCAAACAAAAACACCCTCCACGCCGCAGGCGCGGGGGTGGGTTGGGCCGGGTTACTTTGACTTTTAATTTGTCACTAAATTTTTGCGCTTCTCATCAAATTTCGGTCCGTCCGCCGCTCATTAACGCCTTTTAACGAATTACGCCAACTTAATGAAAGTGTCAACTTTAACGAGCCTCAAATTGTTTTTATTTTTACTAATAAAAATAATAATAACGATAACGAAGACGCCGGCGACAATGACGATGACTTCCTGCCCAAAGCTTGGCAACATCAACGCTATTGATTGCTTCAACGACCTCCCCCCTCGCCCCGTGCTAACCCCTGCTCCTGTATATGGGGCTGGCTTTGTGATTTGATTGATTGGAAAAATGATTTAATCTTGTCCGTACGATTTTCCTCATCTTTTTTTTATGCTTTATTATTTGGATTATTTCGACATGAACATAATATAAGTGAGGGCATTAGGAAGCCATTGATTGGGGACCAAGTCCAAGTTAGATTGGAGGCGGTAAACTTGTTGAACTTTAACAGTTTTAGTTACCCCCCATCTAAGTTAGTAAGCCGAGAACATTAGCTTTGTTGTGAGCAAGCACCAATAACGCAATTTTTAGGGAAATGTTTTGTTATCAACGCTGGAGTTTACACAGAGAGGGTCTGTGGATAAGGTTACATGAACATGCAAGGGTTGATTATTGAGTCCTAGGAAAACAACATTTATAATTTGATTCAACATTTTTGATGTGAAATATCTTTAATTTCGGTACGAAAGATATTAGTACGAGTAATATTAGTATGAATCAACTTGGGCAGATTTTGTGGTGTTTGGTTAAGCGTTTGACGGTGATCGTGTAGGGAGTACTGAGTACTTAGAATCGAGTACCGAGTATCGAGTACTTAGAATCGAGTACTGAGTATCGAGCAATGAGTATGGAGTTCTTAGTATCGAGTACTTAGTAACAAGAACATATAATTTTGTATTTAGAATCGTGTTCTAAGTATCGAGAATATAGAATCGAGTACTGATTATCGAGTACTTGGAATCGAGTACTGAGTATCGACTGCTTTGTATAGAGTACTGAGTATCGAGTGCTTGGCATCGAGTGCTTTGTTTCGAGTAATGAGTATGGAGTACTTAGTATCGAGTACTTAGTAACGAGTACTTAGAATCCACTATTTAGAAAAGTGTACTGAGTATCGAGTGTTTTTATTGTGAGGTAAGTTTCGGTGAGGATGCGTTATCGGATTTAGCGTCGTCGTTGTGAACGGATCCAGTAGGGTGTTAAGTATTGTATGAGTCTAGTTGAGTTATTTGTATCGAGTGCTTTGTATCGAGTAATGAGTATCGAGTACTAAGTATAAAGTACTTAGTATCGAGTATTTAGAATCTAGTATTTAGAATCCAGTGCTGAGTATCGAATACTGAGTATCGAGTACTTAGTATCAAGAAATTAAAATCAAGAACTTAGTATCCAGAAATTAAAATCGAGTACTGAGTATCGAATACTTAATATCGATTACTTAAAATCAAGTACTGAGGATCAAATACTGAGTATTAGGTACTTCATAAAGAGTACTGAAGATCGAGTAATTAGTATCAAGTAATTAGTATTGATTAGGTTCGGCGCATCGAGCTTTAAGTATCTATTATATAGTAACATACACACACACAAGTAAGTGAAAGGCGTAGCATATCGTATAAAACATCCCAGCAAACCAAACGCTCGCAAACGATTGAACTGCGAGAGTTAACCCGGCAAAACTCTCGCATACGGGTCGGGAAATGATGGTAAAATGATGCATGTGTCGTTCAGTTTGTGGCATTGAAAGTTTCATTTACGATAGTCGCAAGCAATGCGGTTAGCGAGCGTTTAGCGAGCGTTTAGCGGTATCTTTTGCGAGACTTTTTATACCCTTGCAGAGAGTACTATAAAATTGTGCAGATGTTTGTAACGCATTGAAGGAAGCATCTCCGACCACATAAAATATATATTCTTGATCAGCATGACGAGCTGAGTTGATTTAGCCCTGTCCGTCTGTCTGTTTCTGTGCCATCTCCTCCGTCAGTTTTAAAGCTATCCTCACCAAACTTTGCACGAAGTCTTTTGGTACAAATACGCTGCACATTTCTCGGAACCGGCCGGATCGGATGACTATAGCATATAGCTGTCATAGGAACGATCGGTCGAAAAACTAGTCTTAGTGAAGAAAAACTTTTTTGTTTTTAATGGAAACGCCTCCAAAATACGTATTTCTTTAATTACTATCCTTTCCCATGATTTCACTTAGTTTGGTTGAAATCGGATGACTATTGCATATAGCTGCCATAGAAACGATCGGTCGAAAAACTATTTTTAGAAAAACTTTTTGTGTTTATATTAAAACGTCCTTATCATTGGTATTCATTACTTTATAAACTTTAACACAGTTATACAAAGTTTGGTCGTGGATGACTTAGCTAAGCTCTCATAGGAACGAGGTCGAAAAAATAGTCGTAAAATTTTTGTTTTTAATGAAAACGTCCTTTTTATTGGCATATTCTTATTTTATGTACTTTAACACATTCCTACAAAGTTTTATCAAAATCGGGTGACTATAGCATATAGCTGCAGTATGAATGATCGGTCGAAAAAGAAGTTCTAGCGAGAAAAACTTTTTGTTTTTATTGAGATCGCCTCCAAATTTCGTAATTAATAGTGTATTTACTTTTCCATGATTTCACCAAGTTTGGTCGAAGTCAACCATCTATATGGTATAGATCCCATAGAAAAGAAAGGCCCAAAAAGTAGTCTTAGTTAGAAAAACTTTTTAGTTTTCAATGGAAGCTGCAAGGGTATACAAAACTTCGGCCGAGCCGAAGTTAACTTTCCCCTATTTTTTTGTAGTAAATTGTACAAAAACGCCGCCCTTCTCTTTCTTGGGTTGCTCATCGATCTCCTGATCGGAAAAATAATGCCAGAAAAGAAATCAGAGCACCCAAAAACCTATAAAACGACTCCCCATTTGAATTTTTTGTTTAATTTTACCCCTCTCCATAAGTCGGCCCCCTCCCCACGGATCTGATAAATATTGTCAACACCGAAATCAGAGCACCAAAAAACCTACAAAACATTTCTCCATTTGAATTTTTGCTTTTTTATCCCCTACATAAATCAGCTCCCTCTCAACCGATCGAAAAAGTATATCCAAAAATTGAAATCAGAGTACCCAAAAACCCTCGAGTACTGATTTTGACAAGTTTAGAGCCAAAGACAACGACGTTATTAATTTCTGCCGGTCAGTTTTTCATTCTGTCCCAGTGTGCACTCTCAATATAAAAGGGGCAGCTGAAATTCAAGTTTGCTCAGGGATTGTCAAGCGGTGTATCGCCAATTTCCCGATTGGATGAAAAAAACCGATACCACATATCGTTGTTTATAGGGATGAATGATAAAAAAGCCATACCTAAAGCAATTTGTTTGTGTAAATCACCAAACTATCACCAAGTTGTGCCCTCAAACCTTTGCCAAACTCTCTCTTTGGCGAGAGAGACAAAATGTTTGGAGGGACAGTCCAAGATTCGACAAGCATGACATTTCGAATTAGGGTTTCGAGACATTGGAAAGTTTAGTTTCAAATTAAAACCTTTTTAAACCAAAGATCAAACTAATACCCAAAATATCAATTTGACCATTTCTAGTACTTTATTGATACCAAAAAAATGATACTGATTTTAGTTTCAATTTGAGATAACGCGTATCATATTGATAATGATACGAATTTTTTTTGGGTGTAGCCATGACCGTTGATTGCTATGCTATCTGTTGTTTGCAATGGAGGAGCTCCGAACTCGACATATCTTTATTTAATAGACTTTCACATTATTCCACAAAGTTTGATCAACATCGGATGAATGTCATTTGAACGATCGGTGAAAAAACAAGTTCTAGTTAGAAAACATTTTTGTTTTTAAAGCTTTTGGCTTCAAACTTGATACTTATGAATTGTATAAGATTTCACATAATTCTACAAAGTTTGGTTAAAGATCGATGACCATAGCATACAGTAGCCATAGTAACGCTCGGTCGAAAGCTAGTTCTAGTGAGAAAAACTTTTTTTTGCTATGGAAACGTTTTCAAGCTTGGCGCTTATTTATTTAATGGACTTTCATATAATCCCACAAAGTTTGGTCAATATCAGACAACTATATGGTATAGCTGCCATAAAAATAGATCAGTAAAATAGTCTTAGTGCGAAAAATTTTTTGTTTTTTAATGGCTACGTCTCCAAACTTTAAATTTATACATTTTTTATGTTCTCAAATAGTTCTGCTAACTTTGATCAAATTGGAGTGACTATAGCATATAGCTGCTAGATGAACTATAGGTCAAAAACAAGTTCTAGTGAGAATTTGTAGTTCGTCTCCAGACTTAGATTTTGAGTAATTCTACAAACTATGTATCAAATCGGATG
The DNA here is from genome assembly GCA_018904265.1 of Lordiphosa collinella. NCBI lineage: Eukaryota > Metazoa > Arthropoda > Insecta > Diptera > Drosophilidae > Lordiphosa > Lordiphosa collinella. Next base: position 138,265 of record JAEIFV010000183.1, on the reverse strand, counting down.
ACCAATTTACAGAAGATCCAGTGAGAAAAACTTATTTGTTTTTTTGCGGAACGTCTCCAATCTCAATATTTATTAGTTTTATATATAATTCAATAAAGTATTTGGGGTTTAGCGACCTGTCTTTGATTTTAGTCAAAGTTGTTGTTAGCCTTCTCAAGGTGGAGGATTGATTACAATTCAATATTCAACAGATATGCTTCAAATCTTTGTTGATTTCTGTTGATTATTGAATTGTAATCAATCCTGGACCTTGAAACGGCTAACAACCACTTTGACTATAATTCTATAAAGTTTTTATCCTTGGACGTAATATGATTACCCAACTATTAAGCTCCAACTCAAACTTCAATCATCTCAGCTCTACTCCATTCAAGGTTAACCAGAGACACTCGGCTGTCGTTTTACTGAGAAAAAAGCTGCCTATTTAGACAATTGCTGTCAAAATATTTGGTAATTGATACCGGGACACTTCAGGAGCAGCATCATCACTAACTAGAACACAATGGCACAGCAAGTTGATTAAACTGCGTGAAGAGCAAAACGACAAAAAAAAGAAGAAAGAAAACCCCAAGCATAGAAGTATAATGACAACTGGAGGGGGAAGGAAAGGATTGCAGCGATTGCCCGTGTCATGACGATCGGGTTTCAATTACCAAAAAAGGAAGTGCCGTTCCCGTTTTGCAATTCAATTTGCCGCTTCCTGGCGCAAATGTCATTCGTGCAGGACCAGAAGACAAAGGGGCCAGCGATTTGCTGGGTTTTTAATTACGTCAAGTGATTCGCCGCAATAAGCAAAATGGAAATCAAACTGCGCCATCTTACTTCGTTGGCTCGCTCCGGAAGGGCCCCTCTCTGCCTCGCTAGCGTCTCAAGTGACAGACCCGTTTGATGTGGCAGCCAACCCCAGAAAGACGCGAAACCAACTCGTTGACATTTCCATTAACATTTTTGCAGCTGGAGCAAAATGCCTGCAAAATGGCGTAAGCATAATCATACAAAATCTAACGGAAGGGCTCAGCAACAACTTTTGGGTGCCCCCAGTCGATTCGCATGCAAGATTCCACTCCTGCGCACCCTCACACCCAGGCAAACACAAAGGGAATACTCGTTTTCCACTTGAGTTGAGCCACGGCTGACAATGTCTGCCACTTGGTACGTTTTTCACAACCTTCAATCATTATACTTTTCTGCCTATTAACAAATAAAAATAATCACGAATTTTGCATAAATTTTGCTCAGGTGATTTGGTCAATGGAGCGTAAAACAGTTTTCGGGGTTTTGCACTGATTACTACGAAATGTGAGTACTCAACGAGCTGTGTGAGCCTTGAATTGAGTGTGGAATTAATATGAAATGGAGTCATTAAGGAACAGAAAAATTGGGTAGCAGGAGGTACATCGTAAAAACTGTGTAAAGAACAGGACAAGGAAGGCACAAAGAAAGAAGAAAGCTGTACTATGACTTCGAAAATTCTATAGATATTTCGGCTCAGAGGTTCAAACCCTTCTTAAAGTCTAAGGTTCGGTTCGCGGAACAAAACTTCGTCCAAGAAACCCTTAATAGTTAAAATATGGTAAACTTTATTCACATTATTATTGTTTATCCGAATTTTAAGTTCATCTTCTTATCAAAGTTTCTTTGTATCAAAGAACTTTTGTAGTACACCTTGGGTTCTGCGTCTTCTTAGTAGCTTTTTAGCCAGTTTGTTGGGGTGGTGTGATACCTGCTCAAGATATCTGGCGGCTTGATTATTGATGACGTCTCCAACCATAGGAACTCCTAGGTCCCTTTCAATATCCCTAGTTCTCAGAAACCATTCAGCTTCCGTAATGCATCTAAGGATTTTCACCTGGACCCATCTGATCTTTGTCAGGTGAGACTTCGCTGCGATGCCATAAATTTGAAGGCCGTATCTCCATACCGGAGCCAGAATAGCCTTGTATATTATGACTTTATACCTGAGTGACAGCTTGTTCTTGGAGTTTAGAAGCCTCCCCATGCGCCATGCTTTGGCAGCCACTGCCTGAACTGTTGCCTTGACATGGTCTCCAAACGTCAGTCTTCTGTCCAGTGTCACCCCAAGGTATTTATGGGCTGCTTTATGCTCCATAAGCTGACCGTGCAGGAATACTCCCGGGCAGGTTTCACGAAGGGTGGAATAAGTCACCGAAGTACATTTGTCCGAATTTATGGCAATGTAAACCTATTCCGGTTCTCCTGAAGGGCATCTGGGGCTGAGTATATACATTTGTTGCGGGTAAGTATGGCCGTTTCGTTAGCAAATGTTGCGATAAAAAGATCTTCGGGGTTATCGAGCGGAATGCTACAGGCTCTGGGCATATCGTGAGTGAATAGGGAGTATAGCGTAGGACCAAAGACCAATATCATTTCTAAGATGAGTAACGCCAAACGATATTTTTGCACACGATTTTTTCGTGCTGGCTCTAGATCTGGCTCCAGGCTCTCTTGAAATTTTGTTCAAAAGCCAGAGGCCAGGGGGCCGAACACTCTCGGAAATTCACATCGAATGCTTGCCAAAGTAATGCATCAGTGAGTGTTACAGAGAGACAGAGGAATCGTGTTCTAGAGCCAGCCGCTCTCTTGTACGCATAAAGCGACAGTCGACGACTGTATGTGTGTACACGTATTCTCAAGCATTCCCTCTAGTACTGCCGACCAACGCTGTATCAACGTTCCGTCGACGATTTTCTGACTGTCGTCGATCCACATTTAATACCCCTTACAATGTGTTCGACTGACATATTTTGCAAGGCGATGTCCGCTCAATACGTTAACGAATCTCCAGGCACGCTAGGTCGACACAATGCCATGCAGGAACCGACATGAGCGACGCTCGATAGACGAAATGCCATGCAGAGAAGCGATATAAGCCTCAATTGTTGTCGTCACGACGCATCACCGTACAAATAGCAACGCTGGGTTGACGCATAAACTGTGACTGACCCCAGCCGTACTAGAGGGTTGTTAATCTGCCTGCATGTATTCGTTTTCTACAGCACAAGTACGCACACATACGCACTTGCTTGTTCCCCAGTCGGCATTGACTGCATGCCAGAAGCACATCCCGCATACAGCTTTTGCCACTAAAAAGTAATTGCATAATCCTGCAATCTCCCTTTCGCTTTTGTATAGGGGTATTGAGTTTGCATGAGATGTTGTTGTTGGTTCAACTTCGTGAAAACGCTCGGCTGTCTCTGCTTCATGCTGCACGTGTGCCTTTTGAAGAGAGGTTTGCATGCTATGCAGATTTTATGTCTTCCAGCATACGGCAAAAACAACATGTTTGGGAAAAACGAACGGTCGTCAATCGTTCGGGCCTCATATCACATTTTAGTTTCCAATAGCACGGGTGCTGCATGCGTGCCATTAGAAGGGACGTTTGCATGTGGTGCAGACTTCTTCGCTTCTAATCTACTGCCAAAAGGAACAAGCATTAGTTTTCATACAGATTAAATGGTTTGCACTATTCTTAGTAAAAAGAAGTGTGCCAGAAGGCATTCTTTTGGGAATCACGTTCCGTCAAATCCGACTGGGGATCGTTGCGTTACTTGCTTGTGTAAGCGCATACTATTTTTAGATTTTTACGCTCTCAACTTTGTGCGAGCGAAGAAAGCGCGATTTGGTACACCATTGTATGTGCCGTTCGGCATCTTAGAGATTATATTGGTCTTTGGTAGGACACAATACGCTGCCCTGAGCTACACCAGCCCGAATGGTTCTTGTTTGGGATGTCGCTCCGCCCTGTGCAACCTAAAAAGTTCTGTCCGTCAGGAAGCTCTTGGCTAGCAGCTACAGTGGAGGCGGAAGGAGTCTCTTGATGTTCGTGAGCAGACCTTCGTGCCACACTCTATCGAAGGCCTGCTGGATGTCAAGGTAAGCTGCCACTACATACTCTTTACCGTCGTACCCTTCGAGGATGTAGTTGACCATTCGATGTAAGTTTTCGGAAGTTCCATGGCTCAGTCGGAAGACAAATTGGAAATCGGGTATGGAATGTCCTGTCAGATAGGAAAGATCTGACCATCAAGAAGAGCTGAGGATTGAGCGTTCCCTTCAGCTTGGCTAGTAAGCCATCATGCCAGACGCGGTCAAATGCCTGTTGGATATCCAAGTACGCTGCCACAAGGACTAAGTTGACAACTCTGTGTAGCTGTTCTGTTGTGCCATGTCCCATCCGAAAGCCAAACTGGAATTCTCCGCAGTAGACATCTCTCCAGCAGTTTGCCAAATGCTGGAAGGAGGCTTATGGGTCTGTATGACTCCAGTTCATCTGGAGGCTTCCCGGGTTTGTGAAGCATTACAATATTGGCATTTTTTCATGCAATGGGAAAGTAGCTGAGACGTAGAGCTGCATTGAAGATGAGCAATAAAAACAATACCGCCTTGACAGAGTAGCTTTATTGTTTTGTTGTCCACTTCGTCTTCTCCGGGAGCCTTGTTGCTTTTTAGCGAGCCTATTTCAAGTTTGACCTCTTCAAAAGTAATAGGTTTGACGGGCAGCTCCATTTGTAGAGGGACGTCCAGTGTGTCCTGAAGCAATTGCAGCCTATTGGTCGAAGCAGTGCTAAAAGGCTGGAACCTTTCCTCGAGGTTGCAGGCAAAGGCTCGGTCCGGTGGGTGTTTAGCCCATGTTCCATCAGGATTCCTGACCGGAAATTTCGGCTGCACCTGCCTCTTGTACCTCCTAGTGAGCCTCCAGAGAGCGAACTTGGAGTCCTCATTAGGGGGCATCCCCAAGGAGCTTGTCTGTCGCCTCTTTCTTGATTGTGGCCAGGACTTTCCTTACCCGATTCGCAATCCTCCTGTATATTCTGTCGATCGCAGGGACATGTGTTCTCGTGTACTCCCTCCTCAGGCGTTTTTTCAGTGCTATTAGTTCTCTGCCGCCGGGGTCAGTACGAACATAAGCACACTCTAATAAAAATACTAGATTGTTGATAAGTACTCAGAAATACGCGAAGAACTTTGTTAAACGGTAAGCAAATTCAGTGGAACAACAGCTGATGAGGAAACGCTATACTCGACCTGTCCAACATAATAATCTAGGTCCCGTGAAAAGTATGTGCAGATTTAATTTGTTTAACACTGTCTTTGTTTGTATGGTCCTAGCATTTCAAGTCTAAGTAAATTATTTGTTTATTTGTTTATTTATTGAAGGTTTAACAAGTCAGTCAACAATTAAAATACAAAATGTACAATGAGAATCCAGTAATAACGATCTCCGACCCGGTGGGACTAATTTATGGCTGAAGCCTTGGTCCAACTACACAAAGGTGGTCGAGTGTACGTTATCTGGAGATTTTCAGTTAAGAAATGACATTAAGGCGTTTTTACATTTAAAGTAGAGTAATCGATAGAAAACAGGTGATAGTACTCATTATAAGCAAAGACATAGGCAAAGGAGGGGGGTCTCGATGAGCATAGTTGGTTAGGCGAGGAGAGAGGTAGATTGGAGTATAGTGGCGGTTAATTTGGGTGGTACTGTCAATTTAACAAGGCTTAAGGGGGGAACACACTTTGCGATGAGCAAAACTAGATGGTTTTTAAAAAATTCCAGAAAAAAGTATAAGAGATTTTTTATTTTTTTTTATTAAATAGTTTATGAATGAAAGGAAAATACAAAATTTTTTTGTCAATATGAGGGCCGTTCAGAAGTTATCGGCCTCCGAAAAATGATGAATAAAAGGTGCCCACATGGTGACCATGGTTGCAGCACTTGGGATGATTTGAAAAAAGAAAAATGCGGTATGTTTAGAACTAATGTGGCTATCGTTCGGCCCTCCGAAAAAAATTGAAAATTTTTTTGACAAAATGGCGGACATTTGAAAACAAAAAATTTTTTGGCCTTTTTTTTGTAGTGTAGGTAAAAAAAGTACACTTAAAATATAGGTATCAAAAAAGTTGGAGGGCCGAACGATAGCGACGACAATTCTGCGTCGTATAAGCCCTTCGGAGCAAAATCGGTCCCCTGGTTTCCTCTGAATCGTGGCCACCAGTTTGAAAAACGTGGTTTCGAGATAAACGCGTTTAAACTTTGCAGTTGCTAGGCAAATCGGGTCACTTTGGGTCATTAAAAGGGCTATATCTTCTAAACTATTTCGAATTTTTGAAAATCCTTTTAGGGGGATATTTTTGAATATCCAAGCTACAAAAATATGCAAAAAAAAAAAGTCGAAAATTTTTTTTCGCAAAGTGTTTTTCCCCCTTAAAAGAGCCATGGAATCAATCTCACCCGCCAAGAGCTTGTGGTCGAAAATAACTGCATGACAAATTCTCCGGGATTTGAGTGAAGGAAGGTCTATCAAACGAAGTCTTTGCTCGTATGGAGGTAAATGCCTGTTGGTGTCCAGTTTAGTTCACGAAGGGCAATCAGAAACTGCTTCTGAACCGATTCAATTTGATCTTGGTATGTCAGATATTGCGGAGACCAAGACAGGAGCAATATTCAGATTTGGGCGGACCAGGAAATGTAAAGATGTTTGGTAGTGTAGGGATCATTAAATTCTTTAGACCATCTCTTGATAAATCCAAGTACACTTTTTAGCCTTATTGCACATCACAGAAATGTGGCTGTTAAAGCTAAAATTGGGTTCAAACAGTATACCCAAATCATCGACTTTATATATACGGTTTAATTAATAGCGTATTCGTACAGATACGGCTTGGTTCTATGAAAAGTCATAATATTACACTTGGTAATTTAAGGGGAGGCGATTTAGTAGGCACCAGGCACTTAGAGAATTTAGATCACTTTGTAATAGAAGTGGAGAAGCTGGATCGTTGAATGAGGCACATAGCTTGAGGTCGTCAGCGTACATAAGGGCAGTTGAAGTTGGAAGCACTTGAGGAATATCATTGATGAACAGGTTAAATAACAAGGGACCAAGATGACTGCCCTGTGGGACACCCGAGGTAACGTGAACAGTTTCGGATACAGCAGACTGAAAACGCACCCTCTGGGACCGATTGGTGAGGTAAGATCTAACCCAGCCGAGAAAGTTGATTGGGAGACCTATTAGGCATAGTTTTTGTAGAGTAAGTTATGATTAAAGAATCAAAGGCTATGCTCTAGATTCTAGACTGATAACAAAATAATAGAATCAAAAATTCACCCTCGGATAGTCTTCTGACATCGTCGTAGTGTCTAAAGAAGCATCATAAATAAAGAAGAAGTTAAGATCAGTCTCGTACATTGTGAACGAATTATCTGGGTTCGAATAGTTGTCCAAAAACAAAAGGGACCAAAAACTGAGCGCTTTGTAGATGTAGCTTTTTTATGGTTGGCTGTTTCTGATTCGCTCTATTGCAAAGTGCATAAATGTTCATTGTACACTTATAAATCTGAGCAAATAGTTTTTCTTTGGGTATGGCAATCGTTCCCATCTTCTTTCAATAATAAATCCAATCATAAGATAAGAGGTAGAGCATAAAATTTACTTGTCCTACACACACACACACACACTTACGACCAGCTGTGACACCTTTTTGCCCAATTTGTTGTTCAATTTCCACTTCAAATTGCTCATTTATTCTCATACACTTCATTTGGCATTCTCCGACACTTTGAACAAATCGAATTTACCCAGGAAGAGGAGGGGTGAAGATGTGCAAATTCAATTGAATTTCACATGAGCTGCCTGGACAAAAGATTGGCAGGACAATTGAACTTGCCCGGCCACAGCTGAGGTAGTGTTCTGGGCCATCATTATCCAGTGTCTCTAGGCACTAATTGTGCTAATTGCTGCCTGCTGCCTGCTCTTTGCTGCAAGTGGAGAAAGCGAGCGACCGCGCGAAGAGAAAGTCAGCCGTGAAATTTTAATGAATCGTAAGTTGATATGCCTTTTGAGAGGGCGGGTTGGGTTGGGTTTGAGCTGGTGAATGCAAATTAAGGGAAACCCAATGCTTTGTCAACGCTAAAAGGACAATTTCTTATTAAGTATCAAAGGCGAGCGAAGGCATTGGACGTGCGTTCAGACAGAAAACAAAATACCAAACAAAGGGGGTAGCGCGCACGTCAAAAGATTATGACAATTTTCCCACCGCAAATGAAAGGAGCAGAGAGCCCCGAGCCATTGTTAGCTTGTCTGTTGACAAGGATTAAGGACATCATCAGCGAGAGCAAAAAGAAAATTCCGAGGAAAACTCGGAATAAGAAAAGTGACAAATGGAATAAAAATGTAATCAATGTGGAAAAAGAAAATAACGAAAATTATGATTGATGTCGATTGTTTGATTGGTTCAAAAGGATGTGCGGAAAAAAATGGCAGGGCAAAGGGAAGTCGTTTTGTTATATTGGATTAGTACGCTGCTATGCGTGAAAGTCTGGTCACACTTCATGTGAGAGTCAATAACCAGGTGGCCACTCTAAGAGATAATTTATACACGCTGGATGATTCAGCTCAAGAAAATACCAAAGCGAGGTTAGATACTTCATTTGAGAAGAAGAAAGAAAACTATGGGCCTGATGGGTGCCGCATTTACTTAGCTGTAAGAGAAATTTATTCACGCTCAGCTCAAGCTAACATTGAATAGAGGTTAGATACTTCACTTGAGAAGAAAAAAGAACGCTTGGTGTCAGATGGGTTCCGCATTTACTTACCTGTAAGAAAATTTTATGGACGCTGAATGTATCAGCTCAAAAAAATATCAAAACAAGGCTACATACTTTACTTGAGAAGAAGAAAGAACGCCTGGCGTCAGATGGGTACCGCATTTACTTACCTGTAAGAAAACTTTATAGACGCTGAATGTATCAGCTCAAGCAAATATCAAAACGAGGTTACAAGCTTTACTTGAGAAGAATAAAGAACGTTTTGCGCCAGATGGGTGCCGCATTTACTAACCTGTAAGAGAAGTTTTTAGACGCTAAATGTATTAGCTCAAGCAAATATTAAAACCAGGTTAGATACTTAACTTGATAGGAAGAAAGAAAGCTTTGCGCCCGATGGGTGCCGCATTTGATCACCTCAAAACCAAATCATTGTCCTGAGAATGTTTCAACCGAGTATTTGAAGTGGTTAACAAGTAGTTGGCCGATTACAAGATCAAGTACTATGCATAGCCACTTCAGTTGCAACTAAAACTCAACGCAAGCGAAGACTCTTCCCACCCGGGGCGTTTTGCCACTTCATTCCGGTTGGGGGCTGGCCGAACGACGACGACGACGACGACGAGCTGCAACCCTTCCTTTCTCATTAAAAATCATTTAGGAAACAATTTTTCATAATTTCAACAATGCACTTGAAAACTCCACGCAGCGCTGGAGCCGCGCGTCTTTGTTAAGGGTTAGACGACGCGACAGCAGGGGGGCGTGCCAAGCGCCATTCAACAACAGGCTGAGGCTGGGGGCAGAGTGCAAGACGCATGCAGCCATCATGGGTTAAGGATGCAGGCCGTGGCTCCTTTTGATCGAATTAAGGCACACAGCATGGCGTCCAAATATGGCCAACTCTGAGGTGCGACTTTTGCACTTGTCTGCACACCCACACCCACCCACCCCCGCCCATTCCAAACGCCTCGTGCTCGAGTGCAGTTTATTGTTTGATTTTCAAAAAAAAAAAAAAAAAAAAAAAAGAATAGCGTTTTGTGCATTTCTTGCCAAAGCCCTTGTGGGCGGCTCTTTGAAATTCAAATTAAAATTTAAATAGAAATCGGCAGCCATTATGGCAACTCGACTTTTTCTGCTTCTTGGCATTTTTCGCAATGGACGCCGCCCAATTGCCAAAAGACTCTTGGACTTGGGACATCAAAGCGTGGAATTCATGCATATGAAATGTGGAAAATGGAAAAATGTTGAATGGGCTGGGCTTTTGTAATTGTGCAACTTTCTACGCCAACTCTTCAGATGAGACACAGCCAACAACAACAACTGGCGGGGCGGAAAAAGGGCAGAGAATTTACGCTCCGACGCGGCTGTTGAAATGAATCCATCAACCGAAGTGAAGAAAACGACCATTAGTCCCACCAAAAGGTATATGCAATTTTCTAGCAAACGAATTCATTTGTTCAGGGGAAGTACAAAAACTTTCCGGTAGACTAATACTCCAGCTAAATGAGACAGCAGCATGGGAAAGTCTAGAGTGGGTAATTCGTTTGACACTGCAAAGTAGTAACAAGATAGAAATGATGTTTTAAATGTGAAAGAAATGCTCTAGAGCAGCGATGCCCAGCCTTATGCTCTTTGGCTACGTTTTGTTTTTGTAATTGCACCGAAGATAGGAAGTCAATAGTCGTATACATGCAGGACGCGAGGCATAAAAACGACACACATGCAAGCGATTTCACTTAGAACAAAAACCGGGTTTGTTCTGTTCTTTGATTGGCTCAAGCACACTGACCAGCAACAATTTATTGCGATTTGGTTGTTGCCTTACCCAATTTCAATGCGTTTTTCTTTGTGAGTATTGGTGAGTGATCTGCCCTATGCTTTTTTTTGGGCATGCCTGCTCTAGAGCTAAGCCCTGCAAAACCATTTCGCTGCAGTTTGGTCCTTCGAGCCGGATCATATGACGAAACTGAACTCTAATCGGTAAAATGTACCAGCAAAGTAAAAATTAAGTCATTTTGAAGAATTTTTTAAGCTTTCCCAGTATTTATAGAACTTATCGCACAAAAGACTGTTCTACGTCTATGCGCGGCAGCCACCATGGCGTTACAAAGCTATGGACATAGCATAGTTGGGCGAGAGATCAACAGCAGCACAGACTACATTATCCCAAAAACCAACTTCACAAACACACCAGCGTTATTGGGACAAAAGGACTTGCGTACAGGATTGGCCCAAGAAGCTAGACACTTCTTTACAGACGGCTCAAAGATGGACCTAGGAGTCGGAGCCGCCGTATACTGTGAAGAGCCAGAAATGAAGCTCTCTTACAAACTGCCAAAACACTGCACCATTTTCCAGGCGGAAGTCTTCGCAATAAGAAAAACAGCAGATTTGGCTGAAACACGCGCTCCAAACAACCAAATTAATTAACGCTCCAATCAACTCCAGAAATGTCCTGGCGTGCAGGAAAATAATATTTTCCCTGAGCACCTCGAGAAAGGTGCAAATCTATTGGATTCCCAGCCACCGGGGCATCGAGGGAAATGAGATGGCAGACATTCTAGCTAAGGCCAGAGTCGGACTCGGTCAAGAAGAAACAGTAAGCATTCCTATTTCCATACATACGCTATACAGCAAGATGGAAGAGACAGCAGAGAAAAAAGCAGAGGTAAAGTGAAGACACACAATCGGATGCAGAATCTCTAAAACTATTTGCAAGACAAGAGAGAACAAACTGACGCACTATCTGACCTAGCAGCCGCTCAAGCGATAAAGCTAGGCATTACGGCAGAAGACGCCTGCAGGAAATGCAAGGAATCTGGAGACGCAGAAACTCTGGAACACCCCATTTGCAGCTGCCAAGCAATCTCCACGACAAGACTAAAACTTCTGCACACCGCAATGCTCTCTTCTCTGGAAGAAGCAGCCAATCAACTATTGGCTTTCGCCAAAACATCAAAAATCCTCCAGGATTTCTAAGGTAAATGGTACCAAGAAACACCCGGCCTCACTAAGGACCCAAGGGTCTATGTGTGTCACCCAATCTGGGGTCAGCCGATACTACCCACCTACCAACCTTTAGAACTGGATCGCTGTACGCTGCGATTTTCGAAATCATATGCCAGTTCAAAAGTCTTCTGCAGTATGACAGAATGTTTTTTGTCGATATTAACCGTACGGGCAGGTGTGCCACAGGAAAGCTTCTTTGACATCTCAACACACACGCTTTTTACCAGTGACACCCCACAATGTCGCTTAAAAAGAATCGCTAAGCAAGGATGACTGAAGAACACACACATAAAACCATTTACATACAATCCGCGTGCTCCAAGCCGTTGTACTAAGCAGACTATCGGTAGCACCCTGTTACAAGTACACAAAATGTCTTGAGAAGAAGCTACACGTTCCTTTGGTAAGTTCTTCGGACCATACTCTACATAAGAGTTGGTGCATGTACCTTACCATCTCCTCACCATTAGCCTTGAACAATTCAGCAGGCAGCTCATCGGCGCCATCAGATTTGTTATTTTTATACCCTTGCAGAGGGTATTATAAAATTGTCCGGATGTTTGTAACGCATAGAAGGAAGCATCTCCGACCACATAAAGTATATATATTCTTGATCAGCACGACGAGCTGAGTTGATTTAGCCTTGTCCGTCTGTCCGTCTGTCCGTCTGTTTCTATGCTATCTCCTCCGTCAGTTTTAAAGCTATCCTCACCAAACTTTGCACGAAGTCTTCTGGTACATATACGCTGCACATTTGTCGGAACCGGCCGGATCGGATGACTATAGCATATAGCTGCCATAGGAACGATCGGTTGAAAAACTAGTCTTAAAGAGAAAAACTTTTTTGTTTTTAATGGAAACGCCTCCAAAGAACGTATTTCTTAGTTTACTATCCCTTCCCATGATTTCACTAAGTTTGGTCGAAATCGGATGACTATAGCATATAGCTGCCATAGGAACGATCGGTCGAAAAACTAGTTCTAGTGAGAAAAACTTTTTTGTTTTTAATGAAAACGTCCTTATCATTGGCATACACTTAATTTATATACTTTTACACAATTCTACAAAGATTGGTCGAAATCGGATGACTATAGCATATAGCTCCCATAGGAACGATCGGTCGAAAAACTAGTTCTAGTGAGAAAAACTTTTTTGTTTTTAATGAAAACGTCCTTATTATTGGCATACACTTATTTTATTTACTTTGGACACATTTCTACAAAGTTTTATCAAAATCGGATGACTATAGCATATAGCTGCAGTATGAATGATCGGTCGAAAAAGAAGTTGAAGTGAGAAAAACTTTTTGTCTTAAATGACATCGCCTCCAAATTTCGCAATTAACAGTGTATTATGCTTTTCCATGATTTCACCAAGTTTAATAGAAATCAGACATCTTTATAGTATAGATCCCATAGAAAAGTAATGTCCAAAAAGTAGTCTTAGAGAAACTTTTTTCTTTTCAATGGAAGCTGCAAGGGTATACAAAACTTCGGCCGAGCCGAAGTTAACTTTCCCCTATTTTTTTTTATTAAAACGTCCTTTTTAGTTGTGTAAAAGTATATAAATTAGATGTAAGCCAATGATAAGGACGTTTTCATTAAAAACAAAAAAGTTTTTCTCACTAGAACTAGTTTTTCAACCGATCGTTCCAATGGCAGCTATATGCTATAGTCATTCGATCCGGCCGGTTCCGACAAATGTGCAGCGTATTTGTACCAAAAGACTTCGTGCAAAGTTTGGTGAGGATAGCTTTAAAACTGACGGAGGAGATAGCATAGAAACAGACGGACTGACGGACGGACAGGGCTAAATCAACGCAGCTCGTCGTGCTGATCAAGAATATATATACTTTATGTGGTCGGAGATGCTTCCTTCTATGCGTTACAAACATCCAGACAATTTTATAATACCCTCTGCAAGGGTATAAAAACTCGACCTATAGCCGGCTAAAACCAAAAACTTATTACAACAAAAACGCTCTGAAAATAAATTCACTTATACTAAAAACTGCACTAAAATTAAGTACGAATCAAACAATAGATTGTGGAACTAAGTACAAACATTCCTAAACATGACAATTTCAAAACAAAACTTAACATTTAGTACGTATATAAACCATTGCACTTAAAGAGCTATTAGTTGCATAATCTTACATTTCCATTCAGGATATTTCGGCAACTTTTAATTTCCACATTTCTGACTGTTCCATCCTGATCAAACGAGTATGTTCTGTGCCACCTCTCCACATCTTTCACCAGCGCCATTGCGCTTGATAAATGAATTGGTACAACAGAGCAAACAAGAAAAGTGCAATAAGTTGCAGTTACCTTCGCCTCCCGTCCCCACATATCCCACACGTGCATATCCCAAGGGAAATTTGCGTCAAAGGGATCGCACCTCAAAGTAAAATGCAAAATAATTGTTTATGGTGTTTTAACAATTTGCACAAACGGCAAAATCGGCTGAAGTCGGAGAAATGCAAACATATAACAATTATAAAAGCGAAATCAAAGTGGAATAAAAAAAAACAGAAAGAAGATGCAAGGATTTTGCCTGACAGTTGCGCATTATGCAAAACAGCCAAGGATATCCGCATGGGACAGGAGGAAAGGGAAATGCGTCTCATTACAGAGCCACCCGCGAGTGGTATACACACACACACACACAACACACGACGTCGTTATCCTTAATTTATAAAAGTGTGTGTCGCCGTCATCTTGTGAATATGCATGAAACTGGAAAGAATTCAATTTCCAACTCTCAGTTATCCCCGGTGCCAGCGCCGTTGGCGTTGCCTTTGCCATCCATAATGAAATGTAACCGAATAACGAACCAACCAAGCGAAACCGCCAACTCAACCAGCCCTCATCCACCTGCCGGCTGCATCATTTCTTTCTTTTATGCTTCATATGCATTAATATGCTTCAGATATTCTGCATACGAGTGTTGCGACTCCTCCCCCATTCCTACAGTGGAGGGTGAATCTCAGAAAACCACCATCAAATTAAGGCAACCACTAAGGGATCATAATTTTGACATTTCCTAATCGGTGACTTTTCTCTAGAAGAATTAGGTTTTATCTTCATTTTGAAACTCAACTTTTTATACACTTGAAAAGTGTGTTATAATTTTGCCCAGAAGTTTGGAACGCATAGAAGAAATCATCTCCGACCACATAATGACGAGCTGAGTCAATTGAGATTTGTCCATCCGTCTGTCTGTTTCTATGCGAACTACTCCCTCAGTTTTAAAGCTATCGAGCTGAAAATTTGCACAGAGTCATCTTTTAGCTGCACTCTGCGCATAGGTAGGAACCGCGCAGATCGGATGGTTACTTCTTAACGCTGCCATAGGAATTTTCTGTTTCAAGTGTATTAAAACTTCGGCATAGACGAAGTTAGCTTTGCTTTATAGTTATACCCGCTACATAAAAGGCGTATGTGGGACGTACAGTCAAACTAAGTGCATGCAGGGCTACTTCTTCGTATGGTACGGTGTAGGAATATGCTGCTTTGGTCATTGCCGGGATGATTCGACTTAACTGGCTGGCCACAGAAGCAAATGAGAGGTACAGGGCTTCACGGTTAAGTGGCTCAAGTCAACCTAACAGTGGTACCCAGCAGCAGGAAGCGAGGCAGCGGATCGTTGAGAAGTGGCAACAGCGTTGGTACCAATCCACTAAGTGTCGCTGGACCCATAGCCTAATTCCGGAATTGTGACCAAGGCTGTCCAGAAAGCTTGCTAAGGTTAACTTTCATCTAACCCAGCTCCTTGGCCTGCCTGTTTAGGAGCTACTTGAAAGAAGTCGGCCATGATGATAATTTTACACAATTCTACAAAGTTTTGTCAAAATCGGATGACTACTGCATATAGCTGCAGTACGAATGATCGGTCGAAAAAGAAGTTCTAAAGAAAAAAACCTTTTTGTTTTAAATGGGATCTCCTCCAAATTTAGTAATTGTTAGTTTGTTATGTTTTTCCATGATTCCCCTGTGTTTGGTCGAAATCGGAAGTCTATATAGTATAGCTCCCATAGAAAAGTAAGGTCCGAAAAGTAGTCTTAGTTAGAAAAACTTTTTTTTTTCAATGGAGGCTGCAAGGGTATACAGAACTTTGCCCGAGCCGAAGTAAACTTTCTCCTATTTTTTTTGTGAGCTTAAAATGTTTTCAAAAACGGAACATATCAATTGACATCAAGATTTTGCGTTCTCAAAAACAAAGTTCTTGAAGTGAGAAATTGTTCTCGAAGTGAGAAAATCCGTTCATGATTAGTTTTTGTGACCGACTGTGCTCATTTTTAGTCCAATGCTCTCGGTTTTTTCCCTCTGTGTACAAGTGCAAATTAATCGGGTTTATTACCAGGCTCAAAAATGGTTGGACATGATAAAAGCTGTGAGAATTTTGCTTACTGTTTTTAGGAAACGAAAACATATTAGAGTCTCTACCACCCATGGCATACCTTGAGGCACCAGCAATAAATAGGATATTTTTGGATTCTTACACAAGTGCTAAAAGAGGTATATCTCCATTGAAAAAATATCGCTGAATTGTTTGGGATAGTTCATTTTAAAGCTAAGGAGTGGTACTTTCCGATGGTATCAAAGAGAGTCCAAACAATAGATTAGATTCCCCGAAAAACGCTCCTAAATAGCGTCAAAATTGGCACTTTTGGCAACTTTAACGCTTAAAATTACTAAGAACCTCGACGTGATGGACAATTTCTGAAAACGCAGTCTTGTTTAGCACACAAAAATCATTTCGAATCTCTACCAACCCTTCAAGACACTGGAAAAAGCCGAATTTGTTTGCCTTGTATTATTAACGGTTAATGATATTTCAATGATTTAATAACCTTTTACAACGTATTATTCTCTAAGATTCAAGGTTGACCTTGCATTACTGTGAGTTTTCCTGAGTACTGCGGGCTCTCTGCCCTCTATTTCAGAAACGGTTGGGCGTATGAAAAATTTTGCATGACGAAATTTTTGGCAAATCGTTTGCTCTACAATTTTATCAATAGATGTTAACACCATTGGAGCTATAGAAACCGAGATAATAGCGAAATACTGATTTTGTTGACGTTTGACCTTGAATAACTTACGACGCCCCAATGGGAATTTAGGGCAACTTTTAGAACACCAAAATAAGGATGTTTACGAGCTCTCAGCGTGTTATATCTCACTCCGAGGTGAAACCTTAATTTGACTGGCCTATTAGACTTCTTGTTCTTACTAAGACTGCTTTTCAGACCTTGCTTTTCTATGGGAGCTATACTATATAGATGTCCGATTTTGACCAAACCAAGTAAAATCATGGAAAAGCACAGCAAACTCAGAAATACATCGTTTGGAGGCGTTTCCTTTGAAATCAAAAAAGTTTTTCTCACTAAAACTAGTTTATCGACCGATCGTTCCTATGACAGCTACATATATGTATGCTATAGTCATCCGATCCGGCCGGTTCCGACAAATGTGCAGCGTATTCGTACCAGAAGACTTCGTGCTAAGTTTGGTCAGATATCTTTAAGACTGACGGAGGAGATAGCAGACGAACAGAGGCACGGACAGACGGTCAGGGCTAAATCAACTCAGCTTGTCATGCTGATCAAGAATTTATATACTTTTATGCTTCTTTCTATGCGTTACAAACATCTGGATAATTTAAATAACGCCAAAACGCTCTCAAGTCAAGTTTTCTACTTATATCAAGAATTTTTTACAGTCATTAGTTCCTTGACACTGAAAATTCAAGCACGAAATTTCTTGAATTTTCTCTCGGTGTAGATTATGACAAATTTTCACACTAAAACTTTTAATGATATATGGCGACCGTGATTGGACAAGTTAAGTGGAGCTGACCCACAAAAAACTCCCCGAATTAACCCGATGCCGCTCCAATATGATTGAATTATTTCACACTTGAAGTGCAATTTGCAAATTGCTGTTCTAATTGCATGCAAAAGCCACAAAGATGCCTCATTAAAACCTGGCAAGTGATATGCCTCATTAGGAACGCACACACCCACACATCCCACCTCAGCCACCCACAGAAACAAATACCCAAGGATCCACCCAGCATAATTGTTGATTCGTTGCGATTTGATGCAATTGAGGAGATTGAATTGAATTCGGGCCGCTCGCAGTGTTTACCCGAGTCATTAAGAGACGCCGCCACTCAGCCCAGGTCCTCCCATTATCCTCATCATCATCATCATCAGCAGTCAATATTTCCAATCTAATATCCGTTTCTGGAGGCCCAACCCCAGCTCAGGCCCAATCAGGGTCAGCACGAATGGAGATGGGGTGCGGGTGTTGGGGTATGGGGCATGGGGAAGCCCAGTTGGCGTTGTCGCTGTCACTTTTGCACCCACAACAGTGCGCCCTGGTGGTGGTTGCCTCTGCTGCTTGGTGTTTTGTGTGTGTGTGTGTGTGTGTGTGAGTGTTTACCTGCAGCCAAATGAGTGGCCATGCGGCTAAGCCAGCAACCCTCAACATTTTTTTGCTCCTTCCAATCATACACACATACATATGTACATTTTTTTTGTTCATATTCTCTGCTGATTTCTGCAATCATCCTTGACAGGACTTTTTCTCTGCTTTTGCTCTGTCTATGTAAGGCCCCTCCCAGTTAATTTGTGCGCTCTCTTTCTCTACACCGCTCAGTCGCCCTCTCTCTCGTTCGCTCTTGCTCTTTCTCTCGTTCATTCATTTTGATTTTATGAATTGCATTTGCTCTCTCCCTCGCGCCCTCTCTGTCGCACTTTGCTGTGCCGACTCGCTCGCACCCGTCCTAACATTAAGCGATACACCAATTCAGGAGTAACTCCAAGAGGAAGCCATTATAAACTCTCATACGAAGGGTGAAGGCATTTATTAAAACGCTGATTACTTGAATTTGGGCAACCCTCCCTCCCTCTCCCGTCACTCAAACTACTTACCTGACAAAGGGTGAGATTCGGTCGTTTGGTGGTGACTTTAGGAGATGAACTTCGTCAACTAGTGTGACACTCACCTGGGCTTATTTGTCTGTATTTACTAGCCAGGCATGGAAAGGCCTGTTTTGCTTAGAGACTAAGTTTTGGTTCAAGGGCTTCCCAGACTTAAGCAAAAAGACTCCCAGCTCACACCCTCCTCCCGCCCAACTCCTAGAGATGAGCAGCGACACCAAATAAAACTTAAACTAAGCTTAACTATGGGCAAAAGGAGCAACTTCTAAGCTGATTACTAGGAATGGATTGCAGGCAAGCTTGTCTCCTGTCCATTACTGTCATTTGTAAGGCAATATGAAAAATTGTGGAGTTCCTACAAATCAGAAATATGTATTAAAGAGGCTGCCTTGATAAACCCCGAGATCTGTCTGCACTAAGAAAAAAGTAGAAAGTACGAAGGGTCTAGAAAAAACTAGTAAGAAATTCGGTCAAACCCGACTATAATACACTCTGTACCTCCCAAAGATTGTGTTAAGTTGTGTGAAGTGTTGCCCATCGCCGTTGCGTCCGGTGCTGCCCAGCATAATTATTTGTTTTCCTTATAACTCGACTATCGTTCATCCGATCTTTAACATTTCATTGGCAGATCGATATATAATGCTGATTATTAGATATGTCCAGATGTCCTGCGAACATTCTGTATATAAAACTCAGGGAGATATGACGTTTTTTCCCAAATTGCGGGGGGCTGAAGGGGGCGGCAAAAGGCATAAAATTGCGAATTTCAAATTGATCTGTATTTTGCTAGCACGTGATTTCGCCATCTAACTAAGAATTTTATTTCTCACCTTACTTGTGAAATCGAACATTCTTGATTCCATTAAGATTTTCATTAGTTTCTTTCTGTGTTTGGGATATTTAGCTGCGAGCTAGGAGATATCAGCGAGAGAGTACGAGCTGAAGAATTTCTGTCTTCGTGTGAACCTCATTCTGATCTCTCCGTCCACTGCAAAAGTCGTTTCGGGAGATACCTCCTCTAAGGCGAAAGACAGTGACCTGCTAAAGCCCTAACCGCCTAAGCTTTTTGCTAGTAAATGTCTTCTGCAATCAGGCTGAACGTTGCCTTAGGCAACGCTTCTTCTTCCTTCTTTCTTATTGGTAGTGCCATGTCCCAAATGGAGAGTCCCAGGTAGTGCAACTAGACTCCTCACCAGCAACTCTACACTCAGAGAAAATATAGAGAATTTCATACTTGTTTCAAGAATGTATCATGTAAGAAGTTCGATAAGAATGAAAATTCTTGATCCAAGAGCCAAATTCTTGATCCAAGTATGAGTTTTTGATCCTGCTTTTCTCGATCCAAGGGCTTTAATACTTGAACCAAGTATGAAATATTCTTAAATCAAGTAGAAAATTTCTTGAATCAAGTGCTAAACGTACTTAAATCCAAGATTGCTGATTCTTGAATCAAGAGCATAATGTATTGTCAAAATCAGATTCCAATCAAACGTCAATTCAAAATCAGTTATGTGTGTACAGAGGGTGTAATAAAATGTCCGGATGTTTGTAAGGAAACATCTCCGACCACATAAAACATATATATTCTTGATCAGCACGACGAGCTGAGATGATTTAGCCCTGTCCGTCTGTCCTTCTGTCCGTCTGTCTGTTTCTAAGCTATCTCCTCCGTCAGTTTTAAAGCAATCTTCACCAAACTTTTCACGAAGTCTTTTAGTACAAATACGCTGCACATTTGTCGGAACCGGCCGGATCGGATGACTATAGCATATAGCTGTCATAGGAACGATCGGTCGAAAAAAAGTTCTAGTGAGAAAATCATTTTGTTTTCAATGGAAACGCTTCCAAACTTTGTATATCTTAGTTTGCTATGCTTTCCCATGATTCCACTAAGTTTGGTCGAAATCGGTCATCTATATTAAATAGCTGTCATAGAAAAGTAGAGTCCGAAATGTAGTCTAAGTTAGAGAAACTTTTTTGTTTTCAATGGAAAGGTCCCTTACGTTGGCATGTACTTATTTCATATACTTCTTGACAATTCTACAAAGATTTGTCAAAATCGGATGACTATAGCATATAGCTGCAGTATGAATGATCGGTCGAAATCGAAGATCTTGTGAGAAAAGCTTTTTTGTTTTAAATGGAATCGCCTGCAAAAAATGTACAAGTTAGTTTGTTGTGCATTTCCATGATTCTTGAAAGCATAAATTTTCCCCACACAGTTACTGCTCTCCTCTTTCAGTTTCTTTACCTCAATCCCCTCGCCTAAAAACACGAAACTGAAAACAAATTTAGCTCAATTTCAAGTGCAAAATTCTTGAAAATTTAAGGAGTTTGTATACTCTGTACCAGAGGTACACAGAGTATATTGAGTTTGTGCAAAAATGTCCTTCTGTCCGTCCGTCTGTCCGTATGAACAAACGTGTCTCAGAGATGGTAAGAGATAGAGGTATGACATGTATGGAACATATGTTTCAAGTTTATTTTCAATTTTGGCGACGCCCCCTCCCACCCCCGCAATATCGAAAAAACGTCATATCTCCCACAGTTTTATAGATAGAAGGTTCGAACCTTCTGGACATATTTAGTATTCGGAATTCTTTATCGATCCGATCAATTTTATCGAATGAACGATATTCGAGTTATAAGGAAAACAAACGGTGATGGGCAGCACCGGTCGCAACGGTGATGGCCAGCACTTCACAGGTACAGAGTATGTTATAGTCGGACTTGAACGTCTATCTTTCTTGTTTTTTTTGGATAAAGGACATCATCATGGTGAAGTCACAATTTGTGTCGCTTGAATCGAAGACAACGTAACAATGCGTAAGGTTTTTAAAGTTCTATGCAGGGATGCAAGACGCTTGGAAATAAGAACTGGTTCGGTTCAGTGGTTCATACAGTACTTAAACCGCTGGTTCAGTTAGTTAAATTGTTTTTCGAGCTAATTAAAACGCGGTTTCGGTTCGGTTCGGCGGTTCAGTCTTTATTATTTATATATTTTATGAAGGGCTATTTCCGTTTCCGAGTTTCCGAATATTTTGACTTTTTCCACACCTACGAAATTGTATTCCTAGAACAAATTTGAACTGACTTAAAATCTTAATAAAAAATCTTATATTCGGTCTTCGTTCAAAAGGATTTCATCACCTTTATCAGATCAGTTCATTATTCGAACTGCAGAGATGTGTATGTCGGATTGCTGAATGGAACGAAGGGAAAACGTATAGTGCTCCTTCTTGAAAATAGTCTGGCTAAACTTGGATTAAGGTGAAGAAGCACGGCGAATATTGACAAAACCGTCCCATAGAGTAAAGAGGATTTTCACACAACTCGATAAGCAACATTCAAGAAGAAATGCAGTCTGATGACAGCTATATTAAAAGTTAGGCGGGCTATTGCAAGGGCTGTGCGGGATAGCGTGTTTTAAAATGGTGGGCAAATCATTCTTAAAGACTTCCAGTATATTGCTGAGAATCTGTACAAAAAGGTTAGGGAATCGATAAAATATTCGAAAATGAATGGTATTATTGTCTTAAGGTAATACCCCTGTTCCACTTGGCACTTTCTGCAGGTCATTCTCTGGATGAACAAATGGACATTGCTGAATGTTTATCAGAGGAACAGGGGTACTAAAAATCGTCATTAATGTGAAGGTTTACGGTTCGGTTTAGCATATTTGAACGAACGCCGGGTCTGATTGCAGTTCGGCTATCAGCTGTAATTAGCGGTTCGGTTCTAGTTTGGTTGCGTTCAGTTCAAAGCCGGTTTTGCATCTCCAAGTTCTTTGTCGTGTATCTTGTGAATTGTAAGATAGAACTTAATTCTCGATGGGCAGAACTTTAAAGCGCGGTTGGCTGATTTCATATGGAATGATTCATATAGTATATGGAAAAGGCTATTTTTCCGGGTCGAACCTTTCAATTAAGGGGGGAACACACTTTGCGATGAGCAAAAGTAGATGGTTTTTAAAAAAATTCCAGAAAAAAAGTATAAGAGATTTTTTATTTTTGTTTTTTTTATTAAATAGTTAATGAATGAGGGCCGTTCAGAAAGTTATCGGCCTCCGAAAAGTGATGAATAAAAAAAAGGTGCCCACATAGTGACCATGGTTGCAACACTTGGGATGATCTGAAGAAAAAAAGAAAAATGCGGTTATGTTTAGTGCTAATGTGGCTATCGTTCGGCCCTCCGAAAAAAAATTGAAAATTTTTTTGACAAAATGGCGGACATTTGAAAACAAAAAATTTTTTTTTGGCCTTTTTTTTTGTAGTGTAGTGTAAAAAAAGTACACTTAAAATATAGGTATCCAAAAGTTGGAGTGCCGAACAATAGCGACGACAATTCTGCGTCGTATAAGCCCTTCCGGAGCAAAATCGGTCCACTGGGTATAAGTTTGCAGTTGCTAGGCAAATCGGGTCACTTTGGGTCATTAAAAGGACTATATCTTCTAAACTATTTCGAATTTTTGAAAATCCTTTTAGGGGGATATTTTTGAATATCCAAGCTACAAAAATATGCAAAAAAAAAAGTCGAAAATTTTTTTTCCGCAAAGTGTTTTCCCCCCTTAAGGAGCCTTTTTTGAAGACTCTTTTGGAATGTTAACAAAGCGCGCATGTCGATATACATACCAAGTTGAATGATATTGAGCCAAGGGCTTGTGCGCTTCAGTATTCAGACATGCCAAGGATTTCTATTATACCTAAAAGACACTAAAGTGATCTGGTAAACTGAAAGGAATAACTGATGGGAGTATACACCGAAAGCCAATTGGCTTATAGGTTTCGAGGTGTCAGTCTAGATTTCAATAGAGTCTGGTGGACCTTGATTTGTTTTTCTCTTCTCTGAAGGGAATAAAGAAGTGGAAGTAGACATAGTGATATTATTGCAGAACAAAGTAGCCAGCGAGGCCCTTTACTTATTGTATATATTTTCCGATGAATAGTACAAGTTTCACTTCTGTTGGGTCTATGCCCATTTGGACAGGGTTAGAAAAAAAGTCATTTATATAAACAATCACGTCTATTATTCGGGTCGGTACCTAGTTGGTAGCCCTTTCGACGAGCAAGACTGTACCACATACATTTCAGTAACTGACCGACAAGGCTTATTGGCTGCGAGTCAGACCTCCGACTCATGGAAGGACATTGTAGCAAGTAACCACAATGTATAAGAAAGCTGCCCACTGAAAATTGATTAAAAATCGGTTCAAAAGTTTAGAACATACCCACAAAGCTGCAATCTCTTGTTGATATTTCACTCTTCTTTTATTTACTTATTTAGTTTCATGTTTGTTTCGATCTAATCTAGCCATGAGTTTTAAGTTAAATGCTTGTCAGCTTGCAATTCACTTCGAGTAGTAGGTCACAACATTCAAAGGAAAATGCTCTCAATTCTCCGGAGGCTTCGAAATTTCATATATAGAACTAGGACAGCAACACCGGAGTCCAGAATGATTGATGAAATGTTACCTATAACGCTCGGAGGAGAGGAGGTGCCCGTGGAGCAGTTCGTGACCGCCGTAGAACCAATTGAGCTGGTCGGAGAAGAAGAGGAGCCCGTGGAGCAGGGCTTAGAGTTCGTGACAGCCGTAGAACCAATTGAGCTGGTCGGAGAAGAGGTGCCCATGGAGCAGCACTTAGAGTTCGTGACCGCCGTAGAACCAATTGAGCTGGAGACCGCCGTAGAAGCTATCGACGTGCTGCAGGTGGAGGAGGCACCTATAGAAACCGAGCCCGTCGAAGCACCTTTCATTACTGTTGCCATTCCAATCCGGAATCGGAGGATCCGCAGATCCAGAAGTAAGTATCTATAATTTCACATTTAAAGTAACTTTGTGCAAATTGATCAGCATTAACAGCGGAGTCGATATCCATATGAACTCACAGACCTCAGAGATAGTAACATTGATAGAGGTTCGACACGTAACTTCTTATACTTGCAGGTAGATCTAAATTATTATCAAGTTTTGCCACGCCCCCGCAATTTGGAAAAAACGTCTTTAACTTTCAGAGTATTATAAATAGATGGTTCGTACCTTCTAGACATATTTAGTAATCGTGATTATTTATCAATCCGCAAATTGAGGGATTGTTAAGGGTCGGATGCACGATAAGTCGTCAAGTTATGAACAAAAGAAAGTTCGCTGCCGCTGACGTCTGACATATCGCAGCTTACATGTCCTACTCAAAGTCAGACCTGCAGTGATCCTCTAGTATCACCCTCAAGAACTTCAAGGATGCAGGTTTCTTTATCGCACAGTAAAGCACGGAACCGTAGTTTGCTCCAATACCAACCACACGTCTGCATCCAAAACAAGACAGAAAGTCGGTTAAGCCCGACTATAACATACTCTGTACTTGTGAAGTACTGCCCATCACCGTTGCGACCCGTGCTGCCCATAACTGTTTGTGTTCCTTATAACTGGACAACTGTTTATCCGATCTTTACCATTCCTTTGGCGGATTGATAAATAATCTGGATCTGGATAATCTGGATTTTAAAATATGTCCAGAAAACTCGAACCTTCTAGCTATAAAACTGACAGAGATTTGACGTTTTTTCTAAATTGCGGGGGCGGCAGGGGGCGTGGCAAAAATAGAAAATAAACTTAATTTGCCTGCAAGTAAAAGAAGTTTTTGTCCCAAGCACATCGAACCTCTATCTCTTACCATCTCTGAGGTCTGTTTGTTTATACGGACAGACGGACAGACACCCAGACAGAAGGGCAGACGGACGGACTTGCGGACATGGCTAAATCGACTCGGCTGTTGATGCTGATCAAGAATATATAAGTATACATTATAGGGTCGAAAATGCTTCCTTCTGGCTGTTACATACTTTTTGCACAAACTTAATACACTCTGTGTATTTCTGGTACAGAGTATAAAAAGTGAAGGACCGGTTAATGCAATCCTCAAAAAGACAGTCAAAAGTGGCATCCCGACAGGACGCATCCTATATTGACCTACTCTCTTTCTCACTGAAGCTGGTTACTTAGTGAAGAGGAAAGACAATCTCAGAAGAGCCGGAGATCCTGGCTCAAGTCTAAGAGATCTTCAAGCTAGTTAATGTGCACATTAGTTTAAAACAGCGGTCGGCACGGCCCTATCCCCCGGGATAGGATTTTTCTCAGTCGGCGTCGCTGCCGCTCATGCACAGTATAAACGTTCGTGTGACTTCGGCAAAGGTCTTCGGCTACGCTCTCACGAAATTAAAGCACAGCGCTAGTGCAGCCGCATTGTCATGTTGTAGCTAAATCTAGCGTTGTAGCTTTTGTTTGCGTAAATTTGGTTGGTGGTTTTGTTGTTTTTGTGGTGGGAGAAAAATGTGTTGTGGTTATCTTGTTACTTAGAAGAGTGCAAAAATGCAGAGGGACAGAAAGTCAAATCACTTGCTCGACGCGTCAACGATGCAAATGCGTGCGCTCATTTTTCACACACAAAATGCAATGTTCGCATGTAATGTATGGTGCGTTCCATGGTTTAAAACCAGATACGAAATACTAAGTTTCTCTTAAAATCGAAGTGCGCATTTTCTTAGAGATGCGGGTTTCAAACGGAAAAGATTCAGTTTTCGATTCGTTTTCGCTTTCGAGAAAGTTTCGAGATTGGACACCCAAACACGTACCCGAGAACTTACGTTTTGCTGCCTCAAACTATGCAACGGGTAACACTTTTTCGGACCAAATCGAACACGTTCTCGATAGTTTTGTAAGTGAAACTTTCTTGAAAATGTCGAAAACGGTTCCGTTTTCGAGGTCGATTGTCGGGTGAGAACGGCTACAAAAACTGACAGGCCCTAAAAAATTTTAAAGCAATGTCAGGCAGAGTCATCTTGATTACCTTGTCAACTAGATTATCCTTGGAAACAATACTACCAAGTGAGTCTCAGCCCCTAAAAGATAAAAAGAAACGCTAAATCAAGCGTTACCACAAAGGATGACCTGGTTGCCTTTAGTTTCGAAAAAGTAAAACGTTATCCATCCAGGGCAGTCGGTCTCAACGGAGTTCAAGCATGACGGACCCGCTCTTTAAATCTGCGTATCACTTCCCTGATCTTTTCAAATATGAGGAAAATCGAGATCTCGTACCAACTCTTAGGGAGCCTTCGGGACAGTTTCAAAACAAACGACTACCATCGCATTGGTTCTAACTACCATGCGACCGCAGAAAATGTCCTTGAGCTCTCAAAAGCTTTTGGTTTTTAAAATAGTTAACCAATCACTCCCAGCTCATACTCTGGTCTATTAAACAGCGAGTACCACAAGGGGCAGTCCTCTTCCTCTTCAATTTTGAATTGCCATGTAGCAGGAATCCCACTTCAGAACTAACATATATCGTGTGTAAGTGTTGCTATCGCGTCATGTGCTCGGTGCATATGATTTGTCAAAGCTAATGCGCAACGCTCCGCTTTGGTGAGCTGTTCACTCCCTGGCCTAGTCTGGACAGCTTTTCCTTAAGCAGAAATCTTGGCCTATCAGCGCCCAATTCGACGGCTGTCCTCTCCTCTCAAAGTGAACCAAAAGAGGTCAAGAAAATCTTATGATATTAGGAGTTACCTTTGAGCCTGTTCACTCGACAGATGTCATCAAGGAGTCTCCAAGTCGAAAGAAGATTTTTAAAGCCGTATCGGGAGGCCATGAATTAAACAAATGAAAGATGGTATACAGGTACCATCACCCCATTACCAAAGGAAATTTTTTAGAACAGAGCCAAGCAAAATCATTTTTTTGGAGCTTCGATTTGCGGGTTGGAACCAAAATTACCAATGGATATTAATGGGATATTTAGGGTTCAAGGATTTTTCGAACCTTAGTTAGGCCCCTGATTTACTTAATTTTAGAATTTCTTTACTTTTTCTAAGATGTTTATCTTTCGGAACCTCAACAATAGGCATATGATTAAATCTTAGAATCAAATTAACATGGTCCTACACGACGGGGGATAGCATAAGAATTGTAAATACATGAACCTTGGGGTCTCTGGCGCGAAAAAACGTTCCCCAGGAATCAAGTCAATGTTTAAAATCTGGAATTTCCGAGGAATAACTTGTAAAGTACTCATCCTAGGAGGTCAAATATTTCCGCGACCCCACTTACTTTCCGATATGCAACTTCCGTCCATACACCAAAAAGCTCTAAGACAGATTTTGAAGCTGGTCTCCATACAAAAGTTGATTCGTATTATGCAACCCACTATTACAAGAACACATAATAAAATAAAAGAGGTGTTCGTATATCAAATATAAAATGAGTAGTAATTGTTTTTAAAAAATGTTGTTTCGCAGTAGTTTGACCATAGTAAGGAAGAAGGCAAAAAAATGGGAAAAAAACTTATCTTCAAAACTTCGAGAGTTTCCTAGTTTTGAGGGCAGCATAGCTGTACTATCTGAAATTCCAATGGCGACTGTTATAATTGGCAGATTTTTTGCATTGGCTAAGGACGAGAAGATTCAAAAAACTCGTTAAAAATTTAAAGCCCATGAATTCATTGCAATCGTACTGCTGATCGAACGGTAGAGCCCCAATTTGTTGATTGTCATCACCACATTCTGAATTTGGTTTTAAGACAAGTGATGGATTACTTGTTGCATCATCGCCCAATATTTTCTATAACTTTGTTTCGGAACTTTTGAGCTGAAAGAAGGCTATAAATAAAATGAAAAAAAGTTAAGGTAATTAGCTTTGGATGGCGAGAAGATATGCAGTTTTTGTTTGAGCTTGGTGCGGTTCTTAGACATTATACCGTCTTTAATGAGTTCCCCAACATAAGTGTTTTAGATCACTTTCTCCAATAAGTAATGCTCGATAGAACTCAAGAGCAATTTTCGAGATCTTATCATTTATGTTGATGCCGAAATATCACAATAATTTTTTGATATTTGCAAATTTATATTTGGTGCCTGGACCGACATTTGGATTTCAAATCACTGCTTCCTTGGAAACGATTTTGCAACCTTGATGCAATCTTTAACTCACTCTTCAAGAGCACATGTTTACTTTCAAACATATGGGGTAAAAGAGGACTTGGTCATTCCGAACCAGCAGCAATATCTGTGCAGAACGTGCACTAAAAATTATGCAAGACATTCATCCCCTTTGTAAAACACCACACACTCTGAACCTAAAATTCTTTGTAATACCTAATCAACTAAATATTAATCTTTAATATCACTACGGTGGCCGGGTGGCTCAGCGGCTAGTGTGCGCGACCGCTGTGCAAGAGATCGTGGGTTCCATCCCGCCTCGTAACATCTAATGAAAAGTTTTTTCTTTGAATAAACTTTACACCTGGTCACCCCTCTCTGCTGTTGGCGCCAGCTTTGTAGTAATTAGCCATGAAAAGCTTCTCAAGCTGTCGTTCGGATTCGGCGATAAACTGTAGGTCCCTTTCTCTTGTGCGAAAATTAGAAGCGCACAAGCCAAGAGATTGAGAGAAGCTCGGCTTTGGCCCTTAGGGGCTGTGTCAACTTGACAAGCCATTTTACTTTATCACTACGAATCAACTTTTGTAAACTGTCGTACAGCTGTATGGACGAAAGTTGCGCATCGTTGCGATGGGAGTATTTGGCCCCCTAGGATGAATATTTTTCAAGTTATTCCTCGAAAGCCCAGATTTCAGACTTAAGGTTCGTGAATTAAGTATTCTTATGGTATCCCCCGTCGTGTAGGACCATGTAAATTGGATTCTAAAATTTTGTCATATGCCTTCTCAACAATAATTAAATGTTTCTCTTAGTCTCTTGCTGTTGTAAGTCATTCCAAAAATTTAGAAACCAAGAATCTTAACGTCTCTTAAGAATTTTTAACAAATCTCCATCCGGCTCAAAGGACCAAATGTTGTAGAGAGATGCAGTTGCTCTAGCTTAAAAATTGGAGTCAAGTATCTAAGCTTCTATTATGAATTTTGAAAGAATCTCCATCCGGCTCGAAGGACCAAAGATGAAGTTCCTCTATTGATCGAGGGGTACACTTTCTCTACTCCAAAATGAGTTGCAGAGGGAGTAGTTTTGTGTTCTATGCAGTGTCTCGGAGTTGCTTTAAGCTTCTTCAACTTCTGCATACGCTTCGTCTGCTATGAACAACCTGTGAAGCACACTCTAAAACAACAAAGTCCATAGGTATCCAAATGTCTCTAATTTGGTTGAGCTGTTCGAAACAAGCATACAAAAATCGGACTACTTTAACCGAATTAAGCTAGTGAGTGTTCAAAGCGAGTTTACAGCACCTTCCCTCTTTTCTCCCACCCTTAGAAGCAGGGTTCGAAATGACTTAACTATTGACTAAAACAAAATGATTTTTTGACTCCGACGACCGGTAATCAAATCATAAAAACTAAAAGTTTAATTGTTATCATAAAATATGATTTGATCAACTAGGCTAAGAAATATGAACAAAAACTAATAAAAATTTTAGTCATTAGTCGTTTTGCTACATTTGATTCAGTTGACTTGACTTGACTTGACTTGACTATCAACTAAGTAGTCGCTTTGACACATTTGACTAACGACAACGGAAATCTGTGAAATAAGTTGGCATTCAAAGAAAAGACTACTAGTTAGGTTAGGCAATCATTATGTAAATTTGTTTTATTTTTTTTATTCTTCAGGTTCGAAAATTGGCAAGTCTTCAACTGTCCGATCGATAAAAGATGGATTGAGTTTGACCAATAAAATGTTTTCAATTTAAAATTTTCAAATGAAACGAAACGACTTCTCAGTTGATAGTCAAGTCAAGCAGTAACTGAAACAACTAAATTGTCAATAGTCAAATGTAGCAAAACGACTAATGACTAAAAATTTTGTTTAGTTTTTGTTCATATTTCTTAGCCTAGTTGATCAAATCATATTTTATGAAACCTATTTAACTTTTAGTTTTTATGATTTGTGACTAAACTCAAGTTTATGGGTTTAGTCGATTTACAAATATTGACTAAATGATAGGTTAGTTTTTAGTCAAAATTTAAGACTATTGCTAATATTTAGTCAGCAATTCGAACCCTGCTTAGAAGCTTTGCAAAGCCGAGGCAGCCTGCTCTCTAGTTTAAACATCCTCCCTAACTTTTATTCTTTTCCTTTTCTTCCTTTTTTCATCTAGACCGTGTAGCTGAAGTAGACCAGAACGAGAACGGTCCAGTTGCAGAGGGTGAAAATGGCCAAGGAGGTGGGCCCTTGCGTCGGTCTTCCCGAGTTCGCCGGGCACCAGATCGCTATACTCCTTATTGAATTCATGACTACGACAATACCTATATACTGATATATTTTTAAGAAGTTTTTGTTTTGTTAAGCGGCCATGGTTAGATTTGATTGTACCTATTGTATTTGGTGAAACACCCAGAAAAAACACAAGAAACTGATTACAATGCCAAAAGCCTGAACAGCAAAAACTGCAATTGTTTCACTCATACTGTACGGAAATGGTATAAGAATGGATCAGCTATAGTTTTCAGCAATTTAAGTTATGATTGCATCTGAATATGGGTTTAACGAACTGTTTCGAGGTTTCAAGGTCGAGGTTTGATTATAGTTCAATAATGTACCAGAAAATTCAACAGAGAATTCATATGAACATGAACAGAAGCTGTGGCTGTGTAGACGGCCGTTTCGGCTGCCGCTGTATAGGTGTTTCAAGAATCTCACGGTTCTATGTAGCTTCACTCTGAAAAACACTTTATCCCCCCTTCAAGCCCGCAGGTAAGTTCAAGCGCAAGCTAACGAGTGAAACTCCTCCTCCCCCCCAAAAAAAGGAAACAGTTTCTGACTTATCCACCAATTTTGCTATTGCTTTGCTTCATTTGCTTTGCTGATTTCGAAGTTTTGCAATTTTCGTTTTAATTTTGTGAGTTTTTTTTTTTTTTTTTTCCTTCTCGTGTGCCACAGTTGATTATGTCCTGGTGGGAATTGAGTTTGGGGAATTATGAGGAAGCGCATATGCAAATCTTGTTAGTTTGTGCTCGTACTCGTCGTTAGCGTGGCTCGTGTGGAAATTGAGTTTGGAAAACTTTTGCACAATGACATATTAATTTCAAATGTACTTGAGCGACAGATAGAGAGAGAGAGATAAGTAATCCAAAAACCCAAAACCAAACCCAACCAAGAGCACTTGACTATGCGACTACACGGCCTAACGAGTTGCACAGCATCTCATTCATTATACGAAGATTTGCAGTATTATGGCCTCGTTTGGTGCTTTGCTGGTTAGGGTTAGCACAGCTCCCCATCCCCATCCCCATCCCTTCCACAGCTGGCAAAGCACTCATCAAATTTTTCGAAAAATTTGCATTAAGTGAAGTAGTCATCAGTTATCAGCATCAGCATCAGCATCATCCTCATCAGCAGCAGGCAACGCAGCAAATTTGAATTCAATAGAGACGAGCCTCAGCCTTCGAAAGGGGAGGCGGCATTGTTTGCGCGACAAAACTCAAAACTCAACCTCATTTAGCCTAGAAATATGCCAACCGTTCACCAAGCACTCGGAATAATGGAGACAGCCGTGCTGTAGGTGCTTGGTGGGGGACTGCGCTTCAGTTGCCTGTTAGTTTGAACGCAAAATCAGCGACATTATAATCGTCCTCATTAACGTTAAGCAGCGCCGTCGACGTTGTCGTTAATATCCTGGAAAAACCTACCTCGTCAACTCATCAACATCATTAGCGAAAAAGCAAGGGAAAAATTTGCAGAAAAAAAAAAAAATTGAAAAAAAAAAATTGGAAAAAGAAAATTGGGCTTGGCTCAAGTCGCAGCAGGGTATACCCTAAGCTTCGCAGGATTGGGCACGCCCAACTGATAGAGGGAACGAAAACGAGAAGACAAAAACGTTAACTAAAAGCTAATTACTTTAATAGCAGCCCACCTCCCGCCCAACCGCTTGTGGGTACAACAATAAGGTAAAAAAAGGTTAAAATAAATAATAAAAAAAATGGAGGTAAAAAAACATTGATCAGAAATTCACAGCTTTGAGGAAGAAAACAACACCAAGCCGTAGCTTACATATGGCAAATAAGCAGCCCACCTCCCGCCCAATTGATTGTGGAGATAAAAATGAAAAGAAAAAAAAACGTTAAGGATTATTTATCGATCCGCCAAAGGAATGGTAAAGATCGGATGAACGGATGTCGAGTTATAAGGAAAACAAGCAATTATGGGCAGCACCGGACACAACGGTGATGGGCAGCACTTCACAGGTACAGATTATATTATAGTATATAGCTTTTTTTTTTAGTTTTCATTTAAAATCACTTTTTTTGACCACACTGGTTGCAGGAGCGACCAATATTTTGCAACTTGCTTTATTTAAAAGGGGAAGTTCTTCGTTATTGCTTTCCGACCATTTTAACGGATCAAAGTCTTCATTAAATCTGCTCATAATGCTCGTATATACCTTTATTACAGGATTAATTATGTATTCATATTCACAATCACTTAATCGACATTCATTAAAACTACCATTTAATATACTTACTGATTGAAATAAGTCCAATTATGCTTCATATCATTCAAATAATTATTGAAATAACATAATATTTAAAGAATTTCAACTAAATCAAGTTCGGAAATGTATGACCTCTAGGCTCTGTGCTGTTTGATCTATGTATGTATCTAAAATTTGACTTTGGGGGGCTAAGATACTCTCAAGAAAATTTTTTAACAACTCAAAATTGTTTTGTAGTGGCCGGATGGCTCAGCGGCTAGTGTGCGCGACCGCTGTGCATGAGGTCGTGGGTTCGATCCCGTCCGGAACATCTAATGAAAAGTTTTTTTCTTTGAATAAAACTTTACACCTGGCCACACCTCTTTGCTGTTGGCGCCAGCATTGCAGTAATTAGCCATGAAAAGCTTCTTAAAACTGCCGTTCGGATTCGGCGTTAAACTGTAGGTTCCTTTCTCTTGTGCTAAAATTAGAAGCGCACAAGCCAAGAGATTGAGAGAGGCTCGGCTTTGGCCCTTTGGGGCTGTGTCATCTTGACAAGCTAATTTTACTTTTACAAAATTGTTAATTAATTAGTGTATTAAGTACAGAGAAAAATTAAGAATTTCATGCTTCGATCAAGAATGTTCGATGTCAAAAGAACAGTAACAATGAAACTTCTTTATCCAAATGCGAATTTCTTAATCCTAACATTTTGATTCCGAATTTTCCGATTCATGCGCTTTCAACTCTGCTGCGTTAAACTTTGTTTGCTTTTTCCGTTCAATTTCTATAAACTAAGTTCCGGAATGAGAGCGAATTTAGCTCGAGTATAAAAACAGATTTTCTAAATCTTCAAGAACGAAAAAATTTTACCCAAATTATTCCTTAGTGAATATTACTTTATGTACATTTTAATTATAAAACAATAGAAAATTTGCTATGGTATACCATTGTAGTTAAATCTCATATATATGTACATCATAACATTCGTTACAGCCAACAAGGCCCAATTGTATCAAAACTTTTTTTTTGTGTAGTTTGGAATAATAAACTCCAAAATCGATTTAAAATATTTTTAATGGGAAAACATTTTTTTTTTTGAAAAATAGTATAAATCAAAAAGGATGTATTTTAGAGATTTTTTAGGAAAGCATTTTTATTCGCTTCGACTTTTCTTGATTATTTTCTCTGATCTGACTCTACGCTCACTTTTTATATTGACAAAAAGGAGAAGAAAATGACTGTTTCTGAAATTGCAAAAATCCATTTTCTTCAACATTTTTGGTCGCTGTATTCAAACTACTATTCAAACAGCCAACGAATTGTCATCTCGAGCATCATCGGTGTAAAACATGTCAATCAATATATGTATATACGTTAAGCTCCCTTTATAAGCTGAGAGAGTTTCGTGCAAGTCTCAGAAATGGCCGACCTAGCACAGTAGTTTTGGAAAATGTTCACAAAAAATATTAAAAAGGGGAAGTACCGACTATTAAAAGCTTAAGTTTGAAGTTTAGTGCCTTTACCTTGCACAGTTTTTTTGGTCGATTTTAATAGAGAACGCTTGTTATTGATTTGCAAACATGGACAAAATTGGTCATCGTTATGTGATACAATACTTTCATATGAAAGGTCTTAGTCCAACCAATATTAAAAAGGAGCTGGATTCTACCTTCGTTTACAACAATAAAATATTGGGTGGCTGAGTTTAAGCGAGGTCGTTTGAGCTGCGAAGATGAACATCGTAATGGGCGTCCAAATGAGGTGACCACTTCAGAAATGGTGGCCAAAATTAAAAAATTTGTATTGAGTGAGCGGCGATTGAAAGTTCGTCAGTTAGCTGAATGTGTAGGCATTTCAAAAAGTGCTGTACATCGCATATTGACCGAAAAATTGGACATGAAAAAGTTATGCGCAAGATGGGTGCCGCGTTTGCTGATTTCAGAACAATGCGCCGGTTCACACCTCTGCCGTTGCAATGGCTAAAATTAATGAACTAAAATTTGAATTGCTACCTCACGCCCCTTATTCGCCAGACTTAGCTCCCTCTGATTATTTCTTATTTCCAAACTTGAAAAAATGGCTCGGAGGAAAAAGATTTGGCAACAATGAAGAGGTGGAGTCCGAGGTTAATGCCTATTTTGAAAAGCTTCACAGTTCTTATTATAAAAAAGGTATCGAAGCTATTGAACATCGCTGGGAAAAGTGTATCGACCTAAAAGGATCCTATGTTGAAAAAATAAAAAAAAAAAAATGATAAATTTTTGTGTTTTAGTAGTTAGGTCGGCTATTTCTGGGACCGTCCTCGTAAGGTAGTTGGCATAGTTCTAGGGACTATGGCAAGCTGATTATGGGATTATCAGGTTACTTAAAAGATCAAATGGAATAGCTTGCATGATTTGTAGGTTGTTTCCCCTCGGTATTGTCCGTTTAATCAGCTGTTAATGATTTCTTAGTTCCTCTAACTAATGCCGGTCTATACAGTATAGTTTTTCTGCTGTTTGGCTTTGGAAAGTATGTGGTTGTCTCTTTGGGTATTTAGAGGGCTATTTTGGCGCGAACAGCACTTTGACTTGACTGAAAACCTATTAAGACACCGATTATATTGAGAGTGCACGGAATTCCAAGTTGAGAATTACAAATGGTTTAATTCTAAAATCAAAACACATGGATGAAACATTAGATTTTCTTGAAAAAACCCTTGATTAGAGCAACGAACAATAAATTGCCTTTCGGAAATATAAAAGCAAGTTTATAGCAACCAAATCACTAGGTAAGCTGAATAAATAGAATTAGTAATCAATTAGGATTCCAGATGCAAATTCTTTTAGATAGGAAGGTTTAACAAATGTGTCGCAAATATCTATTAAATTTTTTCAACAGCTGCATCTGTAAAGCTCATTTCGAATTTTGATTCAAGTAAAAGCATTTTTTCCTTTTTTTTCCAAATAGTGAAACGACCCTTTCAATTTGTGTAGAGCTTCTGTCAGCTTAATCGACCAATCCAACCAATCCAATTCAATGCTACCTGCAAGTTCGTTGCGTTTTCAATTGATAATACACTTGACTGAATTCTACACCCACCCAGTGCACTCACACACACACACACACACACAACCAGCCAGAGGCAGGCAGGATCTATTCAATGCCCATTCAGACAATTGCACCGCCCGTCGTCATTCACTCACTCACTCAGTCAGTCAATTCGGGAAAAGCAATTTTCTATTGGCAGCCAGTGACAGGAAGACAGAATGTCGGAGCAGAGGCTGCATCATTTTTCTCTTCTTTCTATTATTATTATTATTTTTATTATTGTCGTTATTTTTATTATATTTGCAACTCTTAAGTGCACTTTCAAAATGATTGTGTAAATTATTCAGCTTAATTCAGATTCTGGCATTAATTTGCTCACTCCTCCTCCTCCTCCTCCTCCTCCTGATGCCCATTGCTCAATGAGAACAACCCTGCGTCCTCCTCCATTTTGCTTTGACTTCGCCCGGCTTTGGGTGCTCATATTTCGCTAATGGCTGACTCAACCATCCTTGGACTTGGACGCTGCTTGCATTGCGCACAGGAAGTCATTATGGCGCGCAACTGCAATGATGAATTATATTGACTGTTGTGCTGGCCTCTGCCGCTCCGCGTCTCGTCTCTTCTCGAGAAATTGAATTATTTCGAATTTGTCATTTTTTTCCGTTTTGTTTTTCTATCTGTATTTTTGTTTTGTGTAAGCAAAAGTTAATGGATTGGTTGATGAAGGGTTAGAATGGAGAGGGTTGGCAACAAACATCCACCAATCCATGAATGCGTAATTAAACGAAGGGATTTTTATGACAAAGGTGGTCAGAATATGAAAACATTATTTTTTATCATGAAGGAAACAGAAAGCGTACCTTCTTGTTATAGTGAAAAATGTTTTTAGTAGAGTGTGTAAAGCTACAAGTACAAAATTAATGACTTGATCACGGCAGCGGCATTAAAATTTTAAAAACGAGTAGGCTTGATATTGATCCGAATCGGGATTGTCTCCCCGTCAATTTATAATACGAATTTGACGCTGCTGAAAACATCCGAGGTGTGGTGCCGTTGGCAGAGCGGCGGTGTCAGAGAGTGCGTCTTTCGAGGTCCTGAGTTCAAGTCCCAGTCAGAGTAACTAAAAAATAAATAAAAAAAAAATTTTTTTAATTGTCACAACAATGACCGGTTCAATTTACGTCATATTATTAACAACCCATAATTATTCCCGTTTTGGATTGAGTTGATCCCGAATGGGTCAATTTTTTGGTTCAGTGTAGCAAATGTAATTACTCAGTATCTATAAGCCAGTACCTAAAACCCAGGTACCTAAACCCAGAACTTATAAAAATTTACCTGAAACCCAGTACCAATAAGCGAGTATAGCCCATTACCTACCACCCATTTCCTATAACCCCGTACCTATAACCCAGAACATACAACCCAGTAACTCTTTCAGAGTACCTTTAGCTCAGTACCTATGACCCAGTATCTATTACCCAGTACCTTTAGCCCAGTACCCAGTAACCCAGTGCCTATAATCTAGAATCTAAAACCAATTACCCATATCCCAGTACCCATAACCCAGTACCTATAACCCAGTAACTTTAACCCAGTACCTATAATCCATCTAAAACCATAACCCATTACCCAGGACCAATATACCAGTACCTATAAACCAGTATATAAAATTTTGCGGAAGGATTTAGGTGCGAAGCCTTTCAAAAATACAGCTGGTGCAAGAATTGAAGCCGAACGACCTACCCCAAGGTAGAATTTTGGTGAATGGGCTCTTGGAAAGTTGGCCGAAGATCCACTTTTTACCGAAAAGTTGTGTTCAACGACGAAGCTCATTTTTGGCTCAATGGGTACGTAAATTAGCAGAATTGTCGATTTTGAGTGAATATCAGCCAGAAGCATTGCAAGAGCTACCAATGCATCCAGAAAAATGTCACAGTTTGGTGCGGTTTATAGGCTGGTGGCATCATTGGACCGTACTTCTACAAAGATGATGCGAATCGTAACGTAACTGTGAATGGTGAGCGCTACCGTGAGATGATATCCAACTTTTTTTGCCCAAATGCAAGAGCTTGACTTGCATGACATGTGGTTTCAACAAGACGGTGCCACGCACACAGCACGGCAACAATGGGCTTATTGAGAGGCGAGTTCGGTGAACATTTTATTTCACGTTCGGGACCGGTCAATTGGCCGCCTAGATCGTGCGATTTAACGCCTTTAGACTATTTTGTGTCGGGCTATGTTAAAGCTCATGTCTATACAGACAAGCCCGCTTCAATTGACGCATTGGAAGACAACATTGCAGCATTTATTCGTGAGATACCGGCCGAAATGTTGCAAAAAGAGTATGCCAAAATTGGACTAAGCGGATGGACCATTTGAGGCGCAGTCACGGTCAACATTTGCATGAAATAATCTTCAAACATTAAATTATATGGACCGTACTATCGATTCAAATAAAGATTTCATGCATTTTTCTAAATTTTATGGGGGTTTTTTTAAAACTTTCCTATAGCTCTTAAAAATCACGCTTTATAACACAGTACCCAAACCCTGCACCTATAACCCAATATCTATACCCCTGAACCTATAATCTAGTAAATATAACCCAGTACCTATTAGCCAGTACCTATAACCCAGTAGCTATATCCCAGTACCTATATCCTAGTATCTGAAACCCTGTACCTATAATCTATTGTCTAGTTCCTTTGACCCAGTACGTATAACCCATTATCTACAACCCAGTATCTATAACCTAGTACCTTTAAGCCTATATCCCAGTACCGTTATCCCAGCTCAGTACCTATAATCAAGTATCAATAGCACAGTACCTATAATCAAGTATCTATAACCCAGTACCTCTAATTTGGGAAAAAGTTATATCTCCGACAGTTTTATAGATCGAAGGTTCATAACTTAACATATTTAGTAACGAGGATTATTTATCGAACCGGCAAAGGAATGGTAAAGATCGGGTGAACGATAGTCAGGTTATAATCAAACGAATGTTCGCAGCTGAAGCGCACTACTGCAGCATCAATATTTATACTGAGCATACACTTTCGTTGGTACAGAGTATATTATAGTCGTGCTTGACCGACTTTCTTTCTTGTTATACTCTGTACCAGAGTATATTAAGTTTTTACAAAAAGTATGTAACAGGCAGAAGAGCATCTCCGACCCTATAGTGAATATATATTCTTAATCAGCATCAAAGCCGAGTCGATCTAGCCAAGTCAGTTCGTCCGTCTGTCTGTCCGTATGTCCGTAGGAACAAACAGATCTCAGAGATGGTAAGGTATAAAGGTTCGACGAAGTATGGGACAAAATCTTCTTATACCTGCAGGCAAATCAAATTTATTTTCAATTTTCGCCACACCACCTTCCGGGTGTCTCAGCGGCTAGTGTGCGCGACCGCTGTGCACGAGGTCGTGGGTTCGATCCGGCCTAGAAACATCTAATGAAAAAGTAAGGTTCTCATTGCTCCCGCAGACGAGACAGATCGACAAGTGCAATTGCCTCTCTTCGAAGCGAAAACAACAATAAATTTTTGCGTAACGGGGCATGGCGCCAGTCGTG
Source organism: Lordiphosa collinella (assembly GCA_018904265.1). Taxonomy (NCBI): domain Eukaryota; kingdom Metazoa; phylum Arthropoda; class Insecta; order Diptera; family Drosophilidae; genus Lordiphosa; species Lordiphosa collinella. The sequence goes on along the minus strand of JAEIFV010000183.1, from coordinate 98,713 downwards.
TGCGCGACCGAGAACGACTGCAAAAACAAATACGAGTACATCCAGTAAATGTCTGGTATGTGGAATGGAGTATTGGTAATAGGGTTGTTATTTTTCTGTTGTTGGACAGTTCCCAAACTGAATATTCGTTCCCACCGCTGGTTTTGATCGCCCAAATGACAACTTGACGACAGAAATCGACGATAAAATCCATGGAACAATGAAATTTCTTTGCTAATACTCAATCATACTGTGTGATCCCGCTTGGCTTTGTAAGACCGCAATTCAAACGAAACTTTGGATCTATTATAATAATTACAACATACCCCAAGTTCAAGAAACAGGTTCGAAAGGAAACAAAATTGAGAAATTAAACCTATTTTAATATTGTATTCAAAGAGTCACAGACTCATTAAGAGTTTAGCAATTAAATAAGAATTTTATCACCAACAATTTTATAACCAACAACACTGATATGCTGTGAGCCCTGTTTCTCCAGCTGACCTCAAGCAATTCACGATATGTCAAGTGCAGTATCAACAGTTAAAGAGTCAACATGTCAAATGGAAATAGAAATTCGTTTAACATTGCAATTGCATTTCCGCTGAAGGAGGTGGGATGCGGAATGCGGAGATGCCGGATTGCGTGCTGGTGGGATGCTGTTGTCAACAGTTTACATACAAAACATATTGTTATTATGATTGCACAACAGCGACCAGGCGGAGGCACCTGTGCCACAGTTGGAGGCAGCGTCAGAGCCGGAGCAAGTGCGTAGAAATTGTCAACGCCAGACATCGACGATTGAGAGTTGAGAGTTGATTCGATTTAATAACATATGTCAAAAGCACACATGAGTAACGGCAAATCGTTTCGACTGCATTTGACTTGTGCGTGTGTGTGTGTGTGTGCAGACATACACTGAGCGAATTACTTTAAATCCAAACTCAAACTAGTGCAACAAACTAGTAAAACGGTACTTATATAGAATTGAACTCAGTTGAGTTAAGTTAATAGTATTCATTTGTGATACCAACTTGCTTGTTGCTTTGTTTGTTCTCACCGTCCCACAGTGGGCGATTTCGCTAGTCTAGCGTAACGAATTTAATTACTCAAAAAATAAGAAAAAAATACTAAAAATTAATTTGCTGAAATTTGTTTTTTTTAAAATATTTTAATATCCAAAACGATTTGCCTTGTACAAATTAAAATACAAACTTATTATAACTGGATCCGAAGAAACTAACTACAAGTTCATGAGATCTTCCATCGTATTTACCAGCGAATTTTTGCAATTTTGGGTTTGCCGAAAATTTTGTAAATTTTTGTTACGGGCTTCCATAGCTTCTTCCGACATTATGCCAATCGGAAGTGGTACACTATCTATAATATCGGCTCTAGCATTTCTTGCAACTGAACTTCTGCCCAACATTATTCCGTTCTAATAAAATCCAGATAGCACTTCTCTTAGCAAATCTTAAAACATCATATATTTGTAAAATATTGGCCTTTCGCGCTTTTGTGTCAGTTTAAAGAAAGCTTATATGAGTTTTTGGTGTCGGGGTCTATGCCTACCATTGAAATAACTAGGCTAATACATGTTGCTCTCATAAGCTTATTGCAAGTGTTGTGTTCGACGATATTCGAAACTTTTCTTTGACTTTTTGGGTGGCAATCAATAATGTCCCATTCTTTTCGTCCTGCACCCAGTTTCCTGTCTGGGCGTAGAACAACCAAATGTTCGTTCAACTAAGCTGCGTTGTTGCACTCAAAACGCTTTTTATCCCGATTGCATATTCTTTACTTTTCAGAGAGTCTTTTGCTGAAAATATTAAATTCCTCAATAACTTGCAGTTTTTACTGGCTCTAGGTCTTGTTATTCTATTGGCATAACTTTAAACAGAGGCGCACAACACAACAAAGGAGGCTTCTGGTTGATCGGACGCGTTTCATGAGGGACCAAATCCTCACTCATCAGCGATCTTGAGCCTGAAATGTCTATTAAAAGAGCGGAAATGAGCTTAAAGTGGCATAAAATGTCAATTTTGACCATTTTTAGGAACGTTTTATGGGAAACCTGTGCTGTTGTCTTTACCTTCTGTAATATTATCATAATGTAATATTTCTTATCTTTAAAATAAATTATCCCAAATATTTCTTAGATTTTTTAAACGAAGATGTACCATTTGGAATCTAAGCACTTTAAATGACCATATATTAGGAGTACAAATAGTTTCCGCCGTTTTATTGTAGATGGCGCGGCACGGAATTTCGGTTAGCTTTCGCAGATGATAACCGGCAAAAAATAGTTTGGACATTCAAGAACAACATAACCTATTAATATCATTAATTTTATATTGGTAAAATATAATTTTTATAAGTTGAAAATGTCAAAATTTGAACGAAGTAAGCGTCATTTGCGGGAAATATTAGTTTAATTTAAAGAAATCTGCTGCTGAAGCGCATCAATTGCTCGTAGAAGCATATGGTGAGGGTGCTTTGAGTGAGAGAACGTGTCGAGAGTGGTTTCAAAAGTTTAAAAACAGTGATTTCGACGTAGAAGACAAAGATCGCAGTGGAAGGCCAAAAATTTACGAGGATGCAGAATTGGAGGAATTATTGGAGGAAGATTCATCTCAAACACAAAAAGAACTTGCTCTAACATTAGAAGTCACTCAGCAAGCAGTCTCACATCGTTTAAAATCATTAGGAATGATTCATAAACAAGGAAATTGGGTTCTGTTCTAATTAAAGCCGAGAGATATTGAACGCCAATTATGCTTAAGTGAAATGCTGCTAGCTAGACATAAAAAAAAGGGTTTTTTACATCGTATCGTAACTGGTGATGAGAAGTGGATACATTATGACAATCCAAAAAGAAGAAAATCATGGGGATTACCTGGCCACGCGTCAACATCAACAGCAAAACCAAATATTCACGGAAAAAAACTTATGCTGTGTATTTGGTGGGATCAGCTAGGTGTAGTGTATTATGAGTTGCTTAATCCGAGCGAAACAATTACTGGAGCCCTCTACCAAACACTGAAGGAAAAATGCCCTCAATACTATTCTAGACACGAAAAAATTATTCTTCTGCATGACAATGCTCGTCCACATGTTGCGGCTCCCGTGAAAAATTACTTGGAAACAGTTGACTGGGAAGTGTTACCCCACCCGCCGTATTCACCAGACATTGCACCGTCCGATTATCACCTGTTCCGCTCCATGGCACATGCTCTGACGGCGCAGCGGTTCACATCTTATGAGGATACCAAAAATTGGGTTGATTCGTGGATAGCCTCAAAAGACAAGGAGTTCTTCAGACGTGGGATTCGAATGCTGCCTGAGAGATGGGAAAAAGTGGTTGCAAGTGATGGGCAATATTTTAAATAAATTTATATTACCGTTCTTCTATAATAAATATTTAATTTGTGTTAAAAAACGGCGGAAACTTATTTGTACTCCTAATACTATATTGTAATGCCTATAGGTATTCCATCGATGTATTTGAACATTTTCGTGGGAATTCAATACAAAGGAGTAGCCAAATTTAGTGATTTTGCGTAGCATATTTTTTGGCAGAAGATGGTTTAAAAGCTTGTGTACACGTATTCAAAATGGTATATCTTCGCTTAAAAAATCGCAGAAATGCTTGGGATAGTTTGTTTTAAACAAATATAGTCGGGCTTGATCGACTTTCTTTCCTGTTTTTTATGGATCTTAAATAAAGGGCCATGCCTTTCCTTACCCTGCCTGAGTAAGCACACATTACGCGTGTCGATGAAAACGACATATGCGAAGAGCAATACACAATACATGAGAGCACTGAGTATTTCTTTCTCTGAGTAAAACAAGTAAGTATCATGCAAAGTGTGCGTGTATCCGCCACTTCAACATGCAGTATCGCTCAAAGCACAAACAAACAAATTTGACACCCACTCAAAACTGAGACCAGTCACAGAAATACTTGTACGAAAATGAGTGAGTAATCAAGCTGGCGGATATTTTGAGTGTCGAATCACACCGCATACGCTTGTACAGCGAGTGCACTCGAGTCAAGAAATCAGGCACTCTTGCAGATCTCTGGTACGAGCCATCTAACTGTGAGAGATATGAAATTTTTGCAAATTGCGGGGAATCCGTGAAAGGGCCCTTTTCCCCGGAGGTTATTGAGTCCGCTGGTTAACTGGGGTAAATCTGACTGTTTCCGCTCCTTGTAGAGTACCTCTCTCGACGAACACAGCGATTCCAAGACTGTACTACTTACATTTTAGTAACTGACCAACAATTCCTTTTGGCTGAGAGTCAGCCCTTAGACTTTCGAGAAGACGTTGTTGCAAGAAACCTCAAAATCTAAGAAAGCTACCAAAGAAAATTGCTTAAAGATCGGTTCAATAGTTTATAATATACCCACAAAGCTGCAATTCCTGGTAGATTTTTATACTCTGTACCAAAGGTACACAGAGTATATTAAGTTTGTGCAAAAGTGTCCGTCCATCTGTCTGTCCGTATGAACAAACAGATCTCAGAGACGGTAAGAAATAGAGGTTTGACCTGAATGGAACATACGTTTCTAATACTTGCAGGCAGATCAAATATATTTTCAATTTTGGCCACGCCCCCTCCCGCCCCTCGCAATATCGAAAAACGTCAAAGCTCCCACAGTTTTATAGATCGAACCTTGTGGACATATTTAGTATTGGGGAATCTTTATCGATCCGCTGAAGGAATTTTAAAGATCGGATGAACAATATTCGAGTTATAAGGAAAACAAACAATTATGGGCAGCACCGGTCGCAACGGTGATGGGCAGCACTTCACAGGTACAGAGTATGTTATAGTCGGGCTTGACCAACTATCTTTCTTGTTCACTCTTCTTTTAGTTATTTATTTAGTTTCATATTTGTTTCGATCTAATCTTGCTATGAGCTTTATGTTTGATGCTTGTCAGCTTACATTTCTCACCGAGTTTCATCGTACGATATGTTCGGTCTAATCGGCAAGCTTCTAAATTTGATGAAATTAAGGCAAACCGGAACTGAGATAGCTACAATGGCAGAGGAAGGAGCATCTATTATAGAGGAAGGAGTGGAGCTTCTTCCTGAGGAAGTTATTGAGTTGCAATCTTCAGTGTTACCTTTAGAGAGCGTAGAAGATCCTTTAGCTCCCATTGAGCTAGTAATAGTCGACGAAGAACATCCTGTGGCTACCTTGGAGCCACCAATAGTTTCAGATCTATCTGAGGAACCCAATATTTCAGTACCCGTTTCAACCCCGAGGCGTCGAAGAAACGGAAGAACGGGAAGTAAGTATCTCTTTTTTTTTTATTTTACAGGAACTTTGTGCAAATTGAATAGCATTATCATTGGAGTCGATATCGACATGTCCGTCCGTCTGTTCATTCGTTTGAACGTACAGTTCTCAGAGATGGTAAAGACAGATGTTCGACATGGGTGGGACATACATGTCTTAGGGCAGTCTTTAAAAAGACACGCAAACGTTGCATCCACGCAGAACGCATTCCATATCGACTTCCCCTTTTTCCCCACTGATGCTGTTCACCTAGCGAAGAGGAGTAACAATCTCAGGAGAGCCTGAGATCCTGGCTCAAGTTCAAGAGATCTTCAAGCTATGTAGTTAATGTGCACAGAAGTTCAAAATGGCTTCCAAAATTGTCTTCTTGGTCACATTGTTACCAAATGTCCCTCAGCCCCTAAGAGGTAAAAAGCAACGCAAGATCAAGCGCTACCACAGAGGATGTAAGGGTCAGCTTAAGTTTCGAAAAAGTAAAAATGTTTTCCGGTCTCGATGGAGTTCAAGCATGACGGACCCACACTTACAATCTGCGACTACCATCGCATTGGTACTGACTATCACCGGACAGCAGAAAAGGTCCATTTTGTCAGCTTGAGTTCACAAAAGATTTTGGCTACAAAGCCTATTCCACGTCAACTTGCCTAACCGCTTACCAAGATAGTTAACCAACTGCTCGTTGTTTAAACTCTGGTCTAATTATAAGGCGAGGAGCTCCACAAGGATCAGTGCTCTTAATCTTCTGCTTCATATTTTCTATATAGCCGGAGTCCCGCATTCGAAGGGTAGAGATGTACAGTCCCTGGCCCAGTCTAGACAGCTTTTCCTCAAGCAGAAATGTTGGCCTATCAGCGTGCAATTCCTCGGCTTTTATCTTATCACAAAGTGAACCAAAGAAAAAAAGATAGACACTCAGGCAATACACACTGTAAAAGAATTCCTTAGATATAAAGCGTTTGACCCTTCTTACGTTAGCAAAGAACTCTAAAGATGTCATTAAGAAATTTCAAAGTCGAAACAAGATTTTTGAAGCCCTATCAGGAAGCAACTGAGTCACGAAAAAGGCCATGAATTAACCAAGACAAAGATGGTATAACTATAAGTCTCAAATCTACCATGACTCCATTAACAAAGTGTTAGAACCAGTTAAGAATTTCAAGAACAGAACCAAACCCAATCCATTTTTTCGTAGCTATGATTTGCTGTTTGGAAACAAAACTTGTTACACCAATGGTTAATGTATTGAAAATTGAGGTACGAGAACTATTTCGGACCTTAGTTCGGTCATGATTTGCTTAATTTAAGAGTTTCTTTACTTTTGATTAAACAAACCAAGATTTGTAGGTGGGGAAACCAATAGCTGTTTTACCTTGATAAGAGTTCCAAATCTCTAAAATCTAAAATGTTTGATTAAGTCTGAATTCTATTGATGCCATAGCAGTCTCGAAACTCGAAACATAAACAATAATTAAATGTGTCTTAGCTTCTGGCTGTAAATTATGAAATCAAGATTCTAAATATTTCTTAAGTATTTTTAATAAATCTTCATCCGGCTCGAAGGACCAAATGTTGGCGTCAAATACAGTTCCTCTGTTGATCGTGGTTTTGGCCTACAACAACAATGTCCCTTAGGGGTATCAGTTTTGTTTTCTTATTTTGTTGTAGCTGTTTAAAACTAAGATGCATACCAAACATTACGAACTAACACAATAAAGCCCTGAATCGAAGCTCTTTTGTTGAGAGGAACAAGTTCCAATGCGAGTTCACAGCACCTTCCTTCTTTTCTTCCACCCTTTGAAGCGTTGCAACTATCCAATCAATTTAGCCTGCTTCCTAGTTTTAACATCCTCCCTAACTCTTATTCATATCTTTTCTCCTTTTTTTCATCTAGACCGAGGAACGCAAAATAATCCGGAGAACGCGAACGGTACAGATGCAGAGGGTGAAATTGGCCAAGGAGGTGGGCCCATGCGTAGGTCTACCCGAAATCGCCGGGCGCCAGAGCCATACCAGGTGATGAGGATTCGCCGTCGTCACTCCCAATGATAACACTAAGACTACTGAGGAAGAGGCGGAGAAATAAAGTTCTCATACTTATATTTTGATATTAACAAGCGGCCATAGAGGTGTTATGTTTGGTGTAAGAATTCCTAATACAAAAACGTGCAAATACTACTAAAAACTTGGTTAGTGACTTATCATTACTTTTTTATATAGCAACTTTGAAGGGAACCAAAAAAAATAGTTTTTTTTTAGGGACCTTAGGACATAAACAGGGAATTGATCAATATAGATGATATTGAAAGAGACAATTCAGATCGAAATTATGTGATTATTTTTAGGCAGAACAATATCGTTTTTCGATCAAAATTATATAAATTTTATTATTGAACCTTGGTTCTTTACCTAACACTAATTTACCATCAAAAAGGTAGAGAACCATTCATTCTTCTTCATTGGCATCGATGGTAATAAAATCATCACAACCGATTTACGGTCTCTGCCGCTGCCACTAATGCCCGCCACTCGCCTCTGTCCCGAGCGACATTCCACCAGGAGGACACACCCAGCTCCGCAATATCTCGCTGCACCTGGTCGCGCCATCTCCGCTTCGGTCGACCCCGCCCGGGATTGCCTTCTAACTCGTTCGCATTCCGACTGTACACCCGTTTTGCTGAAGCGTTGTCATACATACGGGTAACATGACCTATCCAGCGCAGCCGCTGCTGTTTTATGCGCTGGATAAGCTTAGTGTCCCCTTAGAGCTCGTACAGTTCTTGATTCATTCGGATGCGAAATTCGCCGCCAACGTTTAGAGGTCCATAAATCCTCCGAAGAACTCTTCTCTCGAACACGCCAATTGCCGCCTCATCCGTTGATGACATTGTCCATGCTTCTGCGCCGTATAGCAGGACTGGGATGATAAGCGACTTGTATAGAGAGAGGGCTCTGCTCTTGAACTCCTTATTGAGCCCATTCATTTGCTACGTCAAACAACAGTCGAATTATCCACCATCATTTTTACGGTTATCAAAAGTGTTCGTTCCCCAGTGAAATAGAAACATTTAAAGCAAGGATTAAAACCGAAAGAAATATCGGTTTCGGTTACGGTTACGGATTTTTAAATTTGATTTGTTAAGGTTTTGGTTACGCTTATCTGTTTCTAACTCGGTCCGGTAACAAAAGGGTTACAAAATAATCGTTTTGGTTACCGGTCTTAGGCCGGTTGTGTTTTTAAATAAATTCATTATACATTTTACACCATTTTTATACGCGGTTGATTCGTTTTCTAGAATTGGCATCGATAGTGCTATTCTTCATCATAATTTAAATATCTTGATAACGAAACGTTTAATCCGGGAGTGCCCTTGTGCTTGAGGTTAAAGTGAAGCAGTAACAGTTTTGCATGTGATTTGCTTGATTTCGCAAAAAGATTTTGTTTGAAAAACACGTTTGGAAAAGTAAAATTATCCTTAAATGTATTGGGGTCTACTTCGCCGTAAGCTGGCCCTGGGCTCCTCTGGCATAGCCCAAATTTTGATTCGATCGGTTCAACTCAGAAACTAAAGCAGGCGTGGCAAATTTGAGCAGCGGATGTATAAAATGAACACACCCAGCAGCGCAGAGCTGAACGAGGTTGGTCCACAACAGAGATCTGCAAGAGTGCCTGTTTTCTTGACTCGAGTATACTTGTTTTAAATGCGTCTTAGGTATGATTTTCCACTCAAAATATGAAATCAGTTCATATACTCACTCATATCGTATTTCAGTATTTCAGTGACTGATCTCAGTTTCGAGCGGGTGTCAAATTTACTTGTTCCTGCTTTGAGCGACACCGCACGATACTTTCGTCTTTGAGTGAGCGGTCGCACGCCAATTTTGCTCAGACTGCAAAGTGGAATACGCAAAATAACCCGGTGTTTTGAGCACACATTCTACCAATACTTAAGTATTACTTTGTTGGTTTCTAAAGCAGCGTTGTTCAAGAAGAGCCAGGCCAAAAAGTGAGAGTGCATTGGTGTGCGATCTTAAAGCGACACAGCCCAGCTTTGAACTGCCCTCAACGACGGCTGGGCAGCGAATGAAGGCAAAGAGAGCTCTGTTTATGTGCGTGTAAATATCCGATTGCGCTCGGCCCCTGGGGGCTATGGAGGAACATCGCAGGTTTAAAAAGATCACCTTTCGGCATATGTGATGGTTTGGTGGAAAGTCGCCAATGATTGGGTCACAGGGAAGGATTCAAAACTTCGGCGAAAGTGTATCAATCCGACGAATTGGAAAAGATTGTGAAGCCTCTCAAAATGACATTATTTGCAAACCGTTTCGAACTTTATTTCTACGGATGATTGGCCTTCTGGTAGCTCAAACCTGAATTCATTGGACTACAAACTATGGTCCGTTCTGGAGGCTATGGCCTGCTCTACTCTACACCCAAAAATTGAATCTTTGAAGCGCGCCCTTATCCGAGCAGAGAACAATTTTCCAATGCATGAGGTACGCACTGCGATCGATGAGTGACCAGAGAGACTTCGGCACAAGGACCTTGAGCCTGCTAACATTCACTTTGACTTTTAGTTAAAATAAAGATTACAACTACTTGACTCACAAGCAGTACTTTTTTTCTCAGTGTACCAAGACCAGTGAATAAAGTTAGTGTTTGCCTGGCAACAACTTATTTAGCTGAAGTTGTCCAATGACAAATACTTGCTTGAACCTGTTGCTGTTGATTGGAACTGAATTAACAAACATAGTTAACCGGAATGAAGTTTCAAGATTCTGAGCAGCTGAAAAGGTAGTGTGCATCCTTTTACCCCCTCGCTCGCTCACTCTCGCTAAGATCATTCAAATGATAATAAACCAATAATAAACAGCCCTCTTTCTCTCATCGTTTCTCCTGGATGTGCCACTTCAGGGGCAAATGTGTCAAAATTGGTTGACATGTTTGCTGTGTAGTCTGTTCCCTTTTTCCCCTTCCCCTTCCCCTGCTCCCTGCCATGTTTACACTTCATCCTTTTGTCTGCGTCGATGTGTTTGTGTTGATAAAAGGCCATTGTACAATAAGTATCTATCAGATATGGGCCCTGAATATGCGACAGATGTTGCGTTGTTTGTTCCAAATTTCTGGGAACTCAACTCAGGAGTACAAAATTACATAATAACAATTATCAAATGCCAGGTGCTGAGGTGGGGGGCTGCCCCCACCCACACCATATTTGCATGTCAAAGGGAAGGAAAATTTCACAAAAATGTCCGCATCGACAGTTTTTGTAGCTTAATCCGAAATTAATTCATTTACCAAATTTTCATTTACGTGAAAGCAAAATGGTAAAAAGTTGATACAGAGGGTGAAAATTGCAGTTAAGCAATTTCCATTCAAATGTAAAGAAAACGTAAGATTTCTTTTCAGTTTGGATTTGGCCAAAAAGACGAAGCGAAACTTATGATAATTTATGGTTGCAAGGGTAGCACCAAAAGTACTTACTACAGTCGGGCGCGGATCTAGGATTTGACTTTAGAAGGACTATGGATACTCATAAAACAATCAGTTAAGGGGGTATTGCTGCTTGGAAGGCTGTTTTTGGACCATTTTTTAAAAGAAATCTTATTTGAAAACGGAAATAGTTATTTTAATTCTGTTTTTTTTTTATTGTATTAAGAACATATTGAATGAAATAAAAAATTTGTTTTCCTTTCTACGAGGGCTGTTAAAGAAGTTGTCGGCCTTCAAAGTTGGACGTCGAAAAAAGGTTTGCTGCTGGCGGCACGGATAACTCCACTACGGACATTTGAAATGGAAAAAGTAAACGGCGTTAGATTCAGTTTAGATGTAATTTGGGCCCCTATTTCAGTCATAATTTTGCGATTTTTTTTTTTACAAAATGGCGGCCATTGAAAAATGAAAAATAGATTTTGGGAAATTTTTTTGTAGCTTAGTGTAAAAAAAAATAGTAAAAAAACTTTTAAAATTATGGTTGAAATAGGGGCTTTAACGGTGACAATTCTGCGTCGATTGCGTTTTCTTTCATCAAAATCGGTTCAGATCTCAGGGCGCAATCAGTGCCGCCAGCTCGAAAACGTGGTTTTGAGATAAACGCGTTTAAAGTTTGCAGATGCTAGGCAAATCGGGTCACTTTGGGTGAAAAAAGGGCTATATCTTCTAAAGTATTTCGAATTTCAAAAAATCCTTTATGGGCGATATTCTCAAATATCCAAGGTGGTGAAAAGGTGGTGTAAAAGATCTTATTTACTTATCTTTAAACATAAGATGATAAATAGCAGTTAGGTCTTAGATGTTTAATACTTGATCAAGAATCCTCGACAGCAATTAGCTGCTATTTAGATTTTTTTTTCCTTGTCAGCGTTTTTCAACGATAGCCCGCTATGTCGATGCTTAAATCAGAGGCCATCGCGTCACAATCTACTGGGCATAGGCAAACTCTCAAAAGCAGTACAGTCGACACACACACAGTATAAGCTCATCTTGTTGCTTCGGCGTACCGCTGAACTGCGAGTTCGGCTCTTGTTTAGCTGCGTCGTTTCTACTGCTGCAAAGTAAGTTGAATCAGTTTTTGTACTGCTCTTAACTGAGTGTCTGTTGCTACGAGCACACAGTAGTGCCAAAATGTGATTGTGTTTTTTCTTTTTTTCCGGCCCCTGACTTACATATGGGCATTTCCACAACACGCACGCGACAGTCGTACGAGTTTATTAACCTTCATCATAAAGAAAAACAAAGAAAAAATTTTTAACAAATTTGTCCATATTGGTTTTTAAATAGAATTTTAGTAGCACTATTTTTAGTGTATAAACTGGGAGTTTTAGAAAAAGAAGGTAAATTTTTTGGTCTCGGTTGACCTTTCTGTGAAAATGCCCATATATTAACACGAAGGCAGGCTATTCAATGTTTCAGCAGCTGAAAAGTTCGTTCAGTTGATCATATGAGATATTGTGGTTTCATTTCGTCTTTTTATGTCAGTTTTGTGTCCCCATAGTCTAGTCTTCAATTTAGATTTTGTCGTTCCAATATATACTTTGTCGCATAAATTGGTCCCGTCTCCACCGCATGTGACCTCCATAATTTTTTCAAAGCAAAAAGACTTGCAAAACACATTTTCCGCCATATCTTTAAAACAAAAGCTGATGGAGCCAAACCGAGACCAGTTTTGTATTTATTGGACAAAACTGGACCAGAATTTTTCATCGAAGAGGCTGCAATATACAAAAGTTGTGTTATACAGGGTATCCAGAAACTTTTCGTCAGAACTTTAAAGCATGATAGCTGTTATCGATATAAATATTTTTATACCCTTGCAGAGGGTATTATAAAATTGTGCGGATGTTTGTATCGCATTGAAGGAAGCATCTGCGACCACATAAAGTATATATATTCTTGATCAGCATGACGAGCTGAGTTGTTTTAGTCCTGTCCGTCTGTCCGTCCGTCCGTCTGTCCGTCTGTCTGTTTCTATGCTATCTCCTCCGTCAGTTTTAAAGCTATCCTTACCAAACTTTGCACGAAGTCTTCTGGTACATATACGCTGCACATTTGTCGGAACCGGCCGGATCGGATAACTAGAGCATATAGCTGCCATAGGAACGATCGGTCGAAAAACTAGTCTTAGTGAGAAAAACTTTTTTGTTTTTAATGGAATGCCTCCAAAAAGCGTATTTCTTAGTTTACTATCCATTCCCATGATTTCACAAAGTTTGGTTGAAATCGAAAGACTTTAGCATTTAGCTGCCATAGGAACGATCGGTCAAAAAACTAGTTCTAGTGAGAAAAACTTTTTCGTTTTTAATGAAAACGTCCTTTTTATTGGCATATTCTAATTTTATATATTTTACACAAACAAATTCGAAATCGGATGACTATAGCATATAGCTGCAGTATGAATGATCGGTCGAAAAAGAAGTTCTAGTGGGAAAAACTTTTTTTGTTTTTAATGGGATCGCCTCTAAATTTCGTAATTAACAGTGTATTATGCTTATCCACAATTTCCAAGTTTGGTCGAAATCAGACATCTATAAAGTATAGATCCCATAGAAAAAATAAGGTCAAAAAAGTAGTCTTAGTTAGAAAAACTTTTTTAGTTTTCAAAGGTAGCTGCAAGGGTATACAAAACTTCGGCCGAGCCGAAGTTAACTTTCCCCAATTTTTTTCTTTTACACCATGGGTCTAAGTGGATTCGTTTCCAAGTTATTAAGTCTCAAAATAAATTGCAGTTTTGATGTCGTTTATTATTCTTAATGAAAAATTTTTTATCTGGATTAACTAGTTTTCAAAGTGTAACGGGTTTGATTATAGTCTCAAGATTCAAATAAAAATTATTTTATGGAATTTAATTGACAATTTTCCGGGGTGGGGGGGGCGTCCTATGTAAATTTGGGGAAAGTTTGTAGTGTGATATTGAGAGTAATACTTTGTGTTGCTATGAAATTCTCTTACGTCAAGTACGCGTTGTAAATCGAAAGCGGGGCGACTTAGACCCATGGTCTAAAAGAAAAAAGTATTTCTATTGATAACAGCTGTCATGTTTTAAAGTTCTGACGAAAAGTTTCTGGACACCCTGTATAGTTTACAGAAAATTCCTTTGGCAACTACAAGAAGTAACTATCCGATCTGAGCGGTTCCGTCAGTGGATCAGCTAAAGATGCTCGTACAAAGTTTCAGCTAATAGCTCAAACTGAGAGATAGTCCGTAGAGATAAAATAACTCACGTCTCGAGCTTGAAATTGATTTTTGAGGTATGGTTTCTTGGGCAAAAATACTTGTTATGGCCCATAGTACCAGAATCGCGATGAGCTCATGGAGTCTTTTTCGGCCCCATTCAATGAAGGAAAATTTGCCTCGAGGGTCGGAAAATACATATTTTTTGACTTGAAACTCGGTTTGTAAGGATGGTATGTGATTTGATTTTCTGATGTTTGAAAATTTGCACTTAGGGTCGGGAAACTCCTGAAAAATTCTGAAAGTAAAAAAATCCCATTTCATCCGTTTGGAAAATCGGTTTCTAAGGATTGTAGCCGAATTGAATTTTAAAAGTGAGTTTCCGGGTGTGAAAATTCCCCGAAAATTTTGTATGGAAATAACTATTTCTGAAGTGATTTTCCGTGGTTGGAACATTCGCCTAAATGGGAAACCAATTTTCAAATTTTGGAAAACCATACAAGATTGGTAGGCTAATCGTTGTTTTCTTGCCGATCTGACTAAAGTTTGGTTTGTAAGCTCTATGGGCCTAAGAAATGGAAAACCCACCAGCACAGTGGGAGCTGATAGGAGGGAGTGGGTTCGGGGAGCGATCTGTTTGAAATTCTGTTTGTGAGCATCATGAGCGAAATAAACAAAAGCTAAATCACATACAGTTTTACAGTAGTTAGTAATAAAGCCGTGCTGACAAAACTTGAACTAAAATTCGTAAAAATTTTCCGAAATGGAAAATGGTAGGAGAGCTGAAGGAGAAGTTCGAACAAAACAAAAGTTTTAGCAAAGGTTCTCCCAAAGCGACGAGCTATAATGTCTGACCATAACGTTTAAAACATGGAAAATATTCCTGATATTCAGCATTTTCGAGAGCTTACCAGTTAGGTACATTTTTTCCAAGACTCGAAATAGCTATACAGACAATTCTGTTCGCTAATTGTACTTCTTAGTCCTTAAACTTCCCTCCAAGCCCTAACTTTATCTACCAGATCAATTTATACTTGATTAAATGAAGCATTTATCCATTCAATTCTTAACCACACAAAAGCGGTTTCTCTCACCGACTGTGTTTGACTGGCCGCAGGACTGTAAATAAATCTTCCTACCCTTAAAAAGGGACCAACAAGCACAACCCTAGACGGATTACTTGGATACAAATAGCAACAACTTGGCCCATTGTCAAGTGAACTCTAAAGCTTTTAGCTTAAATACACTTTGGGCCAACTACTCAGAGGGGCAGGAACTGCCAGTGACAGTTGCCCACTCAAGAAATTCCGGGGCGAAAGAAAAGGAAGCAAAAAAAAAAAAAAAAGGGCAGGCCCAAGTGTAATTTAATTTATCGCAGCGATTGTAGAAAGTGTATTGAGAAAATTGCACAAAAAGTAAGAGCGGAGAAACGAGAAATAAAAACAAATTAACGAAATTACTCACTTAAATAAATTGAAATTAAATGCAGAAAAATGGCAACTGAATGACTCATACGCCATGTGGGGCCGGCAATGGCCATTAAGGCGCACGCACACACACACACACACACAATAATGTACACATACAAGCTTAAGTGGAGTCAACCCTTTTTTATTTTGAGGCCAAAAGCTCTGCTAAAGACAATTGAAAGCTTTGCGCAGGCTGAGCTTAGCCTGGACATGAACCGCGAGTTTTGAAACTTGAAACAAACAATTGGTTTTAGCAAGAAGGAGAGGCAGAGTGAGAGTAAGAGTGAGTGTGAGTTGAAACAGTTACAGTTATCTTTTCCCACTCTCCCACACACAGTGTAAGTGAGTCGCTTGATTTAAGCTGTTGGTGAGCAAACAAACGATTTACACTAATACTAAAGCAGGCGGTTTGAAGATGTGTTAGTTTGATCTGATTTTTGGTCAAGGGGGAAAACCATTGGGAAAGAAAATAGTGGAACTAATTCAAGGACTTTTCCATCATTGAAGTTAAATTGTGTGTAAATAAGCATAAACGAGTTTTAAACAGTTTTTAATAAGCTTTTAACAGAAATTATCCTTAACGTTTTTTCAACTGAAGCTGCCTTAAATGAGGCACAATGATTTCAAGGCAGATTTTGGGCGGGAGGTGGGCTGTGCATAAATTTCAAACTTAATTCAGTTAGTTCCTCAATCAAATGTTTCGTCAAACTAAACCACAAATACTTTACACACCTTAAATGAGTACCCCATAATCCTTAAAGTTGACGCCAAAACTCACTTGACATTCAACTTGGGTACTTTCGTTGATTAACCCACGAGGCTCGTTCCACCTTTCATTGTCATCCACGTGTCGTTTGGCCTCAAGTGTGCCCCCCCAGCCAACCTATTAAGATCCAACCACTTCAAAGTGCAAATCCATCTCTAAATGATGCACTTGAACAGCCTATTTGGCGGGGGAGAGGCCAAATCGCTTGATTACATATTTAGCATTTCATAACACTTCTTGACATTCTAATTGCAATCTACAAAATGCAATATGCAATTGGAACTGGGCGGCCTATTATGCAATCAACATATTCAGCATCAGATGAATACGTTTTGTTCTTGTTATTCAAATTTTGCAATTTTCAAATGAGAAAAACAAAAGCCCCGGCGCTCTATTCAACCAAAAAAAAAAATGAAAAAAAAAAATAATAAAAGAAGGCAGGAATATTTTTATATGCGTATATGGAATGCGGAATGGAATGGCAAACAGTCGCTCGGTTGCCGCAAATCCTTTTATGATAATTTCTCAAGAGTGTCGTCCTTTGATCAGGCAAGTGCCTGGCGTACAGAAAAAACTCATTCAAGCATGAATGTGAATATGATTTTCAACCACACACACACACACACACACACACACACATAATATTTGGGCAGGGGGCAGCTTTGCTCATAAGGATTTAATAATTCGTTAAGCGGAATTCAAATTACCAAAGGACATTGGGCGAAAGACTAGTTTAGGTTGAATCCAGCTTCAAAACCTAAAAACTATACAAATTTTGCTCAAAATTCAAATGATAACTCAGAAGGCATTATGCTGCCCAACCATCCAAATCCACAAATCTGTGTTCTCTCTCAGAACTATTTCAATTATCCCTTGTCCTCGGCTATTTGTCTAAAGTTTCTAAAAGATGCTTAATTCAACCACTTCAACAGCGTTTATACATATTCATAGCTTCGGCTACTAAAAGTGTGACCAGATCCGATTTGTTACACAATCCTATTCAGTACAGTTTGTTGTAAGGACACTCTATTGTTTTCCCACTCAGAAAACGGTACCTCTATAACGAGGTATTCCAAACAAGGGAACCCTAATTCTTGAAGCAAAATGATATTTGTGACTACTTCCAACTCAGACGATTCAAGGTGCCAGTTTTCATTTCTCCTCCAGTGCCTCTTAAAAATTAGGACTTTGGACTGTTCACTTTAAGACTCCACGTTTTGCAATACGCCTGAAGCGCATTTATCATTTCTTGCATTTTAGCCGGAGACTCTGCAAACACCACAATATCATCCGCGTACAAAAAAGCTTTCACTTCGTGCTGATTTATTAAGATCCCTTCCGGGAGACATTCAAGGATATCATTGATGTAGAGCGAAAAGAGAAGAGGGCTTAGCAGGCAGCCCTGTTTGACTCCGGAACCATTCCGATAACATATAGTATAGCCATTCCATACTGCTGCTTTATTGAAATTGTACATGCTCTGAATGATGTAAATAAATTTCTTAGAGATGCCTATATTACTTATCTTGTAAGTGAGTGCTTTTCTGTCAATGGAATCAAAAGCTGCTCGGAAGTCAACAAAAAATGCATATAGTTTCCGTCCACTGTCAATATATTTTTGAGCAATACTTAATAGACTAAATATATGGTCTATTGTGGAGTAGAATTTTCGGAACCCTGCTGGAGACTCTATCAGCTGGTCGTTTTCACTTATCCAGCTGTTTAGCCTATCCACGAGGACCGCTGAGAATACTTTGGCTAATGCGTTTTGGAACGAGATTCCCCTGTAGTTCCACACATCTTTTGGATCGTCTTTCTTATAGATAGGAAAAATAATCGCTTTCTGAAATTCAAACGGAACCCTTCCTCCGTCCAAAAACAAATTATAAGCGTCTGTTAGTTTTTCCAAAAACAGGGGTGTGGCAAATTTGATAAATTCTGCTGGAATTCTGTCGATTCCAGGTGCTTTACCATCCTTAAGCTTTTTAACTACTGATGTCAGTTCTTGTTAGGTTATTTTTCCATCCAGTGACTCATCTCTTTTACTCTAAAAGAGTATAAAAATGTTAGATTTGAAAGTGGTGCAGAAAAGTGGTGTTAAGCCGTTAAAAAAAAGAAAAAATTTATCGATCCGCCACAGGATTGTTGAAGATCGGATGAACGGTTGTCGACTTATGAGCAAAAGAGTGTTAGCAGCTGCTGCGCAGTAGCAGCGCTGCTTTTAGCTGCTACTGCGGCAGCAAAATACATCTTGAGCATACGCTTTCGTTGGTACCGAGTATATTACCGTAGGGCTTGACCGACTTTCTCTCTTGCTTACATTAAATTACTGTTTATATTCCATCATAATAGGGTTCCACGCTTTTCCCTACGATTATAAACACTGTGCAAGTCGAAAAAAGGGCTTGACCAAACTCAGTTTTCCCCTATTTTGGGTCCTTAGAATGAAACTGCATTATTACTTTTTGGTATGGGCGACCAAAGCGGAGATGGCGAGTGGCGGGCATTAGTGGCAGCGGCCGAGACCGTAAAACGGTTGTGTTGGCCAAAGAAGAAGAAGAAGAAGGTATGGGCGAAAAATTTAAAAACGAGAATGCAAAGCTAACTTCGTCTGGGTCGAAGTTTAAATACACTTGAAACTTTTGTGACCAATGACTTAAACTATAAGCTTTATGTCATGTGTCATCGGGATATTAAATAAAAAAACTAAAAAAAAATAGATCTGTATGGCAGCTTCAAGAAGTGACCATCCGATTTCCGACATATGTATGTGCAGTGTGCAGCTAAAAGATGACTCTGTGCAAAATTTTCAGCTCGATAGCTTCAAGACTTAGGGCTAAACGGTCGGACAAAGCTCAATCGACTCAGCTCGTCATGCTGAAGAGGAATATATATACTTTATGTGGTCGGAGATGATTCCTTCAATGCGTTCCAAACTTCTTGGCAAAATTATAATACCCTCTGCAAGGGTATAAAAATGGTAGTGTTTTTTCGAAATATCCGAAAAACTCCAATATTATTAGGGACTAGAGAGTTACCAAAACTTTAAGCCTGGAACATTTTAAGAAAGTTAGTTAAAGATAGTTTAGCAAAAAAATTCACATTGTACAAGGGACCAACTCACTTTAGAGAATGTCAAAAACGTTTGATTCAAAGTGGCAAACTTTGCGGAACCCAGCTTAAAACAAATTAAACCAAAATGTTGAATGAAACCATTGTGAGAACTAAGCCAACACGCTGCCGTCGTTGGTATCGATCCCCGACAAGTCCGACAAAAATGTTTCTTTTTGTAAAATTAACTATTGTCGGAGGTGTGGATATTTCGTCGCTGATCGTGCGATCAAATGAGACTACCCAAAATATGGGATCCGTTAATAAACTTGCACCAAACTCAATTAAATTCTTTACCCAGTTGATTTTAAAGTATTCTTAAAAACGTGACAATTAAACTCGAATCAAGTTTTTGCGTTTTCAAAAATTTGATCTTGAAGTGAGGGCACTGTACTACAAGTGAAAAAAACCGTTCATGGTCTGTTCTCAGTTCTCGGGTTTTCCGTCTGTGTAGGTTTACAGTTTTTTCCCTGCAGTAAATGCAGATTCAGGTCATATAATCGTATATTATTGGAATATTACCACCTCTTAACGAACGGAAAAGGTGCACTACTTATCGATTTTTAGGTAAGGTTAGCTGGTAACAGGGTAAAGCAGGTTTCCAGGAAGGCGTATCAGCCATCTTAGATCGTCAAAAGAAAATCGTACAAAAAAAACTTTTCCAATCCAAGAGCAAGAGATAAGCTCATACTTGGCCTCTCTAAGCAGGTCAAGCCACATGTTTATACTTGTCCCACTGTTCGTTGCGGTGTCACCTGTGCTGTGGCTCAATTTGGTGCTCTTCCCTCAACTCCCCGAGTTGTAGTTGAAGTTGGAGTCGGAGTCCGGGAGGCGCTGTTTCCTGGGAAATCATTGCAATTAAAGCTTAATTGTTTTTACGCATTTGTCCAGTGTACGTTTCCCATTCCCTGCCCGCTCAACCGCTGCTTCGCCACTTGTCGACTGCTGCTTAGCTTGGCTCGTGTCTTTTCGAGTAGGAATAATTTGTATGTATGTGCTCTGTGTGCATGTACTCGAGTATATACAAGCCAGAAATTAATTTACAACATTCATAATGCACCGCCTTCTTGAGAATGGGGGCGGGGGGGGGGGGTTTGGAGGAAGGGCAGGACGAACACACGAATTCATTTGCATAATTTTTTAATACACCATTTCGGTGCAGGTGCGTCGGCGTCAGCGTCGTCGGTCGCTAACGAGGTGGCTCCTGTATGGTCCTGAGCCTGGTCCTCATCCTCGGTGGGTGTCCTCATTATTATATTTCACTGCCTCGCTGAGCACACACACACACACACACACACACACTCACGCGCATTTCCTGCGCCTCCTTCACTTTATCCGTTTATAATTCTCGCATTTTTCCTTCTCACTTGCGCGTTTGTCGTTGCCGACCAAGTCATGTCATCCAAATTAATGCTAAAATATGTTGATTTCCTTTGAGGCAGCAGTAAAAAATATAAGGAATCAGAAAAAAGAAAACAATTCGAATAAGTCGAATTTCTTACAGCAAATCTAGCAGAGTCCGGAAGGCCTTGTAACACATTCGAAGCGAAGAATCAAATGATTCCATTGCCATTTCAAATCTGACTTAAAAATTTAAAAGTTTGTTAGTTTTTTGGCACACTAAACTTAAACGTTTTATAGTACGGTCACACTCGAAAAACTATTCCTGGATACTTGTGTGAAATGTTACGCTTATGTTAAAGCTGAACGGTTAGGCGTTTGAGTTGTGTTTATTGTTATGGATCAGCATGAGCATAGAGAATAAGAGCGATCTGAACTAATTTTAAATTTTAGGTTAAGTTCCTTTACTTTTATTCGTTTCAGGGCTAGCCCCCGCTTTTGTTTCCCTACAATTTCAACTTTCAGCTGGCTTTGTCTGGCGGCTGCCTTCTATAGCCCAATTAATTGCATGATTAACGCCAATCTGACTCAAGAGATCCCCGAAGAGGAGCAGCCACTTGAACATTTTCCACTTTTACAACAACAAAAATGGCATCCAGCCGTCAGGAGCAGGCGCAACTGCTTGACAACAGCCAACAACAACTGGCTGGGTGCACAGGTGCCGGAGTCGATGGCTCAGCAACTTTTTTTTTTCCAACAATTTTCCGCCAAACCAGGCAAACGCAAACACAACTTGGCGTTGTTTTTTCCTGCCTGCCGGTGGCTGCCACTCAGCGCTCTTCTCGCGTCTCCTTCGCCTTGATTCCCAGTTCTATGCCGTTCTCATGCTCTCGGTTCTTAAGCGTGACTAAAGCGTTTCCCTAACTGGGAAACGCTAACGAGCTGTTAGAGAGACTAGGGATGACAGCGTGAGGGTGGAAAGAAAAGTCTTGAGTATTCGGGAAAAGCGAAAGGGCGCTACAACAACAATTAGTTCTTTGCTTCCTTTCTTCATCTCTGTATGAGCTTGATTTTAGCTGCTTATTGCAGGACTGGAGCGATTAGCGACTCGTATAAAGGGAGTTGAGCTTTTGAATTCTTTACTTAGGCAGTGGTCACATTAGTTTGCAACATCAATTCTTCTTCGCGTTTTCGAAACTGATATTGTAGTGTCTGGTTATCTTTGTTTCAAAGTGGACGTAATCCTTTAGAACCTTTAAATTGTATTCTTTTAATGCATTTCAAGATGCTTAGACGATCGCGGATACCAAGTACTTTGTTCTCAAATTGCACTTCTATGAATGGCTTTCAGTCATCACAAAGTAATCAATCGAATGTTACATCAACCAGCCAGGGGACATCCAGGTCGCCTTTAGGATGTCGCAATGTTTCAATGGTCTGTTTCTGACCGTAGCGAAATCTATACGCCTCCCTCCATTACTTTATGAAGTCAAGAATGGCCCAAACCTACTTTTCTTACGACTTTCGTCTTCACCTTGTCTTCTGTTTATTTTCAGATTTTGCCATGCCCGCTACCGCCCCGGAATTAGTTCTTTCAATCCTGTGTATGCAACGGGACCTGATGGAGCACCTGGTTGTGTACTTAGGTTCTATGCTGATGCACTTTGTAACCCAATTCACAAATTATTCGAATTGTCTGTGGAGTCATCCTGTTTCCATAAGTTACGGAACGAATCTTTTATCATTCCACCCCATAAAAATGTTATAAGTCCAGAGTTGAGAACTAGAGGAGTACTTCAATGCATGGTCTATGAGAGAACTATGACTTCTCAACTGCTACATATACGTAGTTCTATTATTACACCCTACCAATATGGATTTGTGAAGCGTAGATCTAATACCACTAACCTCTTAGAATTCACATCCTTACTGATCAAAGTGTTCCCATGAAAGATGCAAACTGACGTCATTTATACTGATTTAGGTAAGGCTTTTGATTCTCCTTGTTGCTTCATAATCTAACCTTCTTAGTTGAATCTCTGATTACCTAAGACTAACGAAAAAGTTATATTTCGTAAATCGTATTCCAAGTGCATATAGGTTGCTTCTGGAGTACCCCAAGATATTAATTTGGTTCCATTGCATCTTACTGTCTTCATCACTGATCTTCCTTCTGTCTTGGCTCACTCTCGGCTGCTTATGTATGCTGATTATATGAAACTATGTTTAACATATAATAATTTGGTTTCTCGCTAAAATCTTCTAAGCGTTAACAGCTGGAAGTGTAAGCTTATGACATTTTGCCAAAGCTTACCAGAAGCTTACTCACTTACATGCTTGATACTGTGGCAATATAGCGCTTAAATAATACCGCCAATGCTGTAAATGAGCTAGGGGTAGTTCTTAATTCTCAGCTTAGATTTAACTCTCATGTGTAATGTAAAATGTAAAATCTCAATCTCTTGGATTGTGCGCTTCTAATTTTCGCACAAGAGAAATGGACCTACAGTTTAACGCCGAATCCGAACGGCAGTTTGAGAAGCTTTTCATGGCTAATTACTGCAAAGCTGGCGCCAACAGCAGAGAGGGGTGACCGGGTGTAAAGTTTTATTCAAAGAAAAAATTTTAATTTTAATGAGATGTTCCGAGGCGGGATCGAACCCACGACCTTTGCACAGCGGTCGCGCACACTAGCCGCTGAGCCACCCGGCCACACTCATGTGACTTCTATTGTAAATATGGCCAGCAGTGTTCATGGGTTTATTAAGCGGTGGTCAATAGAATATGACGATCTCTACACAACCAAGATTCTTTACACTTCTCTACTCCGTCCAATTCATCCATTCGTTGCCAGTTGCGAGAAGATATTACAGTTTTTTATTTATTATATGTACTTATTCAACGTAAAGTCTTAAGTCTTTAAGTAAGTGTTGCTGGGTGCATTGGTTGATAATTCGTCGCAGTATTCGACCCAGTCTAAGCTATTGCATCTAAGGTGTGTTTCATATTTATACGACATGTTTAAAGAGAGTAAAAATGGTATACTAAAGTCGTGCAAGTGTATGTAACAGGCAGAAGAAAGCATCTCCGACCCCATAAAGAATATATATTCTTGATCAGCATCAACAACCGAATCGATATACATTGCCATGTCCGTCTGTCTGTATGAACACCTAGATCTCGTAGACTAGAAGAGCTAGAGCGACCAAACTTTGTATGTAGGCTCCTATTGTCCCTACGCAGATCAAGTTTATTTCAAATTTTATAAAGATCAGATAATAAATGGCAAAGTTATAAAAGTTATAAAAATGTTTCATACTTATTGGCGCCACATGCTCTGTTTTGCTTGCATAATGTTGAAATGTTCTCACTAATGTTAATGATCTGTTAAATAACATAAGGGATGGCTATACAACATTAATTTTCTGAGAAACGGGTATATCGGAGTCGGGCAGAACCGACTTAAACTTACGTTTTCGTTTTAGATGTTTTAAAATTTTTATACCCTAGCAAAGGGTATTATAAAATTGTCCGGATGTTTGTAACGCAAAGAAGGAAGCATCTCCGTCTGTCCGTCTATTTCTATGCTATCTCCTCCGTCAGTTTTAAAGCTATCCTCACCAAACTTTGCACGAAGTCTTTTGGTACAAATACGCTGCACATTTGTCGGAACCGGCCGGATCGAATGACTATAGCATATAGCTGCCATAGGAACGATCGGTTGAAAAAGTAGTCTTAAAGAGAAAAACTTTTTTGTTTTTAATGGAAATGCCTCCAAAGTACGTATTTCTTAGTTTACTATCTCTTCCCATTATTTCTCAAAGTTTGGTCGAAATCGGATGACTATAGCATATGGCTTCCATAGGAACGATCGGTGGAAAAACTAGTTCTAGTGAGAAAAACTTTTTTGTTTTAATGAAAACGTCCCTGTTATTGGCATACACTTATTTTATATACTTTTACACAATTCTTTAAAGTTTGGTCGAAATCGGATGACTATAGCATATAGCTCCCATAGGAACGATCGGTCGAAAAACTAGTTCGAGTGAAGAAACCTTTTTTGTTTTTAATGAAAACGTCCTTTTTACATTTTATATACTTTGGACACATTTCAACAAAGTTTTATCAAAATCGGATGACTATAGCATATAGCTGCAGTATGAATAATCGGTCTAAAAAGAAGTTCTAGTGAGAAAAGCTTTTTGTTTTAAATGGGATCGCCTCCAAATTTCGCAATTAACAGTGTATTATGCTTTTCCTTGATTTCACCAAGTTTAATCGAAATCAGATATCTTTATAGTATAGATCCCCTAGAAAAGTAATGTCCAAAAAAGTAGTCTTAGAATAACTTTTTGTTTTCAATGGAAGCTGCAAGGGTATACAAAACTTCGGCCGAGCCGAAGTTAACTTTCCCCTATTTTTATGCTTATAACATGTTATTTCGGTCTCACATGTACATATTTTATGATACTTTGTTTTGTTTCTTAGTTTCTGTGTGTTTCAAAATTATACGACAGTTGGGGTTTTTTCATTTATGCTTTGAGTTCAGCATGAATTCGTTCATTTATAGATCCAAGAGAATTTTAGAGTTTGTTACAATGTGCTTTTCCCAGCTCACCCAATCTCTTTTTCTTTGAATCTATCAAGTTTTTGAAGATAATTTCGTATAGTTTGTTCCACTTGGCTAAAATAATAAGTTTTAACTCTCAAACGCTACAAAATATTCTGTTTTCTTTATAATCAAACCTCGCAAGTAAGTCCCATTCGATTTTAACTGGATTGAGTTCAGGTGATCAATTCAGATGAACATTGTGATGCATAAAAATTCCGGTATTGCAGGAATGGACAAACACATCCACATATTCAGAACTGTACATTCCTGAGCTTATAAAACGCAGTTCCAGAGTGCCACATCTTGCAAATGCTATAAGGAGGTGCTCTCTCTCCAATAACTTCGCATTCCATTTGGACCATCTGAATTTAATTTCTTTTCATAAGAAAAGATAACTTAAATAAATAAGTGCATTGTATTCTCAGTAAGTAAGAAGTATAAGGTCTGATAAGAGCTATTTAAGGTTCGTTTATTCGCCGCTTTCTGTAAAGATCGGAGCTTGTTCCGACTAGAAAGTTTTGATTTACGCCCAGAAATGTAAATTGGTTATTGTACTCTTTTTAAGACCAGTTAATTGTATACTTTGGCCAGTTTTTTTTGAATGAATTAGTCCTGCCCCTTCTCTCATCCGGTAAACATTTTGCACGTGCCATTTTATTCTCAATTTACTTTGAAATTCTGAATAATTCTTAAACGCACTTTACTTAAAACGCACTTTAGAAAAGGGTTCGTATTAATATGAAACGCCTGCTGGAAGATAGTTGTCGGCTCACGCAGCCACAGCAACCTAAAAATTAATTCGTAATAAACTTAGATAAACTTCTTTGTTTTGATTTGCTTATTGCCCACGATCACGCATAGAAACAAGCATACACACATATTGTAAATTTGTATGCGGTGCAACAGCGCTGCTTGCATTCTCTTGCCTTATTGTACTTGCATAAGCCACCGCGACTAACTGTAACGCGCTCTCCTATTATCTTCTATTTCTATTCTTTGTCGCTTGCATTTTCGGTAGCGTTGCGCAATTCGGCCTAACCAGTCCTATGCTAAATCAGTCTCATATTACAACTCGAAGCGCATAAGTTGCTAAATGGAAGTTTCTGTAGACAGTCGGTCGTTTTGTAAAACTAGCGGACATTTTGTCCTGACTCGATTCTCGCGGACGCTCGTTACCTATTCTCGCTTACTTTCGGATTAAACATACTATATAAAATTGGTTGAAATTGGTTTTTATTGGACTACTCTTCGCAAAATAAACTAATGAAAAAGCTTGTTAGCACTCTTTATTCTGTATCCTTCCATTCTTTACATTGATAAACAATTTTAAAGCTTGTTTAATTTTGGAGGCATTTAAAAGCAAATTCGGTGACTGTCATATAAAAATGAAATACATCTCACCAAAGAGAAGTAGGGTCAGTTGAATGTGTCTAGAGGACATTCACCATTTGATTAACATTAGGGGGTTTCCGTTTTCTAGATATTACTGTTGCAGTTTCTTTGGGTGGAGATTCTTTACCGCTTCAACCCCGTCTACCTATAAGAAAGGATCGGCGCCCACGTTAGCCAGAAGCTTTGCTAGTGAATTGCTGTGTTGACTTGGGTTACCAACTCAACTTCTATTTAGAATGGCGGAATTGGCATTTAAGTTTGTTTCTGGCTTGAAGGATCGTCCTCAATTGTCCGGCTTGAAGAACCGGAGGAAATGCTTGGGGATGGTTTCTTCCAAATTTTGCTGGTAGGTTTGATTTTATGCACTAAAACTTAGCTTCGTCTTCTCGGTTTATGTCATACAATGACAATTCTTTTCGTTGATTTATTCATGTAGTCTAGTCAATGATAAAGCCATCGATAAAACTTTCCTAGTCTATTTGTAACTAATCTTACTCTATTTATAAAGAGCTGTGAACGAGTAAAATGGATTTACTAGATAGAATAGCTCAGAGTTCGGCTACTATAATATTCCGGATAGTAGGTCCAGGTAAGGTTGAGTGCAGCGCTCTCAAGTGCCAAGAAGCTAAAAATCCATAGATATACCTCGCTTTAGTTATACTAATTCCAGGTAACCTTTTCTAAGGTAATCACGACTGCAACGAGACACATCTCTAGCTCGGCTCAGGTCTCTGGCTGGCAATCACGTTTAATTGGTAAATGGTTCATTTAGCAGTCAGAACCAATTATAAGGCTCACACACACTAGCACACACACACACACGCACACACTCACACGTCACTTGCTCCATTATCTGCATGTGTTCTGTTGGGTTTCAGTTGGTGGCTGTAAAAACAATTACAACAGTTTTTCACCTTTTTTCTCTCGCCTGCTTCTTTCCTTCTTTTAACGAGACACGAAAATGCCTGGCCAAGGGTTCCCGCTTCGTCGGAACCAATTAAATTTTTTGAATATGCCCGCCTTTCAGCTAACACGAGGTGTGAATGTGTGAAATTAATTCATTTGACTTAGATGAGGTTGTTAGAAAGCAATTTGCACACGCCTCTTTGATTGGATAATTGGCGGACTGTGTGCAGTTGAATCATAATGAGCAACTGGAGGGCAAAGCGGGCAAAGTGAGGTAGTTGTGGGTTCATTGAGCAGGTTGATGTCTAAACTACGCAACAAGATAATCAGATATCATTTGACTAATGGGCTTAAATGGGTCTGGGGAAACAGGCTGTTACTTCAACCATTGCCTGGTTGATTTCTAGTTTTGCTTAAATTTGGTCCCTTCAAGTGGATGTTCCAATTGCCAGTCAATTGTTCCTTGTCATGTTCATTGTTTGTGCTACCAACTGACCAACCGACCAACTGTTATTATTGTTTCTTTAGTTGCCACTTAACGCCCGAACCCAAACCCAAAACCAATCCAACACCAATTCCGATCACACCTTCAACCCATGCTAATCTCACTCATAAGCCGGTTCGTCCTTTCTTTCACACTTCTTCTGATGCTTCTGCTGCTGCCTCATCCTCTCTTTGTTTATTTACTTTGGCCAGAGGGGATCAGCATTCCACACTTTGTGTTTGTTCTCCAAATAATATGATTACAAGTAATTGAGGATGATGCTGCTGCCTGATCCCATTTGGGGCAACGTCCTGCGAAATGTTCTTGCAAAAATCCCAAAAAACAATGGCGCACTGGAATGTCCTGCAAAAGGTACTGACAAGCCGGACAACTGTTGTGTCAATATTTTGACAGAAGAATGCCAAAAAAACAGAAAGAGCAGGAAGAAGCCAAGCCAAGGTCGGGATTATTAGAGCATGAGTCATGCCAAAAGTTAAATGCAGATATGAATCATTGAGTTAAGAGGCCTGGGAATCGTAAGTAACAATTTACAGTAGGGAAAATTTGCCTAGAGATTGGCCAAAGAAGCCGCACAGAATATAATACCATAATTAAGGTTATGCCTAAAATCGAATTCTGTGTGCGATCACTAGGAAGAAGTCAGTTCCCAAGAAGTTTTTTCCACGATTTGTAACCATTATAACAACTCGGAGTCCAAAGTATAAAGTTCTACAGCTGAAAGTGCCCCAAGAAGGCGTTCAAGGTTGAGGCCAGCAAGGTTTTTTGGGTCTTTCAAAAAGAACGAATCAATAACTGGCGAATACTTACTTTTCCACCATGACAAGTCGATATATTAGCTACGAACTGCCCCTCGAAACTATAACTTTCAGAAAATCTGTTATTGAACGAAATGGAGACTATGTTGAAAACTAAAGTCAATGCATGGCAGAGTCCATTTGGTCTTACCGGTCTAGTGTGACCCCAAGATATTTATGGGCTGCTTTATGCTACATAAACTGACTCTGCAGGAATACTGCCAAGCAGCTGACACGGCGGGTCGACGCACACTTGTTCGTATTTATGGGGGTGTTCCATCCAGCAGCCCAGTTGCTGAACCTTACCAGGTACTTCTGGCTCTGAACATATCATGGGTGAGTAGGGAGTGTAGCAGAGCGCACAATACGATTCCCTGCGGAACGCCTGGCAGAATGGTTCGAGCTTGAGATGACCTCAAACTTTCGGCCAGTCAGGAAGCTTTTGACGAGCAGGCGGGAGAAGGTCCTTGATCTTCAAGAGCAGACCTTTGTGCCACACTTTGTCCAAGGCTTGCTAGATGTCAAGGTATTCTGTCACCACAAACTGCTTTCCGTTGTACCTTTCGAGGGTATAGGTTATTATCAGTGTTTGGAAGTACCTTGGTATTTGTACCTAGGTACACAGAAAAAAAAGGTGAGATAAAATCAAACTCAAAAAGATTGATTTGATCTCGACCTTTGGATTGAAATTGCAAGCTCGAGTCGTACTAGACCGAGCTTGATACAAGCTCGAAAGGCTTGAAACATTCCTGAAAAGAGTCTATCAATCCGAAAAGGCTTTTGTCAATCACGAAACCGTACTTGAAAGCCAAATGCCTTATGTCAATATCAAATAATCCTGACTCGAGATTGAAGTTAGTACGAATGTTCCATGTCAAAGCGAAAGAAGCTGAGAGCAGGAAAATCTCTCTCATCTGTACTTTGAGGCCAAACACAAAGGCTTCTTCAACTTAGTATTTCATTTTTTGTCGATTTTTCTACCATGGTGGCTTGCAATTCCCAAACAGTTACAGCAACGCTGGCATGAGGAGAAAGCTAAAGTCTATTAATAATAGAACCGGGGGTATGCATACTGATGACTTCGATCCGGACAAGAACTGACTGGTTTGAAAATCAAGAGAGCCGACAAAATGTCCTTCATTCGTGTTTTAATTTTTTAGACACATGAACCCATGCACACAAACAAATGCGCACCCACGCTCTAGCTGACAATGACATCATGATCCCATTTTATCCATTATCAATGGGTACAGAGTATAATAAAAAGATAATGTCAATCTCAGTCATTTATGAAGTAACCTTTTTTTGGATTGAGTGCAGTTCGAATATCGAGGTCAATTTAATCTCCTGCAAACTTGCACCATGCCAATTTCCAAATCAAATCGAGTACGAATTTCGAGCATAAGTCAATCTCGGTAATTTTTGGAGCAATCCTTTTTCGTATTGAGTGAAGCTTGAATATCGCGCTCAATTTATTTTATTTTTTGGATACTTTTTACCGTACCTAAGTCCAAATTCGTTCATTTGCCTTTTCAAAAGGTAATGTATTAGGTATTTTTCGTGTCTTTTTGCGCCCACAGATCGATATCAATTACTGTTTTGCGTCATCTGTGCTTTTGTATTTTGAAATGAAGAGTTTAAGGGACCTTTTTCTGCCTTTAACTGGACGTCCGGTAAACATACCCTGTGCAAAAACTATTCGCTCCGTGCTAGATAAAAGGAAAGCGGACTATACAAAAAATGTTGCCGATATTTAAAAAAAAAATCGCAATTTATTTGTACGACTGCCGATATCTGGAGTTGCAAAATCAAAAGTTACTTTGGTGTAACAATCTAAATCGTCATTCTGTCGTGTGATTCTCCCACACACACGAAGTAATTGCTACTATATTAGCTGAAGTTCATAGCAAATACGGGCTTTGAGATACCCAAATATGTGGAAAAGTTACAGATAATGCATCCAACTTCTATAAAGCATTTAAGGTGCACAGTTTTGAAGGAATTCCAGAGTTTTAGGGAAGTAAAGTAAAATCAGCTTGTTAAGATGACACAGCCCCAAAGGGCCAAAGCCGAGCCTCTCTCAAACTCTTGGCTTGTGCGGGACCTACAGTTAATCTACAGTTTACCACAGTTTAACGCCGAATCCGAACGGCAGTTTGAGAAGCTTTTCATGGCTAATTACTGCAATGCCACGGCAATTTGGAATGCTGTTAGCAGATCCACAGTAGCAGCAGATGACGTTAAGAAAATTGGTAAACTAAAATTAAGAGCTCCTTGCGCCACAAGATGAAACAGGTTTAATGACAGTATTCAACGTTTTGGAACTAAAGCACAATTTAAAAAGTGTTTGTACAATTAAAAAATAGGAGAAAGTTAACTCGGCTTGGCCGAAGTATTGTATACCCTTGCAGTTTGTTTTTCTAAATAAAACTACTTTTCGGACCATACTTTTCTATGGAAGCTATACTATATAAATGTCCGATTTCGACCAAACTTAGTGCGATCATGGAAAAGCATAACAAACGGTTAATTACGAAATTTGGAGGCGATCACAATAAAACAAAAAGTTTTTCTCACAAGAACTTCTTTTTCGACCGATCATTCATACTGCAGCTATATGCTTTAGTCATCCGATTTTGAAAAAACTTTGTAGAAATGTGAAAAATATATAAATTAAATATATGCCAACGTAAGGGACGTTTCCATTAAAAACAAAAAAAATTCTCCTTAATAACTAGTTTTTCGACCGATCGTTCCTATGGCAGCTATATGCTATAGTCATCCGATAAATTTGACCAAATTTTCAGGTAAATTCAACTGATCCCTAGGAGGAAAAATATGTATATTTATAATTTTGAAAGCATTAACTCTACTTTAGTTTAGTTTCGAGTTATCAGATGACATTTCCGTCGATTAGATTGTTATTAAGTACCACCTTAATTGGAAGTGGATTTTCTAATTGATAATGAGACAACTCATTAAATACCAAAAAGTAATTATTTCAAGATTAATTTGCATTAATGCTAATGAAAGCAGAACTGACAATGGTTTGTTTCATTGCGAATTTAAGGCATTTACATAAGACGGCATTCGGTTGTTCCAATTTGTGTGTTAGGCTAATGTGTGAGATTTCTAACACTATTCCTATTCTTCTTCGTCATCAGAGTTGATAATTTCAGCGTATGAGAAACTGGACACGTAATTGCAACATACCAAGCGTCTCCCCTCCCCCCTGTCAGTGCCTCACGGCTGCTATGGCTGGTGACGTTTTGATAATGATAATGATGAGGCTGATTTAGCCCACACACACACATGCAAACATTCACATATGTACATGGGTGTGA
Source organism: Lordiphosa collinella (assembly GCA_018904265.1). Taxonomy (NCBI): domain Eukaryota; kingdom Metazoa; phylum Arthropoda; class Insecta; order Diptera; family Drosophilidae; genus Lordiphosa; species Lordiphosa collinella. The sequence goes on along the minus strand of JAEIFV010000183.1, from coordinate 66,516 downwards.
ATTTTCATTTCAATTATGCAAATACGACAAGTGAGTTGAACAAAGCGGCCTGCTTCCCCCTCACCATACTAAACCACGCCATTTTGTGAAACAATGGAAAATGCAGCCTGAAACCGCAGCAATTTGTGGCCCTGCAATGCAACATACAAGAATGGGTCACCCCCCACATGGAGACGACACAATGCACGGGAAGAAAAAGGTTTTAGCATTTTATAGACGCTAAGAAAAGGAAAAATTTACAGAATTAGTCATTTGAATATAAGCATAGGAGCAAAGCTCGTAAATAACAATTGAACATGTTTGCCTTTGCGGTCTGCTCAATAACAAAAACGAAAAAAAAAACATGCACGCTTGCTCTCACTCTGAGCAGAACACTTCGTTTCTCTTTGTTTTTGTTTTCAGTTGACTGTTCTCAGTTGAGCTTTTCTTGTTTTGCTCATTCAATAACAATTTATAGACAGCGATCCGACTGAGCGCTCGCACATTAAGAGTCAGTAGATGAGCAAAAAGCCGAACGACTCACCTCAAAGGCTCTTTTTGTTCTTTTATTTGATTTGTGTGGCTTGTGTGAGTCGCAGCCCAAACAGACACCTAACTCACACATTCACACACACAAACGCAAATGACTTTTATCTTCTTCGCTCGCGACGATTTGCTCAGTGAATGAGCAGAGCAAAATGTTAAACAAATCCATTGGTTGTTCGTTGAGCACTGAGCGATTCGTTCATGAGCCGATGTGAACGGTTCATCTCAGACTTTTTGCTAAAAGAGTCCGTAAATAACTGTTATTTTTGGACAACGAAACACGATCAATTGTTATTTGCTAGCTCTGCATAGGAGGCGTAAATCAAAAGAAATCGCTCTAAACTGTAAAAGGTAAGAACAAAATAAGCATACTCAAATGGGAAAACGAAAGTCTTTTTTGACGCGAGCCTCAAATAGGGCAAGACGGATGGGTGTAATGAGAAGTCAAGAGACTTCTTCGCAAGCAGAGCTCAGGAGAATGCAACAGGTAAGCCGTCAAGCGGATCGGAGAGCTGCTGGAACGTCAGAACAGGCAAGCAATTGCATCCCAGAGAGCGGCGCGATAAACAAGTGGAGCAGCTGGCTAGGCTAAGATCCCCAAAAACGCCGGAGAAAGCGAGCAATCAACGCCAGCGTGTATATAGTCGGATGGTGTAAGTCTAACGGTTCGGAAAACAAGAAACTTTGAAGGAGATTTAATAAATGATAATGTAGATTGAATGATTAGAAAAAACTCGAAATTTGCTAGATTTCCCTATGAGTTTAGATTATTAAAAAGACACTTGGATGATATTGATTTTAGCTGTAAAGTGCATGTTAGCAGGCTCAAGGTCGAGGTTTGATAATAATGGCTTGTTGGTGTGATAGCAACTGAAAGTGTACTGACGAAGGCTTTGCCATGACGGCAGCCGAAACGGCCGTCTACACAGCCACAGCTACTGTTCATGTTCATATGTATTCTCTGTTGAATTTTCTGGTTGATTATTTAACTCTAATTAAACCTTGACCTTGAGCCTGCCTACATACACTTTGATTTGATAGATGGCAATTGTGAAATAAGCTCCGCCTTTTCGTTAGCAACGCAATCCTTATAGCCAGGGAACTGTATCCATAAGCCTATGAGTTTATTATTAGAGAGATAAATAATTACCCCAAAATGAAGTTGCGGTTGTAAGTTAAGCACTAAAATCTGTCCTGGGGCTATAACTGAGAGAGAAAAAAGGTGCAGTCGTTTGAAAGCGATTCTTCAACCTTATTCTGCACTTCTGGGAGACTGAAAAACTTATCTTCCGCCAGACAAGAAAAAGTTTCTTTCTGTGAATATTTCAAGTTCTTTTAGGTGTTAAGTAGACTCCTGGATAACTGCTACTTTGGCCTATGTCTGTGAACCGGTTCAAAGATATATCTGAGGAAATTGAAAACTTGAAATCTGGTCAGTAAGTTGGTAATTTGAAGTTAGACATAGAAAAAGTGGTTCAGAGACATATTTTACTAAAAAATTTAAGCTGTTATCTTGAAGTTTGTTGTGTAGGTTGTTAAAATGTAGATAGATATTTTTCCACTATCAAAACCGGGCTTTGAAAAGTGGTTCAACAGTAGTTTAAAGACATATCGCAGCTAAGTAGTAATCTATAATCTTAAAATTCGTTACCGTTGCTGGTGGTTTTTCATCATCCTAAGACCCCAGCAAGCAAATTTCGGAGGGCTCTAAATTATGTGTCTGAAAAGAGCCCAGCAGATGAGCGTTTTTGGGATTAGACTAATCTTCCACATTAAGTGTGGCCGTTTTCCTAGAAAGAAACATTCATTCCGGACTCCTATTTTGCACATTATTACGGTAAAGTTGCCCTTCTTTTCTTTCGGTGTATTTTTGGGCCTCACTCATGTGAGTTTCTTCTGCAGTTGCCGCGGAATTTTGCAATTTGCGCATAATAATCATGATAATAATAATCGCACACTCTTCTCACATATTTCTGCATCCCTGGACTGGGTGGTGGCATTTCCCTTCGGGCCAGGGCGTTGGCGTTTCCAAGTGTAAAAAAAAAAAAAAAAAATGAAAAAATGCGGCAAATAATAATAAAAAAAATCTCACCAACGACAAGGATGTTGTAATTCTAATGGGGGCGGAGGGCGTGGCAGTTGGTGGTTGTCTCCCCGTCGGTGTGTGTGTGTGTGAGTGTGAGTGTGTTATATGCCTGGTTAATTGTGGTGGGGACGTGGGATGCAATGTGTTTCCCACTTGTGAGAATTGCGCAATTTTCAATTATTTCTTGCAAGTTTCATGTGTTGGTTTGAGGGGGGCTTGAAGTGGTAAGGGAGGTCGTGCAGACTTTGCATAATTATAAGCTGCGTTTCTTCTGCAGAAAAAAAAAATAATAATTATAAGAGCTGTGAATGAAGGCGCCTTAAATTATGCAATGTTCTGATTAAACCATAAAGCAAATGGTCAAAATTATCACAGTCATCAGTCACTTTATTGAAGCTGTGCACTGTTTTGGCTGTAGCTTTTGTGTATTTCTTGTACATTTTTTTAAAGCTTGCGATACACCAATCGCGGCCATCTCTGGAGTTAAATATCTGCGATTTTCATTAATCATTGCCGGCCAGGGCCTGGTATGTCTTAAACCTCTAAAACTCTGCCATATTGCAAAGGTTTCTTTCACTTTGCAAACCATTTTGGGCTGCAGTTGCATTATTTTTTCAGTAGTAAAAGAGACAAACATACCAAAATTATTCACTCAAGCTTAATTTGCTCTGGCTTCAGGAAATGTTAACGAATGAAAAAATGTAAACATTTAAACGCCAACCTTAACTTCCTGGATACAATGTCTAAAGATAGATTTCCAAACCGGAAGTATTTATTCGCATAAGCAAAAAGTTATTGAACCCCAGGGCTGAAAACACACGGTAACAAAAACCAGGGTCCCCGGCTTAGCATAACAATCTAAAAGATAAAACTTGAATCGCATTTTTCTCTAATTTTTCGTCCGTCTGTCCTTTTTCTAGCAGACTTTCCAGAAATTTGGTGAGTGTGGGCTTTTACAAAAGTTTCCCTTAGTCACTTCTTCCTTAGTCAACAATTTTGCATAAGAATAAGCCCATTTCCAATCAAAGTCAGTGCCTTCACAGAATCATCCTTTACTTGGTTGATTACATCCATCTGAAGATTCAGTATACGCGATGTTGTATGATCAAGTAAACTTTGTACCAGGGATGCAAACCGGTTCTGAACCGAACCAAACCGAACCGCTTTTGTCAGCTGGTGAACCGAACCGCAAACCGAACCAACGTCCCTTAGAAAATGCTTAACCAAACCGAAACCCACAAACGAAAACGGTTCGGTGCGCTTCAGTTTACTGACGAGTTTCAAGACGCACAAATTTTGGGAATTTTGATCGAATTGCTACGATAAGTACTTATTGATGCCGGACTTATGTAGCACCCAACCACTTTGAAACATGCAATTGTCCACCGACCTCTGAATGTGCGTGTCATAAGTTAACATTCCTTCTTTGAAGTTGCTAATCGACTTCTTCACCTTGAATCCAACTTTAGCCAAGAGTACAGCTATTAAAGTGATATCATTATGGACGAAGCAAGCAATTCTCAAGGAATTCAGTATCGAAATGGTCAGAAAAGTCACATATCACTTTAGAAATAATTTTATTTCGAATATTGAAGCAAAAAGTTCGGGGAAAAGACACTATAGGTGAGCTTTAATATTTTAAAAGTTTTTCGGTATAAAATAGCTTTCTCTGAATTTTCAATAATTAAAGGATTAGCTAGACCAAAAACCCGGGGTGTAACCGGAACGTTGGGAAATTTCGCTTTGGATGAAACCTTTGCGCTCATTTAAAGTTGCTGTCTTGATGGTATAAACTAGTGACTTGACAAAGCTGCCATTCGACCTGACCATATCTCGAGATAACATGTCCACCAAAATTTGTGGCTAGTGGCACCGTCTTGTTTAAACCACTAATTGTTGATGTCAAGTTCATCCAATTCTGGTTACAATTATTCTTCCAACGTAACACGATAGCGCTCTCCATAGACGGTATCATGACGGTCGATACCATCCACGAAAAAATACGGCCCAATCACACCTTCGACTTGAAACCGCACCAATCAATAACTTTTTGAGGATGCAACGGTGTCATGTTGGTTTGTTGCTGAACAATAACGCATGTTTTGCTTTAAACCAGAAATGAGATTCATCGCTAAAGATCATTTCTCGATGAAATTCTTCATTTTCTTCAAGCAGAAGTAGTTTCAAATGTAAAATTGGCTCTAGTGGTTTTAGTTCTTCAATCAATTTGATCTTGTCAACATGTAGGCCAAGACCTGTTAGCAAAATACGCCACAGTGTCGATTGAGCGATGCCCAATTCTTGAAAACGATGTGGAATAGACTGATTTGGCTCATTTTGAATCGATGATTTTGAATTCGAGCGGTACGACATTTTCTTGCCACCGGAACGTCCAATAGTGAAAATGTGGACTCGAGTTTATCCACAATAGCCTATCGGGTGGGACAATTATTACGGTCGAAAATTGAAGTAAGTGCTTTTAAAGTTGCGACCACCGAATCAGAATTCGGGTGGTATAAAAACCAAACGTTGTTGGTTCGAGAACTTTACGATGACTTTACCTTACGTTTTATCATTTAAAGCTTAACAAAAAAAAGTTGAAGGTTGCATTCATAAAAAGAAACCAAATTGTTATGTCCCTAATGGAAAACCCTTTACTCGATCGAAAACCAACGACCACAAAAAACCGACCACAACTTCAAGACGCTCTTTATTTTGAGAAAGCCCTCAACTGAGGCACCACATAGTCTATGAGAAGCAATTTCAAGCCCAACCGAGGCACCTCAACTGAGGCACCTCAACGTAGGCACCTCAACTGAGGCACCTCAACTGAGGCACCTCAACTGAGGCACCTCAACTGAGGCACCTCAACTGAGGCACCTCAACCGAGGCACCCAAACTGAGGCACCACAAAGTCCTCGACTAGAGGCAACATCATCCCGGCTCGAACGAAATTCCATATCGACCCTCACTCGAAGCCACGAGAAGGAACCATCGACGCAGCCATGTCATCGACTTGAACTGTCATCTCTCGAGCATCAATTTAACTCAAAGATTAAATAAAGAGAGTTACACTCAGTTAACTTAACTAGGGAATTTTACCCAACTAGCATATTAAAAATTTCGCTTTGTATAAATTCTAGGAACTGCCAGAGAATTTAACTTTCGGCGGGAACAGTACTCTGCCATTCTCTCTCCCTCTCGGCTTTATCTCGCTCTAACCAGGGATTAAGATCCGCAGACACTTCATAAGCAAAATGGTACACAAAATCTTCCCAGGCGAATAATCATTATTGGCATTGAATTCCATTACCAGTTTCCTACGAAATGAAAGCAATTTCCCCACCATTCGCCATACATTTCCCTTGCATACTTCAAGGCATTTCCGGCCATTCAACGGGCAAATAATAAATACGAGTAATAATTGCAAAAAGAACAAAATGAACAAGACAAAAAAAAAAACGAAGCAAGAAATTAATTTCCATGCGAAAGATCAAAGAAAATTTTCAATTGTTGCCATTTGCCGGGGAGTGGGCAGGGAGGCGATGCGGAGGCGGCATAAACTGCTTAATACGAAATGTAGCAATTATATTTTTTCCTGCACTCTCTCTGGGCCCCCGTCTCCACCGCCCCTTTTCCTACGTTTTCATGCATATTTATTCATTTTTTCATTTTTTCATTTACACATTTTTAATTTTAATCCCCTGCTCCACCTTGTTGGCTCTCTGCATTATGGCTCAACTCATTTCCTGCAACAATGCCAGAGCCACGCCTCCATCAGAGGGCCCCCTCTGCTCCCCCCTGCCCACGTACCACTGTGCCTTCATTTAGCTACCAACTTACGTGTGCTTTGCATTTCCTCAGTTGGTTTTATATGGAAATCAACACATACTTGGATTGTTGTTGTTGTTGATTTTTAATGAAGTACTTTTTCATTATACATATATATGTGCTTGTTGTGTGTGTGTGTGTGTAAGTGTGTATATATCATTTCTTTTCATTTCCGCCATATGAATTGCACTTTGTATTTGTTTGCTTTCTTCTTGCATTTCTCTTAATTTCTATTTTAGTTGCTGCTTATAACGTCTTTTCATGCAAATGTCGAGATGAGTGCCGTGTGCACTTCACAAATGCAAATGTATGTGTGTGTGTTGTGTGTGTGTGCTCCAATTGTTTGTTAAGTGAGAAAACTGTCATAGACACAAATGATACGGGCAAACCATCCAAAAAAAAAATGATGTATATATTATACCTCTTGCAACTGAAATTCTGAAACTTAACTGAAGTTGAAATTGAGTGCAAAATTTTAAAATTTTGACAGCTTTTTGATTGATTTAAAATATATTAAAATCAGATGAGAAAAATTAAGAGGATGTCAGATTTGTTTTATGTAAGCTAAACGATATATCGTTTAATTTGATAAACTGTGAATATCGCTTGTATGCAAAAGCTATAATGCAGCAATATTTCTTTATATAAGCGTTATTTGCATATAAGCAGTTATCGGCTATATGCAAGTCATTTGCATACAAGCAATCTATCGGTTGTAAGCAAAAAAATTGCATATAATTCATTTAACTTATATGTTATTTAGATATTACATAAGGACAACTTAAAATCAAATACCGTTTCAAATATCGCTTCAATAGCGAATATCCAAGAATTTAGTCCAGGGACAGGCACATTCCTATCTCGTGTGCATATGAAAAATCTCAAAGCAGCGCTGCTCCGACACACACAATATAAGCTGTACAAGCGGCGCTGCGTTGCTTGCTTTCCTACGCCGCGACGCAGTCGTTGCTACTGAAATTGAGAGCAATTTTTGCGCTGCTCTCACACACACCAATGCAAAAATGTAAATGTATTTTTTGCCTGCCTCTGATTTAGTCATTTATTGGATCTGGCTTCAGCGTTGGTGCAAGCGAAACTCTATTAACTTCTCAAAGATTTTACCTTAAAAAATCAGTTATATTCGTTTGATATTAGTTTTTTTTCAGCATTTTCTAAGATAACGTCTTCAAAAGCCACTAAAGCATTTATATTATTAGAAGAAAAGTAGTCGCTCAGCGAATCTAAACTTAGTAGAGCCTCTTAGGTTGAGGGATGTTTTGTATTGAAATCAGATTGAGCAAAATGCTCCTCATCTTCAATTGGATTCTCATTTCCCTTAATACGTCTGCAATAGTATCCTCGTCCGAAATAGTTCCAACACAGGCCTGATAATTGTCGCATTGAATGTACCATTGGACCACTTCCGACTCTGGAATTTGATCAATGCCAGCCTGAAATAAATAAATTTAATTGCATTTGTATACCTATTCTAATATCAACTTTTGCAAGTCTACTTTTTTAAAAACAATTAATAATTGTTTGCTGCTTAACTAAATTTCAAGCTTGATTAGCATATCGTATACCATCCATAATAGTCAAAGACTTGAGAAATTCCAATGCTCCAATCTGATTTTTATTAGAACTTTCCGGTATTCCATTTTAAAGGAGTGGAGAATACCATGATCCAGTGGTTGTATTATAGCAGTAGTATTTGGAGGCAAAAACTGAATTGCTATGTTCGAGAATTCCGTTTCTGTTTTGCGGAGGGTATTATAAAATTGTGCGGATGTTTGAAACGCATTGAAGGAAGCATCTCCGACCACATAAAGTATATATATTCTTGATCAGCATGACGAGCTGAGTTGATTTCGCCCTGTCCGTCTCAATGCTATCTCCTCCGTCAGTTTAAAGGCTATCCACCAAACTTTGCACGAAGTCTTTTGGTACAAATACGTTGCACATTTGTCGGAACCGGCCGGATCGGATGACTATAGCTTATAGCTGTCATAGGAAGGATCGGTCGAAAAACTAGTTTTGGTAAGAAAAACTTTTTTGTTTTTAATTGAAACGCGTCCAAACTTCGTATTTCCCATGTTTTCACAAAGTTTATTTGAAATCGGACATCTATATAGTATAGCTTTCATAGATAAGTATAGTTTCAAAAGTAGTCCTTGTTAGAAAAACTTTTTTGTTTTCAATGGAAATGTCCTCAAAATTGGCATGTATTAATTTTATATGCTCCCACACGATTCTACAAAGTTTGGTTAAAATCGGATGACTATAGCATATAGTTACCATAGGAACGATCGGTTGAAAAACTATTTCAAGTGTGAAAAACTTTTTTGGTTTCAATAGAAATATTCTTATCATTGGCATATATTTATTTTATATACTTTTACACAATTCTACAAAGTTTGTTTAAAATTGGAATGATCGGAAAAAAAAAATTTCTAGTGAGAAAAACTGTTTGGTTTTAAATGGGATCGCCTCCAATTTTAGTAATTGTTAGTTTGTTATGCTTTTCCATGATTCCACTAAGTTTGGTCGCAATCGGACATCTGTACAGTATAGCTGACATAGAAAAGTAAGGTCCTAAAAGTAGTGTCAGAAAAATTTTTTGTTTTCAATGGAGGTTGAAAGGGTATACAAAACATCGGCCAAGCCGAAGTTAAGTTTCCCCTATATTTAATTATGCTCTAACCGATACCATTTAACTGGAATTCGTGATTTCCAAAACTCGGGCACTGTTTGGTCAATGATTTGGTTACTGTTTGGTTAATGTTTTAGCCACTGTTAAAGTCACAGTATTGGTCAGTGTTTAAGTCACAGTTTTGTTCACTGTTTTGGTCCCTGTTTTGCCACTGTTTTGGTCACTGCTTAAGTCGCTGCTTTATTCAATGTATTAGTTACTGTTTTGGTCACTGTTTTGGACACTGTTTTGGTCATTGTTTTGGTCATTGCTTGGTCACTTTTTGGGCCACTAATTTAGGAGCTGTTTTGGCCACTGTTTTATTTACTGTATTGATCACCGTTTATCTACCACAACCACCCACCGACACACAACCGATCTGCTGCTATGGCTCTCTTGCTAATTTTTCAAGAAAAAACTTGTATAAATATAACCGACAGTTATACTCTGTACCAACGAAAGTGAATGCTTTACTATTGTTCAACCGATCTTTACCAATCCTTTGGCGGATCGATAAATAACCATGATTACCTAATGAGTAAAGAAGCTATGTATGTTTTCAACTGTGGGAGCTGCGATGTTTTCCTATATGAGGGAGCGTGGCAAAATCTTTCTCTTTATATATAAAACAAAATGTGGTTAGTTACAACTTTTATAACTTAAGGGGGTCTTCTCATTGAGCAACTTTTTTTTCGACTTTTTTTGCATTTATTTATAGCTTGGATATTCAAAAATATCCCCCCAAAAGGATTTTCGAAAACTCGAATTAGTTTAGGAGATATAGTCCTTTTAGTGACCCAATGTGACCTAAATTCCCAAGCAACTGCAAACTTAAAGCGCGTTTATCTCGAAACCACGTTTTTCGAACTGGCGGCCATGATATCTCCAGTTCAACTGAACCGATTTTCATGAAACAAAGTGGAATCGACGCAGAATTGTCACCATTCTCGGGTGAACCTCGACCATAATTTTAAAAAAATTTTTATTATTTTTTTTTACACTAAACTACAAAAAAAAAGCGCGAAATTGAAATTTTCTTTTTGAATGGCCGCCATTTTGTCAAAAAAAATCACAAAATTAAGTTTGAGGTTCACCCGAGAATTACATCTATACTGATTATAACCCCGTTTTTTTTTCATTTCGGACGCTCCGGAGACCCGGAATCGTTTTTTTTTTCACCACCAACTTTGAAGTCTCATTACTTTTTGAACAGCCCTCGTATCGAGGCAAAAAAAATTTTTTATTTACTTTGAACATTTTGTAATACAATAAATAAAAAAAGTTTTCAATTATTCTTTGCGTTTTCAAATAAGAATTTTTTTAAAAAGGGTCAAAAAAACGGTTTTTGAATGAGAGACCCCCTTAAGAACAGCTAAAAGGTTTTTCTTGATCTTTGATTTGTGGATAAATGGATAAATGTGTTTAAATGGCCAAAAAAGCCGCAAAATTTGAAATTTTTTTATGAGTTTATATTGTTAAAAAGATGCATTTGTTTCCTTATCTGGTTTTTGTTATATAAAATGGCAACTTATGATGGCTGTTGTAAGCGAGTAAATAGGATGCGAAGGTCAATTGGTCGAAAAAAAACTTAAGATTGTCATGAAGATTAATAGTTGAATAATAGAAGTGATTTTGTTTTTTGGATGCCGTTCAGCTCATTGAGCGTTAAAATTTCCGTTAAATCTTTAAACTAATGAATAACGGCCATGAACTGAGTGAAGTTGCCTTAGTGAACGATCCATCTGCTCAAGATTTCTTCAAGCAATTACTGTCTATCGATAATAGCCGAATTTCTGTCGACGAATCGAGCCGATTGAAATGATTTTCTCAGAGCTTTCGCAATTGTGTCCAATCGAAAGGCAAGCGCCTGCTAACAAAAACAAAATTGTAGTTTATCGTATGGTGCATTGCTGAAGAGTATCTACTCAAGTGTAACCCAAATACATAGCTTCATCGATCGAAATAAATGTCCTTCTTGAACTATTGAACTTAATAAATCTTGTGCATTCACTTTATTGCATTAATTAAGCTTAGCTTGGAGGTATCACTACATTTATTGACTGTTAGGCGGTACGAAATAAACTGATCTTCTGCTCGGTTGATCTTATCTGTTATCTGGTCGGTATTGAGCGCCTACTTACTTTAAAGCAGCAGTGGGCAGAAAATTTGGTTTACGGAGCAGTCCAACAACAACAACAGAAAAAAGCACACCCTTATTAGTGAGGCTCAAGTCGACAAGCCAGACACACACTGCATGTATTGGTTGTTGCAATCGTCTTGATCTTGCACACTGCAACCGCCGAACTGGCGCCCTGTTTTAACTCGCTTCGAAGCGAGGCAATTGTGGGCAAATTGTGCGCAAGGGCAAGCCCACCGCTGCGTTAAAGGTTTGGCGATATCTCTTCTGTTATCCTTTTTACGTCTGGTGGAGTTTATAGAAAACTTCCAAGCATTTTAAATATTTCGATATATTTTTGGTTGTATTTTTTACACATCAGAGTAGGCCAAAACTTACTGTAAATCTGTGTGCTTCAGGCAGACACAAATCTATTCATTCAGTAGTTGACTCTCTTGGGGTGCACAACAATTACTCCTTATTTTTTTTATTAATTTTCCAACATACATCCATACATCTTGCATTTTCTTTGACGGTATTGTAGCATTGCCTGATCCTTGGCATTGCTCAGTGGTCGATTGTGCCAGACTGGGAGTCAAAACATTCGAATATAAAAATATTTTTTTTCCCTCTGACGTCAACTATATTATTTTTTTATTTCTTTAATTTTTCCATCACATTTTGGAGTACCAATGTCTTGATCACACAAAGTCTTAAGACGGATACGGACGAAAAGCTCTACTCCACGAAAGCCTCGGGTATGAAAGTAACAATAGTCTAAAAGAAATGTGCAATTCTACATCGATTTACCATACATAAAATACATAAAGAACATAAAAGAACAGGGCACTTTCATATTTTGTATTCTCTTGCAAAGGGTATTATAAGCTTGCAACGCACAGAAATATTCATATTCGATCCCATAAACTACCTTGTACCCACAATTGTTTTGGTACACGGTTTTTGTGTTCATCTAAGAAAAACGAATGTACGAATGTATAAAACTTTTTTTCTTTTATTCCGTCACTCAATTCCTCTATGATTCGCCTACTGAGAACATTATTTTCGAATGAAGTCAGTTTCTTCGTATTCAACAGTATCAGGCATTGTTTTATTTTTCATTTGTGGATGTAATAGACGAGAATCGGGTGCCAAGCCCAAAGTAACGAACCCTAGTCCCAGGGTAGGATCGCCGTTCACGTTAGCCAGCGGCTTTGCGGATGCATAGCTCTGTTACCAGGGGTTCCCCCGTGGAGTTGTGAGTCGACTTGAGACGCTGAAAGCTACATACGCCCCTATAACCATAGGAGAGTTCCTGTTTTCCGAAGATCAAAATCTGGCTGGTCAATATTTCATGCATCCAAAAATTTAAATTTGACTTGACTAATGTAGGTTTTCTAAATAAACGTTAAGGACTTCGAATGCTGAATGCTACATATAGAAAATCTACACGAAACGTGTTATTGAAACTGTTCGTCCATCGTCGCTTGTCGCTGCCTTTAATACCGTGATTTTCCGCACTGCCTCGCGAGTACTTGATAGTCGTATGGGCTAATTTGCCGGCATTTGTGTTTAAATTCCTGAGACAAGGTACACCCATAAAAAAGAACGAATAATTTAAGTACGAATGCTCTTCAAAAATACTTGAATTTTTTAAGAGTTTTAAATTCGTTCTGTTTGGTGCTTTTAGGCGAGGGGAGTGAGGTAAAGAAACTGAGAGTGGAGAGCAGGCAAGTAAAAGTAAGTAAAAATACAAGTCCGATTGAAAATTATTCACAAGAAACAAGTCATTATAATTTTGTCAAAAATAAAAAGTCAAAATTTAATGCATTATTAATGATTTTTACCTTTTCTTTAGAGAAAAACTAATAATGAAATTTTCAATTGAAAGAACATGTTAAGTATTTATGCATTAATATATAACATAATATTGATGTAAAAGATATTCGCATGAATTTCCGATTCGAGCAGAGAATTCAAAAACCCAAACACATCCTCGTAATTGTGCTTCGATGATGAAATTGATTAGATGGCGGCCAATATTATGGAATTGTTTATTTGCTTGTAATGGAGTATTGGGAAAAAGCGATTTTTTATACGCAACTTTATACCAGTTGTGTCAAAGTGGTACATTCGCTTCCTGCAAAACAATGTGTGTTGAAAATGTTTTCGGCCCTCAAAATGATGCTCACGGATCAAAGGTGCAACCTCGGTGACGACTCATTGGCAAAATTACTCTTCGTAAAATTAAATAATAATTACAATATATGATAAATTTTAACAATTATTAATTATTTTTTAACAAACTTTTAGAAACAAAAATAATGCTGGGAGGTAGCTATGGTTACTAATACGATGTTCAAAAATACAAATTAAATTGTAAATTATTCGCAAAATACCAGCTTATATAACAAGAAACTAATTACGCATTAGAGTGCTAGCTGCCAGGGCCTACGACTCTATGGTTACTAATAGATGTTAAATTTTCATAGTTAAGTATGTATTCGTAAACAAAGTGAATATTTTCGGGTGTGGGCTTTACAAGAAAATCGGAGGGTTTTGTGTTGTTAAAGAAGACGCTACTTTTACTCTGGACAGCTGTCTAAGATGTGGTCGATGGAGAGGATATTGCCGCAGAAGCAGCGTTGTGCCAAGCTACCAGATAAAAGGTGTTCATGTGTCAGTTGCGTGTGACCAATACGGAGGCGAACAAATATAATCCATAGGTGTTTTGGGCAGTCTACTAGATACAATGTACTAGTACCATCCTGGTTAAGCGTTTTGTATCTGTGTTGGAATGTGATCCAGTCTTCGATATGTTTGCTTGCAATAATTCTCCTGAAGAGTCTTTGAAGGTCTTTGTCAGCCTGTGTGTAATGTAGTATTGTTGGAGCATTATTCATAGTGTTAACAGCTGTGTCGGCATTTTCATTACCGGATATGCCTTGATGGCTGGGTACCCAGCACAGTGAAAGTTTTTTCAAGTGTTGAATGCATAAGTTCCGAATTTCAGCGATTACGTTGTTATGACAGTTTAGATTTTTAACTGCTGTTATTGTAGAAAGGCTTTCGGTGCAGATTGTAAATGTCCCTTTAGTTAAGTGTGCGTAAGTGCAGGCCTTCAGTACAGCCGTTGCCTCTGCGGTGAATACAGAGCAGTGTTCGGGAAGAATTCCCCCAGCAATGATGCAGTTGCTGCTGTCGACTACGGCAAACCAAGTGTTACCTTTGTTCTTAGAGGCGTCCGTGTATAGGCATTTCGTTCCTTTTGTTGTTGCCAGCACCTCTTGGAAAAGTTTCCAAAAGATGGAACTGTCAGTGGACTCTTTTTTGTATTGATGAAGTGTTAGGTTGAAAGATGAGTTTCGTAGTTTCCACGGTGGGTAACATAGTTTCCGTCTTGTCTCAGAAGGGAGAGTGAAGCTGTGCAACTTCCACATGAAAGCCCAGGTGAAATTGGGAGCATAGCTGAATATAGTATTCTGATCTTCCGATATTGGCTACTTTAATTTGAGTGTTAAATCTGTCGATTTAGCTAAAAAGTATTTACTTTTCTACAAAAATGTACATAGGGTTTTTTCCAAGGCACCGCCCACAGTGGAACGTTTTTCCCACTTATCAGGTCCATCGAGGCTTACTCCGTAGTATCTGTTTTAGTACTTCATTTAACTCTCCCTGAGTCTAAATGTAAGCCAAAACTTGCCCAAGTATAGCAACTTCCGGTTGGTTCCTTCCACCAAAAAAAAAAATCAATGAAATACCAAAAAAAAATCTTACTCTCTGATGCCCTAAAAAAATGTAGCTTTGATTGCAATTGCGTAAAATAAAACAAAAAAAATGCAAAAATTAATCAAAAATTCCAGGAAATATAACAAAAAAACGAAATTGAAAAGAAAGAAACTGATTTAAGGTTGAACTGAGGAGGATAGGTAGACTGGTTAGAACCGCCTTCTAGTGGGTGGTTTTTAGTCTGTGGTAAAAAAATCAAGGTTGCCGTCGGCTCAACACGTATAGATTTTAAGGCAACACTACAAGTTACCCTTGCTGCAGGATCTCAGCAAATTCCTCCAATTTGCTGGCCCTCTAATATGCAAATTTGTATGAGTACTTTTCCGCCCATCAATGGCTCATTAGCACCACTGGGCCACTCTGCCCACTTTTTCGATGAGGTTCTGGGTCACAGCTTGAACGAAACATAATCAAATTTGCGTCATGTTGCTCTGCTCCCTTTTGATTTGAAAATTAACAAATAAAATGCCACAAAAAATACACAAGGGTAAGAGCGGCAGCGGCAGCGACAGACAGGAGAGCGAGCGAGCGAGAGGGAGTGAGAAGGAACTCAAGTAATAAGTAATGATGGCAGCCGGCTGAGCGCCGGAAACGCCTGCAATTTGCCACAATTGAAAGTGGCTGCCCTACCGCCTACCTCCTCCTACCACCTCCAGCCTGTCCCCTTTTGTTCCGCAGTGAAGCTGCCATGTTTTTTTTTTTTTTTTTGCTTTTTTATTATTCCCATTTCGAACTGCGCCCCTTTTTTTTGGTTGGCTGCTGAGCGCACCCGCCACCATCATCAAAAGCATCAAAACATCAAGCGAGCGACGAGGCGTCATCTAATTGAAGTCAGGCCCGCTCCCGCTGCCCGGTGCCCGCTTCCCATGCCACGCTGCTGCTTTGCATAACTCAAGTCGCGCACATACAATTTGATTAACCCATAAACGAGAAGCGGGACCATCCATCATCATTAGCGACCGCCTGCAGTACACGGAGAGAAATTGTTGTACGAAAATATTTGCGATAATAAACTTTCTGTGGAGTTTGTCTTGACTTAAGTAGCGAAAAAGACACAGAAAGTCAGCAAGCTATAGTTTACGGCTCGGTTCTAACTACTACTTTTTGACTACACCCAGAAAAAAAATAGAACGAATAATTTAAGTACGAATTTTTAAGAATTTCGCTCTTGAAATCGAGCTAAATTCGTTCTGTTTGGTCATTTTAGGCGAGGGGAGTAAGGAAAAGAAACTGAGAGAGAAGAGCAAGCACCTTTGAGAGAATCGCGATGAACCCGCTCTCACAATATTGTTTTTTTTTTGGGTGGAGGGTTGTGTGGGAAACAATCGAGCGCTCTCCGTCAGCTTGTAATATAAATTTGGACGATGCTCAAGGCATCTTAGGTGTAGTGCTGTTGTCTAAGCGGTGATGTCAGTAAGAACAGTCTTTCGAGGTCCCGAGTTTGAGTCGCAATAAAGGTAAGTAATTAATAAAATAAAAAAAATAGAGGAAAGTTAAATTCAGCACGGCCGAAGCTATCAGTTTATTTTTCTAAGACTACTATTCGGACCTTATTTTTCTATGGGAGCTATACTATATAGATGATCGATTACGACCAAACTTAGTGCAAATGTGGAAAATCATAACAAACTGTTAATTATGAAATTTGGAAGCGATCCCAATTAAAACAAAAAAGTTTTTCTTACTAGAACTTCTTTTTCTACCGAACATCCGTACTGCAGTTTATGCAAAGCCATCCGACTTTGAAAAAAATTTGTAGAATTGTGTAAAAAAATATAAAATAAATATATGCCAACGTAAGGGACGTTTCCATTAAAAATTAAAAAGTTTTTCTCACAAGAACTAATATTTCGACCGATCGTTCCTGTGGCAGCTATATGCTATAGTCATCCGATTTGGATCAAACTTTGTAGAATCGTGTGGGAGCATATAAAACAACACATGCCAATTTTGAGAACATTTCCATTATAAACAAAAAAGTTTTTCTAACTAAGAATACTTTTCAGACTCCACTTTTCTATGACAGCCATACTACAGCTATACGTATATAGATGTCCGATTTCGACCCAGTTTGATGGAATCATGGAAAAGCAGAGTAAACTAAGAAATACGAAGTTTGAAGGCATTTGCACTGAAAACAAAAAAGTTTTTCTCACTAAACCAAGTTTTTCGACCGATCGTTCCTATGACAGCTATATGCTATAGTCATCCGATCCGGCCGGTTCCGACAAATGTGCAGCGTATACGTACAAAAAAACATCGAACAAAGTTTGGTGAAGATAGCTTTCAAACTGACGAGGACATAGCTTCGAAACAGACAGACGGACAGGGAAGCAGAAGAACACGACAGACGGACAGGGCTAAATCAGCACTCAGCTCATTGTGCTGATCAAGAATATATACTCTTCGTGGTCGGAGATGCTTCCTTCAATGCGTTACAAACATCCGGACAATGAATGTTTAATTTTATTTTTTTATTTTAATTAAATTAATAGTTAGCAGGCTCAAGGGAGGTTTGATTATAGTTCAATAGTCAACCAGAAAATTCAACGATACATTTAAACATGAACAGTTGTGGCTGTGTGGGCCGTTCAGGCCACCTTCAACTGGTAATATAAACAACAATCACAATAAATCAAACTTTATCCTGAAGTGATCATTATAAATAAGGCTGTAGGCAAAACATATGGATCCCTCAGACAACAGTATTTCACACAGCTATTTCTTCCAATATCTATACGACTGTTAATAGCTAAAGCCTTTTTGACACCAGGCCCAGTGGGAATCTTTGGCAATAGTGATGCAGTAAGCAAGTACAGCATAAATATTGCCTATAACTATTTTGCTTGATACGTCTTTGATATAAAGCCATTTGACCTCATTTCAGTATATTCTATGAAGCTTATTTACCTTAATTTAAATAGTTGCTTTTAGTATAGAGCAGGGCCAGGCAGATTGCTATCTCGCGTGTATAGGAAAAGTCTGAAAGCAGCGCTGCTCAAACACACATAGTATAAGCTCTACAAGCGCCGCTGCGTTGCTTGCTTTCCTACGCAGCGACGCAGTCGTTGCTACTGAAATTGAGAGCAATTTTTGAGCTGCTCTCACACACACCAATGCAAAAATGTATTTTTTTCCTGCCTCTGGTATAGAGTATTGATATTTTTACATAGGCTTATTAGCACCAAAGAACCGAAAAACTTGAATTTTCTGCCTCTCGACGTACAAATAACAATGTCTGACTAAGGCCAGATTCCTCAATGTGCGGTTAGTCAACTTGACAGGCAGTTTAACCGAATTTGCGTGTCTCATGCTGTGTGTGACACAACCGGAGGAACAGGTTTAACCGCTGCTAGAGCACTGGTTAAAGGTAACCGCAAGTTCAGTGTTGATGGAACTATCGATATATTTTATCATTAAACAAACAGCTGGCTCCAAAATTTGATTTGATTATTTTTTTATTGGCTGCCACAAAATGTTTATGAATAAACGAATTTTTCAACTCAAGCAATGGAAATGGAATTTTAAAGAGGCAGAGCAACGAATAAATAACCCAGTCGGACTTTGCGGAAAGTGGTTCCCAAAAGAATGCCATTTTTCATACCTTTTATTACGGGGAAAACTCATTACATAACTATTTTGGTATGATAGAAGTTAAAAAATCTGAATGAAATGGTCACGACATTCTTTTTACATACGCTTAGAAGGCAAAAAGTAACGTTTACTAGAAAACGAGCCTTCTCTGGGTTGTGCTTTTGGCATGCGTAAACAATAAGAATTCTTGTTCTTTCTTCAACCAAACCACTTGCTAAAATACGTTCTCAAAGGTGCATTCTTTTTGGTTTTCACGCCTTAACTACTACTACTTCTACGGTGATAAAGATTATGAACGATTTTCCTTTTTTCTTAGTGTCAAGATCCGACTGTGAATGCAAGAGAGTACAGGAAGAGGTCTAATTACTTAACTGATCTGGATCAGAGATTAAGTTAAAGCCTTGTCTTCAGTTGCGATTCAATTTGTTGTGACAAGGATTGTTAGCAGGACTTGGAGTTCTTATGCATGTGGCAGCTACCTTATCACTACAGCTGACTTCAGTGTAGTCAGCGTTCCTTTAATAAACCGTGCAGGTAAACAAGTGTCCCCAGCTATAGCTTTTGATTCATCGCAATTAATTTTAACAACCGATAGCTCAATGCCAAGTGACATCAATCCCAGAGAAAATTACGACGAGATCTAATAACCAAAGATTGTCTTGTTACTTACATAAATATTAATACAAGTTAAACGCAAAACATCACCGTTTACACTAAAATCGATTCGAAAACCGGAACAGACCCGAATGTTAATGTTAATGGTTTTAGATTTAAGGATTATATCAGAATTTTGTAATTTATAATTTTAGTGACTAGTCCCCTACGCCACGTTTAAAACTGTAATTGAGTTGAACATTATTTTAGCTCTCGCATCTACATCTACCAGTTTGCTGCAACACTGTTAGAAGGTGTTAGAACGGTACATTCAGCTCTGAAGCTTCCGTGAAACCAGCATATGAGTCACTCTTTTCCAACCCGAACGGTATCCGGAATCCCCATTTTTGATTAGAACCAAATTTTTTTCGAAATTGCCAAAAGTTTTCAGAAATTTGTTGGAAAACCGAAAGGAAGAGGAACTGCGGCCCTTTTTTTATGCTCTGAGCCAGAGGTACACAGAGTAACTATATTAAGTTTCTGCAAATGTGTGTAACAGTCAGAAGGAATCATCTCTGACCCCATAAAGTATATACGAGTATATTCTTGATCAACATGACGAGCTGAGTTCAATTAGCCTTGTCCGTCTGTCTGTTTCTTTTCTATCTCCTCCGTCAGTCTTAAAGCTATCCTCACCAAAATTGGCACGAAGTCTTTTGGTACAAAAACGCTGCATATTTGTCGGAACCGCCGGATCGCATGACTATAGCATATAGCTGTCATAGGAACGATCGGTCGAAAAAAGTTTTCTAGTGAGAAAAACTTTTTTGTTTTTAATGAAAACGTCCTTATCATTGGCATACGCTTAATTGATATACTTTTACACAATTCTTCAAAGTTTGGTCGAAGTCAGATGACTATAGCATATAGCTGCAGTATGAATGATCGGTCGAAAAAGAAGTTCTAGTGCGAAAAACTTTTTTGTTTTAAATGGGATCGCTTCCAAATTTCGTAATTATCAGTGTATTATGTTTTTCCATGATTTCACCAAGTTTGGTCGAAATCAGACATCTTTATAGTGTAGATCCCATAGAAAAGTAAGGTCAAAAAAGTAGTATTAGTTAGAAAAACTTTTGTGTTTTCAATGGAAGCTGCAAAGGTATACAAAACTTCGGCCGAGCCGAAGTTAACTTTCCCCTATATTTTAACATAAAAACCACTATCTTTTAACATCTCTGAGATCTGTTTGTTCATGCGAACCGACGGACAGACGGTCAAGGCTATATTGACTTATGATGCTTATCAAGAATATATCTACTTTATGGGGTCGGAGATGCTTCCTTCTGGCTGTTACATACTTTTGCACAAACTTAATATGCGCTGCACCTCTGGTACAGAGTATATACAATAAATAAGAAGTTTCAACAATGCCAGAGATCAGAAGGATATTCCGTTGATATACCGAAGGAAAAAGGAACTAAGAAGAAAATTATCGTCATAGGTCGCCGGGTAAAGGTCCAATGTATATTGTGTTAAGAGAAAAACGAGAAAGCAAAACGAACTTCTGTGCCGAAGTAAAACTTCGACACTTGAAACAGATCATTGCTTTGGCAGCTACAAAAAGTAGTCTTCCGATTCTGTCGGCTTGCTAAGCGTCATAGTGAAAAAAACTGGAGGTTGTTCAAGAATTCAAATACCTAGGCGTTAATCTTACTTAAGGTTAAACGCAAAGTAGCCACAAGGGTGGCAACTAAAAATGTTTGAAGAAAAGCTAAGAGGCAACTCCCACGGAATACTTCCTGCCTTGCCTACATAGTGCGACCACTTCATATTGGCAAACCTTTCCTGAAAACTTTGCCATATTTTAGCACCATTTTTGTTGTTTCTCAAAGCTAACACAGAAGTTGCGCGATCTTTTCTCTCAGTGCTGCAAGTTTCATTGTACTTACAATTGCAGACCCAACGGCGGCCACTTCTACTGTTACACTCCAATTGAAATTCAAGAGTCGCCCGTCATCATCCTCATCCTCATTATTGTTTGGTGCAACCATTTTGGATTTTGCCACCCCTCGACGCGGCGTTGGCTTTTGTTGCTACTAATTTGTTTTGGCTTTGCTTCTATATACTTTTTTGTTGCTTATTTTCTAATTTACCCACCCTGATCACACCTCAGCGCCCGCCCCCCTTCGCTCCCTTGTCTGTCCTGTGTGTGTGTGTGTGTGAGGTTGTTGTTGTTGTAGTGTTTGCCTTTCGGTTGGTTCAAGTGTCGTGTCCAGGCTGTCCCATAAATTGGTTCGTCGTCATTGTTGAGCACACTCTTTGGCCACTTGGGTAGCTCATGTGTACGAACCGAGCGAGAGAGCATCCTCACTCAAGTGTGCTCAGATGATAAATCATTTTTCGGCTGTGGCGAGGGGGAGAGGGAAAGGGAAAGTCGTTAATCCCATTTAGAACTTAAACACTGGTGGTATTTTTGTGTTAAAAGTTGTGGGGTAATAATTGGTCATCAAACTAGATGAAACTTTTAATTAACTTTCGTACGAATCCTCATTTAGCCGAGACACCAACCCAACGTCCCGAGTGTTGATTAGCCATAAACTGGCACAGTGGCGCCCCCCTGCGGGCCACAGGACGATATTAATTATCCCTCTCTCTCTCTCTCTCTCTCTCTGTGTCTGCTCATTCACCTCAACAACGAATTTCTCACGAAATGAACAATTAAATAATTGAGAATTAATCGCTAAATCAGCAATTCACATAAAAAATTCAATAATAAACCATGAAACAAATCAAACAAAATTGTAATATGATAATGACTATAATCATTTGTGTGGCTAATACACTAAATTGTCTCCCACTTCTACGGTAAACGTAATTTTCGGCCAAACTTGGGACTCAGGGTGAGAGCTGAGGGTATGGTAGCTATGGGAGAGTGTTGGTTACATATTGGTAACCAGTTTGCACGATTTTGGTGGGGTATACGAAATATAAGCATCTGCACCACAAAAAAAGAAAGCTACCACAAATCCTTAGAAGAAATTATAAATAACACCCGAAATAGCAAAGATTGGTGGGCAACACACAATGGAAAATAGGAACACACGTAACAGCGCAGGATTTCCAAGGTTACTTCTTCAACCTACTTAACTTCGCGTAAAATACTTCTTGGATCCAATACGCCCCTAACATTATAATAGACCAAGATCTGGTGTGTGTGTTCTTGTTTACGCATTCTTCGTTAACGTCAATGCGTATTTGTGTGTGCTGAGATGCGTTTTGTGGAATGACGAATGCGAAATTGACTTTGGCAATGAGGCTTCGAGATGGACAAATAAATTAATTTCCATTCAATTTTCATGTTTTTGACGAAAAAACGTGTTTGAGACCCTCAGTGCAATGTAAAAAATATAGGAAAAATATAGACAATTTTAAAAACAAAAAAAACTAAAAAACAAAAGAAAAAAAATAATTTGCCTTGAATGGGACTCAAACCCCGCCGGCACGGAAAAAATCTTTGCCATTCTACCACCGGGCTTGATTGACTGTTGTATCGATGAGCATTAAGAGTCTCCGTCGTTCGTGTTATAGAGTGCTGAAGACCTGAGTTCGAATCCCAGTAATGGTAAGTGAAAAATAAATAAAAAAAGAAAATTATTTTAAAAAATTATCACAGCAAAAGTAGGAGGAAAGGGTAGAGTGGGGAGTGGAGCAGCAGCAAAGATTACAGGCAGATTACACAGAAGGAAATAAGAAATTTAATTTAACATTAATTTTTTTGAGCGATTTCCTAGTGCTACAAAATAAACTTATAAATAAATGCACTAATCACAAACATTCAGAATACGAAACTGAGAAACAAAATCAAACAAAATGGCTGCTTTAATTGCAGCAGCGGTTTGCCTTAATATGTGAAGATTAGCAAATATATTTGTATATTAGATCACGCCAAGCGAATGAAACCTTCTGTTCAATCTAGCTATCATAATTTATCTTGTTACTTTACAAAAAAATCATCCTTGCTTAATAAACAAAAGTTGTGAGTGTGGCTAACACTCACGGGGCCTTGATGTGAAACATGTTGTATACGAATATGCTCCGCCTTTAACAGTCTTGCTGTTGTGCGTTGCTTTATACTCCATATTCAAAACTCGATACTCAGTATTCGATATTGATACTCGATTCTAAATATTCGGGTCTAAGAACTCGATGATAAATTTTAGTATTCTGTGTGTTTGTTTGTGTTTGTTTTTGTGTTTGTTTTGTGTTTGTTGTTATATTTGATTTTGTGATTGTTTTTTGAGTGTTTTTTTTGTTTGTTTTTATGTTTGTTTTTGTTTTTTGGTTTTTTTCTTTGTTTTTTCTTTGCTATTGTCTTTGTTTTATTTTTGTCTTAGTTTTGTCTTTGGTTTTGTCGTTGTCATTGTTATTATCTTTGTTTTTGAGTTTGGTTTTGTCTTTGTTTTTGACTTTGTTTTTGTCATTGTTATTGTCTTTGTTTTTTTTCTTTTGTCTTTGCGTTTGTCTTTGTTTTTGTGTTTGTTTTTCTTTTTGTCTTTGTGTTTGATTTTGTCTTTTTTTTTGTGTGTGTGTGTGTGTTGTGTTAGCCTAAAATTAAAGATGTTTCACAGAAAATGCAACTTTACTTAGTTCGGAATTCCAATTTTTCTTGAATGAATCGTTGAAAAATTACTTAATGGGAACATTTTCTCAAAAGAGGTCCGGTTCGGGTTCGATACAATAAGGCAACTGGTTCGCCGTCCGGTTCGCGAGCCCCAAAAACCCGAACAGAACCGGTTATCAGGGGTTCGGTTCCGGACCGGTTTGCAGCCTGGTTTTTAGTTTAATCATTAATATTACTAATTCTAATACCTAATACTCTATTTCCCTACCTTTTTCGTTACATTCAAATATGACTATAAATCATGATTTTGGAGATGAATTTTTTATACCATTGCAGAGGGTATTATAAAAAGGAAGCATTTCCGACCACATAAAGTATATATATTCTTGATCAGCACAACTGAGTTGATTTTGCCCTGTTCATCTGTCCGTCCGTCCGTCAGTCCGCCTGTCCTTCTATCCGTCTGTCTGTTTCTATGCTATCTTCTCCGTCAGATTGAAAGCTATCTTCACCAAACTTTGCTCGAAGTCTTTTCATACAAATACGCTGCACATTTCTCGGAACCGGCGGGATCGGATGACTATAGCATATAGCTGCCATAGGAACGATCGGTCGAAAAACTAGTCTTAATGAGAAAAGCTTTTTTGTTTTTAATGGAAACGCCTCCAAAGTACGTATTTCTTAGTTTACTATCCTTTCCCATGATTTCACTAAGTTTGGTCGATATCGGTTGACTATAGCATATAGCTGCCATAGGAACGATCGCTCGAAAAACTAGTTCTAGTGAGGAAAACTTTATGTTTTTAATGAAAACGTCCTTTTATTGGCATATTCTTATTTTATTTACTTTAACACATTTCAGTGATTGTTTAACACATTTCTACAAGGTTTTGTCAAGATCGGATGACTATAGCATATAGCTGCAGTATGAATGATCGGTCGAAAAAGTCCTAGTGAGAAAAACTTTTTTTTTTAAATGGGATCGCCTCCAAATTTCGTAATTAACAGTGTATTATGCTTTTCCATGATTTCATCAAATTTTGGTCGAAATCAGACATCTATATAGTATGTATCTATATAGAAACGTAAGGTCCAAAAAGAAGTCTTAGTTAGAAAAACTTTTTTGTTTTCAATGGAAGCTGTAAGGTATACAAAACTTCGGCCGAGCCGAAGTTAACTTTCCCCTCTTTTTAATTCTATAATTGCAGAGCTGTTATTACACATTAGTTCTTCCTTGTTGTTCCAATAGAACCAGTTACTGTCGATAACCATCCGATCGTTTCGAACGGATATTTTTTTTATTTGGTCTTGGGCAAGTAAATCTCTTCTTATCCTTAAAATTAGCCTCTTGTGCAGCCTCCGTTGACCATTTAGATCCCGTTCGACGGATGTTTGGCTTCCAGCAAGATACTTGGTGCTCTTTAGGATTTGTTGCGCAGCTTTCACCGACGAAAGTTCCACTAGAACAACTATTTTGCCTCCGCTTTCTGTGATTTTCTTAACAGAATCTATCTCGATCCGTTCGGCTATTTTTAATTTTTGCTTGTATAAATCGACCACCGCAGCAATAGGAGTCCTTTGAACCGTGAGTCCTTTTATTATTAGTGCTAGAATTCGCTTATTTTCTGCTACTCTAACCGCTTTGAATACTATAACCACTTCCTGGAGTTGCTGATTTTCCACTGTTAGTTCATCTACTTTGGAGGCCAGGTCGGATACATTAGCCTGAATTGAATCAATTTTGCTCGCACTACCGATGATATCTGCTTTTTTTGTTGCTACGTTCTTCAGCTTATTATCGAACATAGCTTCCAGATGGTCCCGATCTGTATGTTTGCCTGATTGGAATCTCTAACATCAGGAGAGCTATTGTTTCTGACACGCTTCTTACTAGGTGAGCATATTACTTGGGAAGATATCCCCCCTGTGCTTGGCTTACGTCTTGGGCAGTGTTTGGAGGAGGACGGGCATTGTAACGTCTTTGATTTCAAATTTAAAAGTAGATGGCGCCCTTAGATGTAAGTATGAAGCGAGCCTTGGTTTTGCGTTTTACAACACTAGTCGCGGATAATTGAGTGAGCAGCTCAGCTGTTCACAAAAATCTCACCGCGAAAATTTGTTGTTGTTGTCGTTGTCGACGGAGCCAGGAATTAAACATCTCGAAACGGTGGACCGCTAGCCGGATTGCCAATGTCACGATGGTGATGTGAAGCCTGGTGGCAATCTCCTTGGTATGCCTGCAGCTTTGGTTGATTTCCTTGGCCAAAAGTATGGTGTTTTTGACAGGTAAACTGGAGCCCCAAGAGATTGAGAGAGGCTCGGCTTTGGCCCTTTGGGGCTGTGTCATCTTGACAAGCTAATTTTACTTTCCTCTGGAGCCCCTGGCAAATGCGACCGCAATTCATCCAAAAAAAAAAAAAAAACAATTTTTATCACTTGAAAAAACCTACCCAAGTAGGCGATGCTTCTTTCTGATTTCTTGTTAAATTTTTGTGTACAAATTTTTTCTTTCTGAGTAGGCCATGAGTTACACCAATTTTGTTTACCTCGGAGCTAGCAAAATTTTCATATTCATTAAGCAGCAGGCACTCGTAGGGTGAACAACAATTATTTTTTATTTTTCCTTATCCTTTTTTCTAATATCTTAACAGAATTTTTCCATATCATTTTTGCGGATACGTTGCTGCAGTTGTGAAAGAAAACTAGCAACGGCTCTCGATATACCATTCGGGCAGCGCCGACATTTACGGTATTGCAGCATTACCTGATCCTTGGTCTTGGTAGTTTTTACCCTGGAACTCCTTTTCGTTGCTACCAGATCCTTGGTCTTGGTAATTTTTACCCTGGAACTCCTTTTCGTTGCTACCAGATCCTTGGTCTTCGTAATTTTTACCCTGGAACTCCTTTTCGTTGCTACCAGATCCTTGGTCTTGGTAATTTTTACCCTGGAACTCCTTTTCGTTGCTACCAGATCCTTGGTCTTCGTAATTTTACCCTGGAACTCCTTTTCGTTGCTACCAGATCCTTGGTCTTGGTAATTTTTACCCTGGAACTCCTTTTTCGTTGCTACCAGATCCTTGGTCTTGGTCTATTTTGTCTTTTTGAATATTTTCATTTAAATCTAAACTATTATCTCTCCGTCTTGGAAATTCTTCCAGTCCATTCATGGGAATAATAAGTCTGTTTTTGCCCCGATGCTTTTTATATTATTGATTTTTTTTGTTTTTTATATTCTATAATATTTGAATGTATATATATTTGAGTTGTTCTCTGTGTAGTTAGTAGCTTGAATCAAGGGCTTCTTCGGGTGCCGACATCTTGACGGTATTGCAGCATTACCTGATCCTTGTTCTTGGTAATTTTTACCCTGAACTCCTTTTCGTTGCTACCAGATCCTTGGTCTTGGTAATTTTTACCCTGGAACTCCTTTTCGTTGCTACCAGATCCTTGGTCTTCGTAATTTTTACCATGTTTGTAATGCTTTTTTACCCTGGAACTCCTTTTCGTTGCATTACTTTTATTCTATTTATTAAAGCCCTTTTCGTGCTACCAGATCCTTGGTCTTTGTTATTTTTACCCTGGAACTCCTTTTCGTTGCTACCAGATCCTTGGTCTTGGTAATTTTTACCCTGGAACTCCTTTTCGTTGCTACCAGATCCTTGGTCTTGGTAATTTTTACCCTGGAACTCCTTTTCGTTGCTACCAGATCCTTGGTCTTGGTAATTTTTACCCTGGAACTCCTTTTCGTTGCTACCAGATCCTTGGTCTTGGTAATTTTTACCCCTGGAACTCCTTTTCGTTGCTACCAGATCCTTGGTCTTGGTAATTTTTACCCTGGAACTCCTTTTCGTTGCTACCAGATCCTTGGTCTTGGTAATTTTTACCCTGGAACTCCTTTTCGTTGCTACCAGATCCTTGGTCTTCGTAATTTTTACCCTGGAACTCCTTTTCGTTGCTACCAGATCCTTGGTCTTGGTAATTTTTACCCTGGAACTCCTTTTCGTTGCTACCAGATCCTTGGTCTTGGTAATTTTTACCCTGGAACTCCTTTTCGTTGCTACCAGATCCTTGGTCTTGGTAATTTTTACCCTGGAACTCCTTTTCGTTGCTACCAGATCCTTGGTCTTGGTAATTTTTACCCTGGAACTCCTTTTCGTTGCTACCAGATCCTTGGTCTTGGTAATTTTTACCCTGGAACTCCTTTTCGTTGCTACCAGATCCTTGGTCTTGGTAATTTTTACCCTGGAACTCCTTTTCGTTGCTACCAGATCCTTGGTCTTGGTAATTTTTACCCTGGAACTCCTTTTCGTTGCTACCAGATCCTTGGTCTTGGTAATTTTTACCCTGGAACTCCTTTTCGTTGCTACCAGATCCTTGGTCTTGTCGGAACTTTGTTGAAGTTTGGTCTTGGTAATTTTTACCCTGGAACTCCTTTTCGTTGCTACCAGATCCTTGGTCTTGGTAATTTTTACCCTGGAACTCCTTTTCGTTGCTACCAGATCCTTGGTCTTGGTAATTTTTTACCCTGGAACTCCTTTTCGTTGCTACCAGATCCTTGGTCTTGGTAATTTTTACCCTGGAACTCCTTTTCGTTGCTACCACATTCCGGAAGGCTGGTAATTTTTACCCTGGAACTCTTCGATACATCCTTGGTCTTGGTAATTTTTACCCTGGAACTCCTTTTCGTTGCTACCAGATCCTTGGTCTTGGTAATTTTTACCCTGGAACTCCTTTTCGTTGCTACCAGATCCTTGGTCTTGGTAATTTTTACCCTGGAACTCCTTTTCGTTGCTACCAGATCCTTGGTCTTGGTAATTTTTTACCCTGGAACTCCTTTTCGTTGCTACCAGATCCTTGGTCTTGGTAATTTTTACCCTGGAACTCCCTTCTACAGATCCTTGGTCTTGGTAATTTTACCCTGGAACCTAGTAAGGTTTAAATCCTTTTCGTTTACAGATCCGGTGTATTTTACCCATAAGATCCTTGGCTTCGTATTTTTACCCTGGAACTCCTTTGTTGCTACCAGATCCTTGGTCTTGGTAATTTTTACCCTGGAACTCCTTTTCGTTGTACAGTCTTGGTCTTGTAATTTCGAACTCTTTCGTTGCTACCAGATTCTTGGTCTTGGTAAATTTTACCCTGAAGCACCTTTACGTGCTACTTTGATTTGAATATTTTCGCCATTTATTTTCTTTAAATCTAAACTATTATCTCTCCGTCTTGGAAATTCTGCCTGTCCATTCATGGGTATAATATGTCGTGTTTTTTTTGCCCCGATGCTCTTCTTTTTTATTGATTTGTTTTTTTTTTTTATATTTTTTTCTATATATTTGAATTTATATATATTTGAGTTGTTCTGTCTGAGATGTGAGTAGCTTGAATGATGGGCTTCTTCGGAAGGCAGGAACTCTCCTGTGGTTATGGGGGCGTAAGTAGCATACTGCGTCTCAAGTCGACTCACACCTCCACGTGGTAACCCCTGGTAATAGAGCGATGCATCCGCAAAGCTGCTGGCTAACGTGAGCGGCGATCCTACCCTGGGACAAATAGTGGGTGCTACTTCGGGCTTGGCACCCGATTATCGTCTATTACATCCGTCGATGGAAAACTCACAATGAGTCGGACAATCGGACTAAAGGCAAAATATTCTCGAATACTTAGTCTTTATTTGTGCTACAGAAGACAAGGACTAATCGGAAAACGACGATTTTTATGAGCGCCTAGAAGACCTTTATGAGCGCTGCCTCGCGATCACGACACGAAAATCGGGAGGGAAAAGATTGGCAAACTTGATGACTATCCGCCGATTTAGCCTGTACAAAAATATTCATTTCGATAATGGAGCGAGGCTAATAGACTTCGCTTCGGGCGGAACATGGTCGTTAGTAGTACCAGATTTGCACACCGCACGACCACAGGTCTCCCTGGAAGTCCCCTGATCAATCAACACGAAACCAGATTGATCACGTTGTGATAGACGGAAGGCACTCATCGAGTGTTCTAGACGTACGTGCGTTCCGAGCAGCCAATATTGACTCGGATCACTACCTGTTGCAGCCAAAGTACACATCGGCTCAGTGTGGCACATGCCACACAGTCTAACACACGTCAAGCTGAATGTTGAGAAGCTGCAATCACAACGGACATCCGAAGCCTACTCAGCAAAACTCACCCAGCCTAAGTTACACCTGGATCTTTTGGTGTAGGCGAACAGTGGAAGCATCATTTACACTCTATGAGTACGTTTGCCAGAAGTTCCCCGATTTGTTTAAACTCAAAAAAATCTTGATACGATGATGAGTGCCAGGAGAACTCTGCAGTCGGGAACAACGCGGGCTGTTAAGGAGCGTTACCGGGAGAAATATCTGTTGTTCTGGCCAGTTACTTATCTCTCTTGCAAAAGGGAGAGATTGACGATAGTTGAGGAGAGAATTTGGGGATAGTTTGGCGATTTACACAAACAAATTACATTAGATATCGCGTATACATCATTCAAGGGATAAAAAGCTGTATGTGATATCGCATTTTTTCATCCAATCAGAAAAATTGGCGATACATAACTAAACAGGCCCGATTTCAGCTGCCCCTTTTATAGAGGAGCGGAATAAAAAACATGAGAATTACAAGTGGTGTAACGACTATAGCATATATCTGCGTAGGAACAATCGATTGGAAAATAGGTCTTAGTGAGAAAAACTTTTTGGATGTCAATGTTTGCGTTCCAAATCTGTATTCAATTGTGTTTGTTTTTTTACTTTGATTTGTGTTTAATTTTGTATTGATTTTGGCTTTGTTATTGTCTTTATTTTTGTCTTTGTTTTTGTGTTTGTTTTAGTGTTTGTTTTTGTCTTAGTTTTTGTTTTTATCTATATTTTGTACTGGGTATTTTGTGTTTGTTATTGACCTCTAGTACGGCTGGGGTCAGTCACAGTATTTCGTCAACCCAGCGTTGCTCTTTGTACGGTGATGCCGTCACTTTGTGGCGGATTCGCAGGTGGCGTTGCAAAAATCAATTTTTGATGTTCGATTTTTTGAGCAAATTTTTTTATTTCAATAAAGGGAACCTAGATAGCGCAGAAAACGTTTTTTGAATTTGGTCAATTATTTCGGTTGTTACAGTGGTTCAAAGTTGAACATAATTTGTAACTGCTGAATTTTTAATATTTTTGGTTACAAATATGTCCAACTTTGTGAACCTATAAAAATAAAACGGTAATACCGATTTGAATTTGGTTGATTTTTTTGAAAGATGCATTCTTAATGTGAATACATTAATAAACTGTATTATTTCAAAGTACATTCACGTTTAGGTGTACACTATTTTTGGTTGAGTTTTCAAGCTTTGATAGACCGGAAACATCAATTTCACCCGAATTTCAATTGTTTTCGGAACATACGTCTATATATTAGTCTGTTTATTAATGTATTGTAAAAAGTTGCAGCTGCCGAAACCTGCCGGATTAAACGTTACAGTGATATATGCGATTTAATATGTAGATAAATAATATTTGGGAAGAAGAACAAAAAAATTGTTGCAGGTAAAATGATTTTATAGCGTATTTTGTGATTTACTGAGATAGGTAGCACATAATATAGGTAGTTACAATTGACCTTTTTCGACGCGTCGTGACGATATGTCACTTCTCTGCATGGCATTTCGTCTATCGAGCGTCGCTCATGTCGGTTTCTGCATGGCATTGCGTCGACCTAGCGTGCCTGGAGAGCCGTTAACGTAGTGAGCGGACATCGCCTTGTTTTTGTCTTTGTTATTGTGTTTGCTTTTGCGTGTGTTGTGTGTGTGCGCGGGTGGGTGTGCCTGGACAGCCCACTGATATTACACAAAACCCCCCTTCACTTATCCTACCCTGCTTAACTTCAGTAAATCGATTAATACAATTGAAGCATGAGATACACTGTACAAAATTGGCAAAACTATATAATTTCTCTGCCACCACACTCAAACTTTTCTCTTTCTATCTCAGTAATCGTCGTCAGGCGGTTGTAACATCATCTGACTTTTAAACCTTTCTTGTGACTAAACGCGGTGTGCCTTAAGGTTCCGTTCTTGGGCCACTGCTATTTACTGTTTATGTAAGTGATCTTCCCAGTGTATTGTTAAAAGTGAAGTCCTGCTGATGATGTCCAAATGTATGTTAGTTGTCCGTTAAAAAGAATAAGTGAATGTTTAAATGTATGTAATTATGAGCTTCTAGCTATAATCAAATGTGCAGATGAGAATGGTCTTGGACTGAATCTCTTAAAATCAAAGTGCTTAGTAATCCATAAGGAAAAACTGAATACTGATCATTTTCCAAATCTTAAGATTAAAATTAGTGAAATTGAGTACCTACTTATGTTGACAATGCTGCCAATCTTGGGATTACACTTAGTTTAGCGCTTGCGTGGTGTAATCATATAAATCGAGCAGTTTGAAAGACGTATGGAATGTTAAGGCATTTTAATTTTCTACCCCAACTGCAAGGCCTACTAAACTGTTAGCGTAGTGAATAGCACAATATCTTATAAGACTAATTCTGGTCGCGTTAGGAAATACAACAACAACATTAGCTTAACTTCAGATCAACCTTAGCTTAGCCTTGCCTCAACCTTAGCTCAACCTTAAATCTACCATACCTTAAGGTACATGTCTGATTCAACCCAGTAAGGGTTACGAAAAAATTTATTACTCGAAGTTTACCACATATCGACTAGCGGTTTTTGTTCGATAGATAATTGATCAAGCTAACTTTTAAAATTTTTTGTAGTTGTTGTTGCGGATTTGTTGTTGTACTGCCCAAAGTCGGCCATTTTATAGGTGCCTGGTGCGTCAGATTTCCAGAGAACGCGTCATCGGATAAAAAATTTAAATGAGGTTTGTTGGGAATTGATGGTTATGGTCGGAACTAGGATATCTGGATCCGGTCTATATAGGGGGGTAAGGGTTCTCAAAGTCAAGAATTTCGAAAATTGATATTTTGCAGAAATGGCCCTGCTCCGCTATTTATGAATGATCAAAAAGTATCCTGTGTTCCGAAGAGCCATAACGTGTAGTACGAGCAATTTAAAAAAAGAAGGCTTTATAAGAAAATCGGTCAACAAATGGCCTCGCAATCTGACGCACCAGGGTGAAAAAGTGGTTCAAGAGATAATCGCATTTAAAGTTTCGACAACCTACTGTACTGCGCCCGACCTACCTGTACAAAAATCAAAATATCTCAATTTGTATTTTTTTCTTAAAATTTCAGGGGATGTTTTAACATTATAACGCATGATTTAAGCCAAAAAAAAAAAATATCGAAACTAAAATCTGAAACTAGACATGTACACCCTTTAAAACTAGCAACAATTCAAAAAGAAGTTTTGTGCCATACCACAGAAATGATTTGAGCCATTACATAGTTGGAGTCAGGTTCAAGAACAGTTAGAACCACTTTCTCAAAAATTTTTCTGGATGTAAACTGAAAATTTATTGTGTAACCTAATGTGGCGTTCAATTTTCTCGAACAGCATAAATCGTTTCAAAATTTGTTCAGAGCTCTGTCTTAAAAGTTACTAAAGTCAAGAACTTACATTTTGGAAACTTTATTCAAACCTATGTTTACCTTAGAACCTCGATTTGGCTGCTGATAACGCGTTTTCTTTATAGACTCGTAAGTGCCTGTCATGCCTGTTGTACGCTTCATGTTACTGAGTATAAAAAGCAACCTCCATTGTTGTGTAATTAAGTTCTATTCCTCTCAAGCTGCCCTAGTGTTGCTGCTGCTGCTGTTCGCTCCGCCGTGGAGAGCCATCCAAAAAGTGATGGAAAAAACAACAGCAGCAGCAACAACTAATATTGTCACACAATTGTTGTCTGCATTGTTGTTAGCATTGTGATTAGTTGAAACTTTAATTGCCGCACAATGGCCTCATAATAACGATAATGGCGAGGAAACATTCATAAACAGATTATCAAAGCAAAAGCAAAACTTTGGTCAAGTTATGTGTGAGCCGTGGAGGAGGAGGATAAGAAGGAGGGAGTTCAACAGTGTAGTTACTTAGTGCTATAGCTAAAGGATGTGTTTACTTTGGGGTTTCAAGAAAAATTCACTACAGTAGCTCCCCAGATGTTTTTCAGATGCTCATTACTGAACCGTCAGAACTGATTTTTAAATTAGAGATATGAAACATGGCTTTCTTGCTGTCACAGGTTAATTCCTTCTTAAACCTTGGAACACAGGATCATCAGCTCAGTTCAAACAAATGGGTTTGAGCTGGAATGTTTTCTTTTATATCGCCTCATCAAAACTAGATTCGTTTGGCTGAGTTACAGAGCGCTTAAGAAATCTAAAACATGCAAGTTTTTTCACTTGTCCATTTTCGACCAATCGGTACTTTGCCCAGCCTTAAGATTTGTAAATGTAAAGTGGCTTGACACAGCCCCAAAGGGCCAAATACCAAGCTCTCTCTAATCTCTTGGCTTGTGCACTTCTGATTTTCGCACAAAAGAAAGGGACCCTACAGTTTAACGCCGAATCCGAACGGCTGTTTGAGGAAGCTTTCCATGGTAATATATAAGTGGAGAGGGGTGACCGGGGGTATTTATTCGAAAAAAACTTTTCATTAAATGTTCGAGGCGGGGATCGAACCCTCGACCTCTTGCACAGCGGTCATCCGCTGAGCCACCCCGACCATAAGATATAGTAATCCGATATTGACAAAAACTCTTGAAAGCATAAAGATTATAATGGCAGAGAGGCAGAATTTGGAACGCAAACATTGACATCCAAAAAGTTTTTCTCATAAGACCTATTTTCCAGTCGATTGTTCCTATGGCAGATATATGCTATAGTCGTTACACTGCTTTAATTCTCGTTTTTATTCCGCTGCCTCTTAATATAAAAGGGGCAGCTGAAATCGAGCCTGTATAGTTATGTATCGCCAATTTTCTGATTGGATGAAAAAAATGCGATATCACATACAGCTTTTTATCCCTTGAATGATGTATACGCGATATCTAATGTAATTTGTTTGTGTAAATCGCCAAAATATCCCAAATTCTCTCCTCAAACTATCGTCAAACTCTCCCTTTTGCGAGAGATAAGTAACTGGCCAGAATAACTGATATTTCTTCCGGTAACGCTCCTTAACAGCCCGCGTTGTTCCCGACTGCAGAGTTCTCCTGGCACTCTTCATCGTACCAAGACTGTTTTTCGGGGAGTTTTCGGCAAATCGAAGAATCTTCTTTTAGCAACCGTACTCATAGAGTGTAAATGATGCTTTCCCACTGTTCGCCTACCAAAAGATCCAGGTGGGGCTTTCTGAGCAACTGGGTGAGTTTTGCTGAGTAGGCTTCGGATGTCCGTTGTGATTGCAGCTTCTCAACGTTCAGTTTCGGCGTGGTGCTGAACTATGTGGCATGTGCCACACTGAGCCGTATGCGTAATTTGGCTGCAACAAGGTAGTGATCCGAGTCAATATTGGCTCCTCGGAGCGCACGTACGTCTAGAACACTTGATGAGTGCCTTCCGTCTATCACAACGTGATCTGGTTCCGTGTTGATTGATCAGGGGACTTCAGGAGACTTGTGGTCGTCGCGGTGTGCAAATCTGGTACTACTAACGACCATGTTTCCGGCCCGAAGCAAAGTCTCATTAACCTCACTCCATTATCGGAGGTTTTTTGTGCGGGCTACAAATCGGCGGATAGTCCGGCTAAAATCTTCTTCTCTCCCGATTTTCGTGTCGTGATCGGGGCGCGCTCATAAAAAGGTCTTCCTAGGCGCTCACTAAAAATCGTCGTTTTCCGATTAGTCCTTGCCTTTCTGTAGCACAAATAAGACTAATATTTAAATATTTTGCCTCTAGTCTGATTGTCTGACTCATTGTTAGTTTTCATTGAGATGTAATAGACGACCAATCGGGTGCCAAGCCCGAAGTAACACCCTCATTAGGGTAGGATCGCCGCTCACGTTAGCCAGCGGCTTTGCGGATGCATCGCTCTGTTACCAGGGGTTACCACGTGGAGGTGTGAGTCGACTGAGACGCAGTATGCTACCCGCCCCCATAACCCTGATTCCTGTCTTCCGAAAAAAAAAAGCCCATCATTCAAGCTACTCTCATCTCAGCGAGAACAACTCAAAAAATATATATAAATACAAATAAAAAAAAAAACAAATCAATAATAAAAGAAAGAGCATCGGGGCAAAAAAACACAAATATATTATACCCTTGAATGGACAGGCAAAATTTTCGAGGCGGAGAGATAATAGTTTAGATTTAAAAGAAAAATAAATGGCGAAAATATTCAAATCAAGTAGCACGTAAAAGGTGCTTCAGGGTAAAGATTACCAGACCAAGATTGAGCGAAGGAGTTCAGGGTAAAGATGGAAGCAAGGAAGTCGGGATAGGAAGGAAGGAGTTCCAGGGTAAAAATTACGAAGATCAAAGGATCTGGTAGCAACGAAAGAGTTCGGGTAAAAAACAGAAGACCAAGGATCTGGTAGCAACGAAAAGGAAGTACCAGGGTAGGAAAATTACGAAGCCAGGATCTGAAGCAACGAAAAAGGAGTTCCAGGGTAAAGTGCAAGACCAAGGATCTGGTAGCAACGAAAGGAGTTCAGGGTAAAAATTACGAAGACCAAGGATCTGGTAGTAACGAAAAGGAGTTCAGGGTGAAATTACAAGACCAAGGATCTGGTAGCAGCGAAAAGGAGGAGTTCAGGGTAAAAATTATGAAGACCAAGGATCTGGTAGCAATGGGGTAAAAGAGGCCAAGGTAAAAAAGGAGTTCCAGGGTAAAAATTACGAAGACCAAGGATCTGGTAGCAACGAAAAGGAGTTCCAGGGTAAAATACCGAAGACCAAGGATCTGGTAGCAACGAAAAGGAGTTCAGGGTAAAAATTACAAGACCAAGGATCTGGTAGCAACGAAAAGGAGTTCCAGGGTAAAAATTACGAAGGACAAGGAAGAGTGGTAGACGAAAAGAGTTCAGGGTAAAAAAATTACGAAGACCAAGGATCTGGTAGCAACGAAAAGGAGTTCAGGGTAAAAATTACCAAGACCAAGAATCTGGTAGCAACGAAAAGGAGTTCCAGGGTAAAAAACACGAAGACCAAGGATCTGGTAGCAACGAAAAGGAGTTCAAGGGTAAAATTACGAAGACCAAGGATCTGGTAGCAACGAAAAGGGTTCAGGGTAAAAATTACGAAGACCAAGGATCTGGTAGCAACGAAAAGGAGTTCAGGGTAAAGATTACCAAGACCAAGAATCTGGTAGCAACGAAAAGGACCTCCAGGGTAAAAATTACCAAGACCAAGGATCTGGTAGCAACGAAAGGAGTTCCAGGGTAAAAAATTACGAAGACCAAGACTGGTAGCAACGAAAAGGTTCCAGGGTAAAATTACGAAGACCAAGGATCTGGTAGCAACGAAAGGGGTTCAGGGGTAAAAATTACGAAGACCAAGGATCTGGTAAGCAACGAAAAAGGATCGCAGAAAGGAGTTCGGAAAATGCAAGACCAAGAATCGGTAGCAACGAAAAGGAGTTCCAGGGTAAAAATTACGAAGACCAAGGATCTGGTAGCAACGAAAGGAGTTCCAGGGTAAAAATTACCAAGACCAAGAATCTGGCAGCAACGAAAAGGAGTTCAAGGTAAAAATTACAAGACCAAGGATCTGGTAGCAACGAAAAGGTTCCAGGGTAAAAATTACGAAGACCAAGAATCTGGTAGCAACGAAAAGGAGTTCAGGGTAAAGTACGAAGACACAAGGATCTGGTAGCAACGAAAGGAGTTCCAGGGTGAAGATACGAAGACCAAGGATCTGGTAGCAACGAAAGGAGTTCAGGGTAAAATTACAAGACTAAGAATCTGGTAGCAACGAAAGGAGTTTCCAGGGTAAAATTACTAAGACCAAGGATCTGGTAGCAACGAAAAGGAGTTCAGGGTAAAAATCACCAAGACCAAGGATCTGGTAGCAACGAAAAGGAGTTCAGGGTAAAAATTACGAAGACCAAGGATCTGGTAGCAACGAAAGGAGTTCCAGGGTAAAAATTACTAAGACCAAGGATCTGGTAGCAACGAAAAGAGGAGTTCCAGTGTAAAAATACGAAGTCCAAGGATATGGTAGCAACGAAAAGGAGTTCAGGGTAAAATAAAGATAAGGATCTGGTAGCAACGAAGGGAGTAGAAGGTAAAAATACCAAACCAAGGATCTGGTAGCTACGAAAGGAGTTTCCAGGGTAAAAATTACGAAGACCAAGGATCTGGTAGCAACGAAAAGAGTTCAGGGTAAAAATTACAGACCAAGAATCTGGTAGCAACGAAAGGAGTTCAGGGTAAAAAACCAAGACCAAGGATCTGGTAGCAACGAAAAGGTTCAGGGTAAAAATTACCAAGACCAAGGATCTGGTAGCAACGAAAGGAGTTCCAGGGTAAAACCAGAGACCAAGGAATCTGGTAGCAAGGAAAGTTCAGTGGTAAAGAGACACGAAGACCAAGGATCTGGTAGCAACGAAAAGGAGTTCAGGGCAAAAATTGCAAGACCAAGGATCTGGTAGCAACGAAAAGGAGTTCAGGGTAAAATTACCAAGACCAAGGATCTGGTAGAAGAAAAAGGAGTTCAGGGTAAAAATTACCAGACCAAGGATCTGGTAGCAACGAAGGGGTTCAGGGTAAAAATTACTAAGACCAAGGATCTGGTAGCAACGAAAAGGAGTTCAGGGTAAAAATTCCGAAGACCAAGGATCTGGTAGCAACGAAAAGGTTCCAGGGTAAAGTACGAAGACCAGGATCTGGTAGCAGCGAAAGGGTTCAGGGTAAAAATTACGAGACCAAGGATCTGATAGCAACGAAAAGGTTCAGGGTAAAGTACAAGACCAAGGATCTGGTAGCAACGAAAAGGGTTCCAGGGTAAAAAATTACGAAGACCAAGGATCTGGTAGCAACGAAAAGGAGTTCCAGGGTAAAAGTTACGAAGACCAAGGATCTGGTAGCAACGAAAAGGAGTTCAGGGTAAAGACAAGGATCTGGAGCAACGAAAGGAGTTCCAGGGTAAAAATTACGGAAGTAAAGAGTAGCAACGAAAAGGTTCCAGGGAGGATTGGGCAAGAAAGGAGGGGGATTACCAAGACCAAGGATCGGTAGCACAGGGATTTGGTAGCAACGGAAGGTTCCAAGGGTAAAATTACAAGACGGAATCTGGTAGCAACGAAAAGGAGTTACGAAAAGGAGTTGAAAAGTTACCAAGACTTGAGGATCTGGTAAGCAACGAAAAGGTTCCAGGGTAAAAATTACGAAGACCAAGGATCTGGTAGCAACGAAGTTCCAGGGTAAGTATTCAGACCAAGGATCTAGTAGCAACGAAAAGGAGTTCCAGGGTAAAAATTACGGGGAAGACCAAGGATCTGGTAGCAACGAAAAGGAGTTCCAGGGTAAAGTACCAAGAAGAAAAAACCCGAAAATTCTTCTAGCACGCAGTGTACCAAGTCTGCGCCGACGCGACGTCGCTTTGGTTTCCACAGACTGCGTGGCCCGTCCAAAAGATGATCTGTGAGTGTGTGTTGGGCTTTGGCATTTCAATTGTTTTTAATTGCTTTAGCGGATCCAGCTAGCGCGTGGGCTTCTTCTAGTGAAGCCGTGAGAAAACTGTGTGTCCGCAAAGCAATTGGCAAGCTTTCTAATTTCTTAAACAGACTTTTATTCGGAATGCATTACCGAAGTATGCTAAAGTTCAAGATTGGATAATTGATTGCCAGTTGGGTGACGTCTTTTCTCACGCTTAAGTCTTGAAATGAGTATTTAAGGTGTTCACTTGCCAGTTTGAAAGGCTGCTGATTAATCCAAGCCTTTAAAGTGCCGATTGAATGAATCATGCAGAGTATCAGGATGGAGGACTAGCTAGCTGCCAGATGGGTGCCGCCTTTACTCACGCCGGAATCTTTAAGTTAATAGTGGTCTTCAAATTTGAAAAAATGTCAGCATTTTGTTTGATTTTGTTTTAAATCAGCTTCAAATCAGTCGCAAAGATTTTAGTAATATGATACATTTTGATTGCGACACATTCTTTCGTGCCAGTTCCTTAGAAAAATCCATTAGTTCGACTGTTCCCTAAGCTGTATTTTCACTTGTCTAACTTCTTATATAATATGCCTGAAGAATACGAGTTAACTGTGAGTTGGTTTTAAATAAGACTCATATAAGAACTCAGATAGGCTAATTCTTATATTATCAGAACATTTTTTGAGCTTCTCAGATCGCGTTTCACACTTGTCTGATATCTCCGATGAGACTCATC
This sequence comes from Lordiphosa collinella, assembly GCA_018904265.1. Classification (NCBI taxonomy): domain Eukaryota; kingdom Metazoa; phylum Arthropoda; class Insecta; order Diptera; family Drosophilidae; genus Lordiphosa; species Lordiphosa collinella. Next base: position 26,397 of record JAEIFV010000183.1, on the reverse strand, counting down.
AGCTTTAGTCTGTGCTAGTCAGAATTCATCACTTACAAAACAGTGTGAAAAGTCCTTTAAAAGTGTGCGAATGTGAGAACAGTTATGCATACAAAAGCTCCATCTACAAAGCGCTCAGTTTCTGTTTTATCTTGTAAGGGGAATGTATCTCATTCATTTCTGCCATTATCGATTTAGCCGCTTTCACTACTCAAATGAATATTAATAAAATGAGAATAAACAATAAGTGTGCAGCGCATTTTCGAATTATTTCTAAAAATTCCCAACTAGTTCTTACAATTTTGTTGAGTGATGCTAAATTTTTGATCTACAGTATTTTTCCTTGGATGTTTGTTAATTCCTGGCCCTTGGATATTTTGTGCAATCTTTGCTCTGCTTTGGCCCTTTGGGTCTTATGTTAACTCATTTACTTACTTACCCTTTTTATCAAGTCCATATATCATAAACAATTTGGAATTCGTTTTCATAGTATGGAGATATAAGTAATAGGAAAAAAATTCTTAACCGACTGACCCAAACAAAAAGTGCTTCAAAAACTTAAACATTTTTAAGAAAATTGTTATTTTTCATGTTTTTGCTAAACTACTGGTAATTTGGCAATCCTTTCTTCAGTGAAATTATTCAACCGCAAAATAAACAACTGTCTAATACAAGCCAGTTTCGTACTAACACCCCGTTATACCGTTTTGGTACTACGAAAGTTTCCATTTGTTCTCCTCATATGTATTTGATTTTCATCAATATACACGTAGTATGTACGTATTGCCCAATATCTCGTACGTTTCCTTCATGTGAGTGCCTTATGCTAATTTAAAGGAAGGCTCGTTGTTTCATTTATGCAGCAACACAGCTTTCAAACTTGAAGCTAAACCATCAATAAACAGTAGCTAGTCATACACCATTCCCAACCGATTTACTAATTCTTTGATGTTAGTTCAGTGCACAGAAAAAAAATGGTATTATCTAGGGTCAATGTTATATTTTTTCATATCATTAAAGGCCGATATGATAAAGTTGAAAATTATCTGAATTCATATAACAGTGGGCGTGTTCACCAGCATAAATCAATAACCAAAAATCGACTAATTTTGTTAGATTGTGCTGGTGAACGGGCGTGATGTGCAATCATGATTGCTAATTTTCTTGATTGTGTTAGATGTAAATCAACAAAGTATTTCTTTGTTAGATTGATTTGATTTGTGATTGTTATCGATAGCAAACAGCGGGACAGCAATAAACAAAGAATTAATTTTGTAGAAATTAAAACAAAAATCTTTAAGGGATCGTCTTTGCTTTTTGCAGTTTGGACGTTGGCAAAACGAGTCCCTCATCCGTGGGTGACCGTTTCGACATACCAAAAAGCCCTCAACGGGTAATAAATGTTCTTAATCTGGGTGCCCACACCCACTTTTTCGCGTCTCATTCACAGCGTCCCATTTTTGACTTTAAATGCGTCTCATATCTGCCACACCACCGGAACTTATTGATCCCTCAACGGCACACGGCCAATCCTGCTGCAGCATGTGCACTATATAAGCTCTCAGTGCAATGCATGACTGAAATGGCAGCAGCAACATCGCTTGGAGTCCTCCCGCAAACTGTACAATGGTCTCGAGTGTTCGTGCTCTGCATCTTATCCAAATCGGTTGGGAGACAGCTTTCCTCGAAGTCTATCATAGAGCTGCAAGAAGGCCCCCCAAGTTCATTTCTCAAAACCTGGCCGCATGAAACTCCTCGTTCTCCTCTTCCTTACAAGTAGCCAATCTGGGCAAACCAGAGACAACCAAGTAGCCACCGAGGAGTCGCAATTTCGCCACATCGGCGTTTTTGACGACAGTCATCCAAATAAATGGATTGTACTTGATGTTATCCATATTTTATTATTTATTTTATTTGCGGTCAAAAGTTTCAAACTTTATGGCAAAAAAATATCGATAATTTCTTTGACTGTAAAAATCTATCAAAACCGTTCACCAACGGTTAAACACTTTTTGTGTGATTGTTGATTTATGTTGATAAGATGGTGTATTATATTAGTGTGAACGCCTTGAGTGAAAATTTTTCAGATTAATTTGATGAAATTGATAATAATGATATTGCCTAATATAAAATTAACCATCCCAGATGGAATTGATATTGACCTTTTCTTTCTCTGTATGTATTCGTAGCATCGATGGTGTACAATTATAGGATTCGGTTTGACACTGCTCCGGTATGAAAGGGCACTAACGCGCAATAGGCTATTAAGCCTCGCTAGCGACATTTAATTCAAATTTACAAATTTGAAAGAGCATTGATCTTTTTCACAATGGATAGTAGATACTTTGATTAGATTTTTGGCGGTTTTTATAAGCTCTACGATCAGCTGATCACCAGCTGTGATCTGTCAAACACAACATATGTTTCAGCAAGCGCTTCACTAAATTGTTTCTTTGTTGTGCGCCTTGATTGCGATTACCTGGGAAATACCACAATCCTTACTTATTTGATTAAAAGTTTCGTTTTTTATTAACTTCAAGGTATGTTTTACATAGAAAATCAGTGTTTGTGACCGGTCTATAAATGTGTTGCTTATAAAACGTAATGGTAATTAAGTGTATTAACAACGAGCCTACAGCAGCGCACACATGTCTTTCGTGGAGTTAACTTACCAGATTCACTCGATTCAGTCTAACTCTTATTTTATCTAGAAGTGTAAATCATTGTGCGTCCAAATGTCCAATATGAACTGCTAATACCTGCAACCCTTCATATTATGGCAATTTTTAGGCACGGACACTTTTTTAAGTATACCACGAAAAAGCGAACCAAGAAGTTTTTCACCATAGAAAACTGGGTATTTGTTATTGTTCTCAAATCATATACTCAGGAGGAGCAGTGAGAGATAAGGCCAGAACGGCGATATATATATTCATGCCACGATAAACTGCGTTGTGCGGAAAAAAATACAATCCTAGTGGCATCACGGTCTCGATCATTTCGCTGAAGTACTACAAAGCTTAGTGGGCCAACCATTGATAGGATTAATTGACCACACCCAGAAAGTTTTAAAAAAACACAAATTGAAAAAATAATAACAACTTTATCCAATTACCTTCTACCTACAAATGGTATTTTTTTTTTTTTTTTTTTGTGTTGGCAGCAGCGGGCATTCTACATATAGGCTAAAATTTGATGACTTCGGTAGAGACCTGATGGACCAATACTTATTTTCAATTTGTATGGTACCATTGAAAGTGCAGAAAGGACCGACAGTTTTATGGAATAAAATTCGACCTTATTCTACTGATAACAGACCAATATAGATATTTTGCGATAAAGAAACAGCAGACTTGACTCAAGAGAAATTGAAAACATTAAGAGCCAAATATAACATATTGTACCACTTCAGTGAGTGCCGTTAGATTTGATCACCGATTTCATACGACCATGCTTGATTGCAAAACATTCAGTGTCATATCGGAATCATCTTCGCACTCATGGAATCTGTAGCGCAACTCCAAAAATATGAACGATCCGAATTTGGTGGAGGGGCTTTTTTATTTTAAAAAACATATTTGGAAATGTGGCTTATCAAGTGGCTTCACGGTCTAGATTTCGAGTGTAGGATGTCGTAAACAAAATAAAAGATAGAGAAGAAATGCATTTGCTGGCGTGGTTATATAAATCCACAATGCCATCCTTAATTCATTAAAAATTTTCCTTTAAAAATAAATATTCATACGACATATCACCAGAATCAAAAGTTTAAATTTGGACTTCATTATTGCTAATATGGCCAATTTACCCCCTTTTTCTCCCTGCTTGTTCCACATGTTCAGATCGATGTAGCAAGTTTCAAAAAAAGAGTTTCGGACATCCGATGTCTAGTGATCATCTAACCAAACGATTAGTCAATATTTTTGATTAAAAAAATAGCTCTTTAAGACTTATTTGCTCTTCTTACTTCGTGTCAAGGTAGCAACCCACTTCTCATGAAAAGTAAAGCAGGTACAAAATTTAAGATGAGCAGGACAAATGTACTTTTCAGAACGTTAAAATGGGTCTTCCATAGTCTTAAAACTTGGTATTCCACCTAACGCTGTGACCATTTGTCATTGAAAAACTCGCTGGAACGTTTGTATGTAGGTTCAACTCCAATTTGTAGCCAAAAAATGCTAATTTACGCATTTTAATACTAAAAGTTCAGCACAATTTTAATTAGACTGCTGTTTTTTTGTTGTTGAATGTGTTGGTGGAGGTGGTAGCGAAGGGAGGGAGGGAGGGAGGGGTCACCCAACAAATGTCACAACAACAACAACAACTAAGAGTAGTTTTACTACTCCAACCGAAGTCTCGACTCGGGGTTTTTTTTTTTTGACTATAAATTGGCGTCCTTCATTGAGTGCGCCGTAATCCCAATCCCAACCCCTCGCCACCCGCCGCTGCACACACAAACCAGACAAAATGGGTTCCCCAATACTAAGGCAAAATGCCACTCACACACTCTCAGCATTCCACACGCACACTACCAAAGACTGGAAATATTCCAAGCGACTGGAAACGCAACTCAAGTGAGAGCAGTTAAACTAGCTAAGCTCTCTCGTTCACATGCGGCTCTCTTTTGACACAGGTAGAGGGCCAACGCACATGCGCCATATTGGTTTGCCATTGAGCAGGGGAAATGCGTACTCGCTACCTCTCGCTTGCACGCATGGCGTGAAGAGCAGCGCGACTAGTGCTGGCGGTGGCCACGACTGAGCACGCCCCTGACGTTTAAGTTGATTTACCGTTGCAGAGCAGCGACGCCAACCGAGCAGCCGGCGTCGCTGCCGGCTAAGCCTGGATGAGGTTTTTTTCTACCGCTTTTTTTCCTCTTTGGTCCTAGCGAGCGAGCAAGTTTGGTGGCCAGCAAGCTACAGCTACAGCAACGTTTACCGTTGGTGCAAGCTTTGGCCACGGCGACGACGACGACGACAACGACAAAACTCCTGGTGCACATTAAGTCAGGCAACAGTTTAACGTGGAAATTATTGCGAATTTGTTGTACGGCGCGTGCCACAGGAATCTCGCCGAAGCTCGCCAGAAATCTCGCAAAATAACGCGCCAATACTTGTATTTTTTTTTTGTTGAAGTGACGTTTTGTGCGAAGCCGGCAGATTAGCCTCACGCAGAGAGCGAGAGTGGGAGAGCGCGAGAGAGTGAACAGCTGAGGCCTGAGCATGCCGCAACGTTCACCGTTTGCCATACAAGAGCTCTTGGGTTTGGCTGTGGCGGCTGCCAGCGAAACGCCAACCGATCTGACCACCACCACAACAACAACAACGACCAGCGGCAGCAGCAGCAGCAGCGGCCTCGAGCCACGCCAAACCCCCACCCCGCCCAAGATCGGTGGCGGATCATCGGGAGCCACAGCCATCTGCTACAACTCCCCACCGGAGCAGCAGCAGCAGCAGTTGCCGCCGCATCATCCCCACCACCAACACTATCGCGAGCACCACCAGCAAATGACCATGGCGGCCGCCTCCCGTATGGCCTATTTCAATGCCCATGCCGCGGTGGCTGCCGCCTTTATGCCACATCAGCTGGCCGCTGCAGTGCATCATCACCAGCACCACCCACATGCACATGCCCATACGCTGCCACATGCCTCAGCTGGTGGTGCTGTCGCTGCCGCGCCTCACACACACCATCCGCTGTTGCATGCCCAGGGTAAGCCGCTCCCCCGCCCCCACCAACAATACCTTGTTTCGTTTTTTTTTTTGTTGTACACCTTTCGGTGGAGCATTGTCATCCGCAAATTAATCAACGAGCTCCAACTGCAAAACAGGCCACTACCGCCACACCACAAATCCACTCCATTCCACACTCCTGCCTCACTCAAGTTGAGCTGCTAATTGCACATGGCAATTGCTTGCCAGCGTCCCATGCACTTTTTTTGAACGAAGGAAAAGGGGCAATTTGGTACAGTGGGGCGAAGCTTTAGATTCTCGAAACTTAACTTGTTTGAGCAGCACCTAAAATTCACTTAATGAAACTTGATTAGAGTTGTCAAAGGTGATAGTCCCGGGCATGTTCTCGTTTCCGAATTCACTTGATTAGACTTGGAAACTGTTTTGAATTTCAAGAAACGGCTATAGTAGTTGGAGGAAAAGTTTTTCCCTCAAGACAAGGAATGAAAATAAATGGAAATTTGAAGTTAAAGTTCGAATAGCACCATCGGGTTTCGAAAACGTCAACATTTCACAATTACCATTCCGCATTATTTGATATAATCGAAAATAAGAACAGGCCAAAATATTATTTTCTGATTTTATTTCAACTTTTAAGCAGGGCTGAAAGCCGGCTTTGAGCCGAATCTTATTTTGCTGTGAACCGAACCTTTGATTTACGGTCTAGGGATTTTTTCTGTTAACTGATCTGTGTTGGGCGACTGACTCTTATAATCGGCAGGAAAGATCAATAATACATATAGAAAGAGTTCAGAAAACAATTAAATCAGACCGCTTATTAACCGATTACTTCACGAATTTTACTTGATTTCATGTTTTCCTTGACAACACATTGTGTCGGTGTTTGTTGTCGTGTGTGTGTTGTCCCTGGGCGTTCGAACAATTTCAAGTAAGTTCATGTCGATCAGGAAAGTGTCATAGGCTATGTCTCATGTCTGTGAAATGGTCCAAAAACCGCGAAATTTGAAATTTTATACCGCTCAACCGATTGCAATAAAACTTTGGGGAATGAATTGAACGCTTGCCCAGGAGGGTTTCTAAGTTAAAGAAATTTGCGGAAAATGGTCCAAAAGCTGCGAAAATTGTCAATTTTACGGTTCGGTAAAACCTTGGGGGATGATTCGAAGCTTGCCCGCGAAGGTTTCCAAGTAGAAGAAATGGTCGGAAAATGGTCCGAAAACCACGAAATTTGCAAAGTTATACCGGTTATCCGATTGCAAAGAAAATTTGGGAATGGTTGAACGATTGCCCGGGAAGGTTTCTAAGTTGAAAAAATTTGCAAAAAACGGTCCAAAAACCGCGAAAAATGCAAAATTTACGTTTTTGCTAAACTTTGGGAAATTGATCGACGCTTGCCCGAGAAGGTTTTCAAGTAGAAGAAACTGCGAAATTTGCAAAATGTTCGATTGTTATGAAACTTTGGAGAACGTTTGGTCGTGGTGATAAAATTTGCGGATAACGGTCCAAAAACCGCGAAAATTGCAAAATTTACATTTTCGCTGAAACTTTGGGAAATTGAAGAAGAAACTGCGAAATTTGAAACATGTTCGATTGTTATGAAACTTTGGAGAATGTTTGGACACTAGCCCGCGAAGGATTCTGATTTGAAGAAATGTGCGGGAAATAGTCCAAAAACCGCAGAAAATTTAAAAACTATACCGTTCATCCGATTGCGATGAAATTTTGGTCAATGGTTGGACGCTTGGCCGTGATGGTTTCTAAGGTCCAAAAATCGCGAAATTTGCAAAATAACATTATGTATGTTTGCCACTTTGTATGGCTTCTACATTAAATTGATCAGATATATGCAAATTTTGGGGTGTTATAGAGTCTATAACTCTCGAGCTTGACGGACTTTCTTACTCGATTTTTTTTTAAAACTTACTTAAATATTTGAAGTTAATTTGCACGGGCTAAGAATTCGTTTAGACCAGCGATGTCCAAAATTTGAAAAGGCAGCCACGCGTGGTTGGCAAGTTTGGTGATTGTGTGTGAGTTTAGACACCAAATTTCCCGCTACGCAATAGATTTGTTGTTTTAACTCGCACCGAAGTGACGCAATTGCGCTTGTCTTTCTGTCTGCCTGTGTGCGGCGTCTGCTGCCAGTTGCTGTAAAAAATACCTCTCGGAAGCAAGGGCTTGCCCACCGCTGTCTTAGACCTAGATAAGTGTTTTGAAGAGCTCTGCCTAAGTTAGCCTGAGTACATCTCAGTTAAATATCCACAATCTTGTCCATAAAAGGAAACGAAACGTTTTCTTTTGCGGCTTACAGTTGGGTTTTGCAGTTTCATAAAAACATTGGTTTGGCTTGCGCTGCGATTTTCGAGCATAAATTAGCGATTCGGTACGGTGTATCCCTGATTTTTATATAACTTCAATCTCTAAAGATGTTTGCCTTTGTTAACACTCACTGTACTCCTAAATTTGATCGAATTTCGGATGCAGAACTCACTGATGCTAAGACTTTAAGGATAAAAATGCTCTTTAAGCTAGAAGCTAGATACCTTAAACTGACAGGAATATTAAGTTTATTTTAAACTTATGTCATGTGTGTTTATTTTAAACTTATGTCACGCCATTTAGTTAAACAAAAGCCTAATATCATGCACAAAATGTTAGGTAAACTGTTCAGACTTTATATATATGTTGTAATCAGCATTATTTTTTGATCCAACAAAATTTAAACCGATCAGATGAATAATAGTCGAGTTATAAGCAAATAAGTGCCGCAGCTTTGACTGCATAAAATAAGTTTCGAGCCTTGTGGCAGCGATCTGATCCCACTGTGCGACACTCGTAAGTAAGTATATATAAAGCGGCTTTTGTCCAGCGATCATGATGATGCACACTTACACACACACACACACACAGCAGATATGTAGAGAGAGCTTCGTCTTGACTTCGAAGCGATGACACTTCGGGCTTCATTTGCATGCGAGAGCAAGCGAGCAAGTGGCAATATCAGCCAGACGAACGACTTGGACTCCCCCGCACTCACACACACACACACACACACACACTCCCATACACACACTTGGGGTCGAGGCAGATAATCTTGCAGATTCAAGTGGCAGCTGTTGTTGCTCTTTGTTGTTGTTGTTGTTATGATTATTATTTTAATTAGCGTTCAAATATGTCAAAGTCATTCGAAATTGATTTCCCTACCCTCCTCCCCCCCCAACCACTCGCTCACCAACTTCCGCACGTTCTCTCTGTGCTTTCTTTTCCTCTTCCTTTTCCTTTCCGATTGTTTGCTGCTTTAGTTTAATTATAGTATTTGTTTATTTTGTGTATTTATCGCCTCGAGTCATTCGCGTAATTTGTTTAATAAATGTGAGAAAGAACTTTTAGTTGTTGTTGCTGGCCGTTTTATTCGCGTCATCTTATTTAATTTTGCATATTGTTTGCCTTGTTCTGGTTTCATTTCGTATTGTTGATTTTTTCACAATTTGTTGAACGGATTTCCTGGCCTCCTCAACCAAAAAACAACTCTTCACTTGGCGCCTCTCGACCATTAAGTGCCTTTGATCTTTCACGGTGGAAAATTGGTTGGGCCCAACAACGCATTTAATTGACAATTTTCACTTTTTTGGCTTTGTTGTGACAGTCGTTTTGATGTGTTGTTGTCTGGTTTTTTTTTCATGCATTTTCAATTTTGCATATTTTGGGTTTAAATTAACCATTTAGACAGAAAACAATGAAAGCTGAAGGCGCCGGCTAAGGCCACAGAGAAAATTGCTTCACTATTGAAGTGTTCCCGAGAAGAGTTTAAAGATGGGCATGCAATGGCCCCCAAAATGGAAAGAAATATATAAAACTCAAGCACCGCGTCTATGTAACGCAATAAAATTTGAGTTGAAAAATGAAGGAAGCATTATTTCGTGGGGTTTCGTTGCCCACCCCTGGAATTGTGTGTGTGTGTTGATTGAGAGAGTATAATTAAAAGTTAGTACAGGGAATCCCGACACAGGCTCCGCCACGTACCGAAAAGATGAAAAAAATATGTTTTCTTGTAATATATTGAGGCCAGCTGGCATGTAAGTACCGGTTCATGTGTTTAATTATGTATTTATATCGCCAACGATTTAACTGGCTACTACAATAAGCATCACTTGACATGGTGATGCTGGTTTTCCGAATCGTTGACCTTCATATCGTTCAGTTCGCGACAACAAAAAAACCAGGAATGCAAACCGGCTATGAACTGTACTCAACCAGAGCACACCAAACCGCTAAATCGTGCTCTTAAGCCGCACCGCAAACCGAACCAGCATCTGTTTGACTCAGAAGCGAACCGAGAACCGATAACTATTTGATTTCGTTAATTTCACTTACCGGTTGGATGACGTAGCGCCTACGATCAGGTAGTTTTCATACTGTTCTTGGAAAACTAACTAAACGAAGATGTACAGCTTTTCAACTACCCCTAAAAGTACAGCAAACTGTTGGGTTACTGATGGGTTCCACCTTTTTCCATATTTTTATGTATCTTTTTTCATCATTCTGCATACTTTAAATGGAATATGTAGATCAAGAGAGTTGAGAGTTTGCTGCATAATTAGAATGGCAGTACAAAGCAGTTGCAAGGAACTGAATTATTGTTCCTCTCGGTTTTAGAATGTCCCCGGCAACTACTTACTTTGATAAAACATCAAACATTCAAAGATAAGCGCCGTTTTTAAGTTTCTTGCCATATCTGTCGCATTTCTGTCTTCGAGATAGTCCTGAGACCTATGAACGTTACCGGCATATGCAAAGCTAGTGTCGAAGCACAAGACTCCTTCTTATCGAACAGTTTGGGCCCAGAGAAATGGTTTATCAGCCTTCTGAAGGCATCACTAAACCCGGTTGCAAAAAAAAAAAAAAAAAGTTAACTAGCCGAAGTTTTGTATACCCTTGCAGCTTCCATTGAAAACAAAGTTTTTCTGACTAAGACTACTTTTTGGACCTTACTTTTCTATGGGATCTATACTATATAGATGTCTGATTTCGACCAATCTTGGTGAAATCATGGAAAAGCATAATACACTGTTAATTACGAAATTTGGAGGCGATCCTATTTAAAACAAAAAGTTTTCCTCACTTGAACTTCTTTTTCGACCGATCATTCATACTGCAGCTATATGCTATAGTCATCCGATTTTGATAGAACTTTGTAGAAATGTGTTAAAGTATATTAAATAAGAATATGCCAATAAAAAGGACGTTTTCATTATAAACAAAAAAGTTTTCCTCACTAGAACTAGTTTTTTCGACCGATCGTTCCTATGGGAGCTATATGCTATAGTCATCCGATTTCGATAAAAAAAAAAAACCCTTTGCAGCTATATGTTAGTCATCCGATTTCGACCAAACTTAGTGAAATCATGGGAAGGGATAGTATACTAAGAAATACGTACTTTGGAGGCGTTTCTACTAAAAACAAAAAAGTTTTTCTCACTAAAACTAGTTTTTCGACCGATCGTTTCTTTGACAGCTATATGCTATAGTCATCCGATCCGGCCGGTTCCGACAAATGTGCAGCGTATAAGAACTAAAAGACTTCGTGCAACGTTTGGTGAAGATTACTTTTAAACTGACGGAGGAGAAACAGACAGACGGAAAGGGCTAAATCAACTCAGCTCGTCATGCTGATCAAGAATATACTTAATGGGGTCGGAGATGCTTCCTTCTGCCTGTTACATACATTTGCACGACTTTAGTATACCCTTTTCACTCTACGAGTAACGGGTATAAAAATGCTCTTCTATCAAGGGCCGATTTCATATCTTCTAGATAGATGCTATGTGTCAGATAAACTCACAATTGGCTATGTTTATCTGACAGATAGTGCTATGTAGAAGATGTGAATTCGGCCCTTTATTTGATGAGTGGCACTTCCATATGTTGCCCACTGACAAAAGAAAATCGAATACTAAAGAGTGATTTTTATGCTATTTGGTTCGTGATTCGTAGCATGTGGCAATACCAAAAATGCTCAGTAAGATTTGCCATTTCACCGTAAATAGTTAAACAAACGAAAATTCGTGCTCTATGAGAAATGTGTTTCGCAATTTACGTCGTCTTTATCGACCCACCGAAAAGGCTCTTTAATCTATTTGTGACCAAAATTTGCACCATTTTCACTTTATTGGGCATTAATCCGCCATCCCATGTGCTTACCAAGGAGAATATTGCTGCTGTATCGGCAAGTTATAATGAAACTCGCGATGTGTCAATTCGTTGCCGTTCTTAACAATTGGGCTTGTATTATTCGACCACCTGGTGCAAGAACTGAAGATGGTTGACGTTTTTTGTCGAAACTTATCTTCAGAGACGAGTCTTGTTTTTGGTTCAATGGGTTTGTCAACAAAATTTGGAGCAAATACTCAATACTTAAAAAAAAAAATCAAAATCGCACTGTTTTAGTCAATGAAGCAAAGTACACCGACTTTTTTTTGTCCAAAATGGATGAATTGGACATGTGGTTTCAACAAGACGGTGCCAGCACGCGAAACCAAGGACCAATTGAGAGGAGAGTTTGATGAGCAATTATGCTCACGTCTTGGACCAGTCCATTGGCCGACAAGATCATGTGATTTGACCCCACCAGACGGTTTTTATGTGGGACTAAGTAAAGTCTCCCATGTACAGGGACAAGCTAGTCACAATAGCGCGAGTGTTCTTCTTTTTTCAGTCGACAAAATGTTTTGAGTAAGATTGTACTAAATAGTGTAAAACTTTTTAATGAAACCGCAACTGGTCACACTTAAAGTAAGCAGAGCTAGTCCACTGACTTCATTTTTTACGGGAGGTAGAGCACTACCCCTAATCTCGTATTGGACCTGACATCGACCCCAAAGAATCATTCCACAACTGAATTACAAACGATCCTAACTGGGTGTCAGTTCCGCTTTGTTGTGTGTTGCAATCTATTCAAAAAAAAAAAACGCTGCTAATTGCTGCCTGTCAATGTGGCCTAAACGTTTTCTCATCTTTTGGCCCTTTGATATTTGAGTCACTTTGCTAATAGCCTGTTGGTTGCCAACGACCTCGGTCCAAAAGGGGGTGGGAGCCGTCGGCGGCTATGGGTTGATAAAAATATTCTTAATTGTAGTGGGCCAGTCAGTAGTCAGTCAGTCGGGCGAGCCATGTGTGCGGTCGTTTTTTGTTAGAATTGTGGACAAAGTCTTGGCGTTTTTGACTTTGCTTTGATTTGGCGTTGACGTAAATTAGAAAAAAAAATAATACAGAAACAACAATATGAGAGTGCGAGTGCAAGTTCGCGCGACCGCCCGGCCAGTTGAGTGTGCAGCCTCCTCATCCTCCACCTCCTCATGCTGCCACTTGCCACTTGTGTGCATTGTCTGAGGTGTGAAAATTTGTGTTTTTGACTTTGCCGCCGACACGAGTGCCGAGTGCATTTTCGGCACTTTGTCACACTTTTTTCGCTTTGATTTTTTCTCTTTGGCAAATTTAAAAGTCAATTAAAGCCTCCGAGTGCCACTCAAGGGGTTAATTTGCTGTGTGTGTGTGGTGTGTGGTAGTGTGTGTGAGAGTGCAAGGCCCATGTTTCACATTTCACATGAAATTAGCCGCAATTAATTCTAATTTATTCACATGGAATAATCATAAAAAAAACACATTCACAATAATCACAAATAGCCATAGAAATAATACAAAATAATAATAAATCGTGGCTAGATTTTATGCCGCGTCACATGGCAATCAGAGACGGGCAATCGTGCCCAAAAGCTACACACACAGATACACACAGTCGCAGCTATAGATACAGATACAAGCTTCACTTGAGCGTTTGCGCTGCGCTAATTTTATAACGCAAATAAACACGATTTGGCACTTGAGTTACTTCGGGGGCTTTTTCAGTTGTAGGTGGAGGAGTGGAGGAGAGCAGAGAGCGGGCCAGGGGGAAAGTGTAAGCACTTTTGACTACTCTCTGCTTCTGCAGCGGCTCAAAAATCAAAGTTCCAGATTTGGAATTTAAACATTTTTTGGCTTTCACTGCTAATTATGCAGACAAAAGCCATTTCGAGTGGCCACTTAGACAGTTGTTATTTGGCCAAAATGATTCACTTAGCCAAATGAGCGAGTGTGTGTGTGTGTGACCAGAGATGTAAACTACGATTATCAATCGTAATAACGATAATTAAAATGGATTTCGGATTGAAATATGTTTTAAAATGCAATAGCTTTTATTATTTCTTGAATATTTGTTGGAAAGTGTAATTACTTCAGTAATTGTACCTATAATACTTTAATAATTGCAACTGTAAGGAGTGATTATTTAATTACTCTTACAACTACTTAAATAATTGTACCTATAACCAGTGATTATGAAGTAGTTGCCCTCGAAATATGTAAATATTAATTTGTGGGTCATTATCTTAATAGTCGAATTCATTGTAATGAAAATAATAGTGGTATTCCTGAATGTGATTTAGATTTGATTTTGATTTCGTCGATCAGCTAGCTTAGTGTCCCCATAGAGCTCGTTACAGTTCGTGATTCATTCGGACGTTTAGAGGTCCATAAATCCTCCGAAGAACTTTTCTTTCGAGCCCGCCAATTGCCGCCTCATCCTTTGATGACATTGTCCATGCTTCTGCGACGTATAGCAGGACTGGGATGATAAGCGACTTGTATAGCGCAATTTTCGTTTTCCGAGAGAGGGCTCTGTTCTTGAACTCCTTCACTCAGAGAAAAATAGAGAATTTCTTACTTGGTTCAAGAAATTTCGTACTCAATAGTTCGACTCGAACTCGGGACCTCGAAAGACTGCACTCACAGACACCACCGCTTAGACAACAGCACCACATGTAGGATGCATTGAGCATCGTCCAAATTTATATTATAAACTGACGGGAGCGCTCTTCACTTGATTGTCGCTATTCTCCCAAATGTGCTTGCTCTCCTCTCTCAGTTTGTTTTTCTCACCCTCCTCGCCTAAAAACACCAAACAGAACGAATTTAATTTCAAGCGCGAAATTCTTAAAAATTCAAGAATGAATAAATTTGGTTTCAAGAGCGTTGTTCGCTCTACTTTTTTCTGGGGTTACTGAGCCCGTAGTAACATCGGTTTGCAAGAGTAATTCTTCTTCGGATTTCAGACTGGTGTTGTTGTCGCTGGTTATCGTCGTTCCGAGTTAGACAAATTCCTTAACAACCCTGAAGTTGTATTCTCCCATTGCAACAGATTGTCCAAGCGTAGACTTACTGCGCGTTGATAGTAGGTACTTCGTCTTATCCTCATTTACCGCTAAGCCCATAAGTTTTGACTGCTTCTCTATCTCTGAGAACGCCCGTTTTACCGCAGATTCGCTTTTGCCGATGATATCAATATCATCGGCATATGCAAGTAGCATGTTATCTCTGGTAAAGATGGTGCCAGTTCTGTTAGAATTTGGGCACTGGTGCAGTATGTACTCCATCAGCAGATTAAAGAAGTCACACGATAAGGTGTCACCCTGCCTAATAACCTCTTTTGGTATCGAAAGGCTCGGAGAGGTTTTTCCTATTTTGACGGAGCTTTGTGTGATTCTCAACGTCATCATGCAAAGTCGAACGTACTTTGCTGGAATACCAAAAAGTAGACAGGGCTTCAAAGAACTCTTGACCTTGTCGGCGTGTCAAAGGCGGCTTTATATGGTGGGTGTCGATCTTTCTCTCTTGGGTCTGCTCCAGGATTTGTTGCAGTGTGAATATCAGGCCCGTGGTGGATTTGCCACACTCATAAGGTTCAATCAGTTCACTCATTCTCGGGCTTAGACGATCACATAGGATGCATTGATGGAACCCTATATGCAATGGGCAGGAAGACTGATCCAGCGGTAGTTGGCGCCAAAGTCGGCAGGTCTCTTTTTTTAGATATTGGACAGAGTACGCTTAAATTCCAATCTTCGGGCAAAATACACACGTATTGCCAATTCGTATGCGGCAGCGACTGCGCTGCTTGCACTCTCTCGCACATAAGCCGCGTTCTAACTGTAACGCGCTCTTTCTATCGCTATTTCTTTATCGCCTGAATTTGGGAAGCGGCAGCAGCTTTGTCGTCTGCATTGGCTCTGCCTTGCCCACAAATACATTTAGTCGCTTATTCGATCTTGAAGCGGACGCGCAATCCGCTTATTAAAACTCCAAGCAGACGGTCGGTCGTTCAGTTGAACTAGCGGACATTTTTGGTCCCATCTCCACACGCACTCACCTTTTCGTCATCGCGTTTCGCAGCGGACACTTTCCCAACTCTCGCTTAGCCCTAACTCTTTGCTCATAGAGTGATGGTAGCTTTTGACCTAAAGTTTTAACTGGTCTTTGGAAAATTTATGGAATTTGCAAGCACAAATTGGAAAAGCTTAGAAATTTAAGCCTATAAAAATATATACTCCTTTTTTCAAGAATTTCTTGGGAAGGACTTAACAATCTATTAGACTTCAACGAAGTATATTTTGATGATATTTTAAGTATGCAAATTCTTGTTTTAACTTAAGACTATAATCGAATGGAAAAGTTTTTATAAAATAGTTCGAAATGTACTCAGTATATACAAGAACTGTCTAAAATCAATGTTTCAATTTGTTATCACGCTACAATCGACACCATTTGTATAATTCTTTACTTAGTTTCAAGGCCTTAAGAGCTTTAGAATAATGATTTGAGCTGAAGGTTAGATTTAAGAGTGGGCTTTTGCCGTATACCTATTTCCGGGTGCAGATTTTTCCCTCCATGTGGAATTTATTCACTTGACATTATCAAATTCAATGAATCACTCAGTTAAGAATGAATGGATTCATCAGAAAATACATTTAAGTTAAAATTCACTTTACATTTTCTTAAAAATATTCTTTTAAATATGCCAAACATGTAAAGTCTTAACTATTGACTGTTCCACTCATATGAGTAGTGAATATATTTTGAATGATATGTAGGCACTCATTCAATTCACATTCATTCAAAGCCCCTGTGGGGGGCTCACTTGTCTCATTTCGATGCCGTAGAAATTATCAATGAAGCCACTTATACATTTACCACTTCAAATCACTTTGTTGTGGGGCGGGCAACAGGTTTGCCTAGACACTTTACCACTCTTTGGCCGGGACACTGAAGCGGCTACTTTGCATGACCCGCGGCCATTGCTCACGACCAACTACCAGCGATCGATCGATGAGTCGATCTCTGTGTGGTCCCCCGAGCCAGTCTCCGCGTCGACTAGAAATGGGGCGACCCATATCAGCTATTGTTTAGCCTTAATCAGTTTATAAATACTTCGTCACTTGCATATTCATTTTTCTCATTTCTCTTTTTGTGGTTTTCCAAGCCGTATTCAATCCTCAGCTGGGGCAAAATTCTTTAGTGATTTTTATTTTGCGCAATATCGAATTTCAGTTGAGTTCTGGGTAAAGCTGCGGCGGCTGCTGCTGCTGCTGCTACCGCTGCTGATTACCATTGACGTGGACGTACCCGAGAGCTAATAAATGTAGTTTGATTGTCGACGTCCGCGTCCTCCAGAAGCTGGAGAATTTCATTGTACTCGTATTTTCGCAATGCGTCAGCGTGAAACAATTGAGGGAAATGCCAGCAACCCCTTCGGCAAGGGCACACAAAGAAGCACACCGACCCGAAACCGAAACGAACGCCTTGAAACAATGAAACATCGACCAGAAATTAGCGCGGTTGTCTGTCAAATTTGATTTTACTTTGATATGTCACTTCGAGGCGAGGCAAGGCGAGTCGAGGCGAGGCTGTCTCGACGCTTCGAGGCCAACGATTTGCATTTCTGACTAAATAGTGTGTTTGTATGTCTGTCGTACATATGATGCAATGCTGGCAGGGGGCACTTAGGGGGGTTTAGGAGAAGCTCAGCTTTTGTCTGGCTAATAAAAGCGGAGCTCCCCTTTTTTTTGGTGATGCTGGGGGAAGGCGATTATAAACGAAAAAGTTAATCATACTTCGACTGTGCCGAATTTTTAATACCCTAGCTAGTTCTATATAAACAACTTTTGGTGTGGATTTTTTTATACCCTGTTCCCATTGAAAATGGGAAAAGGGGGATCATGAAAGTTGTGCAAAATATGTAACAGATAAAAGGAAGCATTTGCGACCCTAAAAAAAAGTATATATTCTTGATCAGCATCAACAGCCGAGTCGATTTAGCCCTGTCCGTCTATATACGAGTATATACTTTATTGGGTCGGAGATGCTTCCATTTGGCTGTTACATACATTTGCTCAAACTTTATTTACTCTGTGTACCTTCTACTGTACAGATATAATGCATTCGACAATTTGGTGAATCTTAAAGAGCATTAGGCATTAAAACTTCGGCTCAGTCGAAGATAGCTTAGCCTTCTCGTTGAAGTTATTGTAGGTCAGAAGTCTCTCCAACACTCCATAAAAAAGTGTTAGAACCTACTGGGAATTTTAAGATCAAATTTTTCTTAGAGACTGGACCTAGACCTAGAACCGGCAATAAATGTGTAAGCTTCCAAGCTCTTAAGATAAAATGTATTACATGAAGTGATATAACTTTTAATAGTATAAAAGCACTTAAGTCGAGAAATGCCAACTTCTTCAGTGCCGATGGAATAATACACTCGAGACAAATCATTCCTATGGCAGCTACAAGAAGTAACCATTCGATCCGCGCGGTTTCGACTTACTTACGTGCAGTGTATGAAAAATTTCACCTCGATTGCTCCAAAACTGAGGGGATAGTTCGTGTAGAATCGCGAAGATCAGCTCATCATGCTGATCAAGGATATATATACTTTAAGTGGTTGAAAATGCTTCCATCTGTGCGTTCCAAACTTTTGTGCTAAAGTATATTACAATTATAATAGTATAATAATAATTGAAAAGTTTAAAGGTTAGTACTGAGAACGTTCGAATTTTCCTTCAAAAACTTACTAGATATTCCTTTTTCGCGTGAAGGAAGCCGAAAAGAATACGCTTCGACCGCAAAATGCACACCACCCACAACAACCGAGCCAGCTCTGGTGACAATTTTCAAAATACTTTTATGTATTGCTTTGTTTCTGAGTTTCAATCAACAATATCAGGCAAGGAAAAATTTCTTTAAGTAATTTTTTTTATATGGAATTTGACAGCTAAAGGAAAATTCGAACGTTCTCAGTACTCACCTTAAGTGTATAAAAATTAATTCTGAGTCAGAATTTCTGACAAAATTTTTTTTTTTTTTATTAAAATCTTTATCGATGTTTTTCTGAAAATGTTGGGCAAAATCCAACTTTACCTAAATCGAAAAAATTCTGAACTTGTTTTATTGTACTCCTTTTTTGTTTCAAGAACTACTTTAGAATTTGTTAGACTTAAACAAAGAATATAATGTACTTATTTTAAGATTTAAACGGCTTTGATTTAAGACCATAACAACCTAAAAGTATGATCCATAAGACTTTAATATATTTCAAAATGTTCTCAAAAAACCCCGAAAAAATCTTAAATCTGATAATTCGGGGTTGAAGAAATTGTACTTGAAAGTATTTACGTACTTATCGTACTATTGACACCGTTTGCACTTAATTCAAGTACAAAATTCTTTAATTCTTTTTCAGAGTGTACACTCCCATAAAGATACATTTAGTTTTTTTTAGTACAGAAAGTATGATTCACTCACTGGTCCTTTGAGCCAGATTTAATTCAGCAGTATTTGGAGAGTCCTATTAGAGGACTCGCCCCAGACTATGAAGCGGACTGAAACTTTCTACGAAAGTAAGTTTCCCTTTAAATTCATTAGGCGAACTTATAAAATCGCATCCAAATAGACCACATTTGAGGAGCGGAGATCGAAAACGCTTTTAAACATGATCTATTGCAAACTCAGAGAAAAAATAAAGAATTTTTACACTTGAATCAAGAATGTTTGATGTCACAAATTCGATAAGAATGAAATTCTTGATCCAAGTATGAGCTTTTCATTCCGTTTTTCTTGATACAAAAGTTTTAGTACTTGAACCAAGTACGCAACATTCTCAAATCAAGAAGAAAATTTCTTGAATCAAGTCCTAGATTGCACATTCTTGAATCAAGAGCATCAAGAGCATAGCATAGAGCATAGTGCATTGTCAGAAACCAAGAATGTTCGCTCATTCTTTTCCAGAGATAGATCGTTCACTCTCGAATCAGCAGGTTCAAAAGGAACCCATCCGATAGTCGACCTCGAGAACATTTTCTAGAAATTTTCTCTTATAGTTAATCGAGAACGTGTTCCATTTTCGATCCGAAAAAGTATTACCTGTCGCTCAGTTTGTGGCAGCAAAACATAAGTTCTCGATACACGTTTTCGGATTCATTCTCGACACTTTCTCGATAGCGAAAAAGGGTAAAAAACGGATCGAAAACTGAATCTTTTCCGTTTGAAACCCACATTTCTAAGGAAAATCGGATTTCGAATTTAAGAGAAACTATCGTAATAGCTGATGTCTTCGATTTTTAGAGAATCTTACGTAATTCTCGTAGGTCCGAAAAAATACGAGAAATTGTCGGGTGGGTAATCAGTTTTTTTTTTTATAATTTTATGGTTAAAATTTATTTTCTAGAAAATTAATTGTCAAACTATGTAGTTAGCAAGTTTTAGCCGGCTTTAGAAACACAACACCACAGAGCGAGAGCGGTCTTGCCTGTCAGCTGACGTCCAACAGCAGTCTCTCCACGCTAGCAATGCCTTAACTGCTTGGGAATTCCAACACACACCCCTCTCCCATAAAAAAACGAGATCGTCGCTATTCTCTCAAATGTGCTTGCTCTCCTCTCTCAGTTTCTTTACCTCACTCCCCTCGCCTAAAAACACTAAACTGAGAACGAATTTAGCTCGAGCTCTAAAGCGAAATTCTTGAAAATTCAAGAACGAATAAATTCTTTTCATGAGCGTTCGTACTTAAATTTCTGTTTTTTTCTGGGTGCAGGGATCGGCAATATGGGCAGAGAGATCAATAGCTCTCTGTTCGCTACCTCTGAGCGTTCTTTTTGCCCTTTTCGGGTGAAAGTTATCTTGACTTAAACTCCCTTCCAGGCACCGCACCAGACTCAGAACAGACCCTTGGTCGGAACCCAAAACTGTGAGGGACTTGCAAGACAACTTAGCGAAAACTAACCGCTTACTGTTGAGTGAAGTGCTCTGTCTTACCTGATTTCTTACATACCTACTGCATAGTTTTTGCTTTGAACCCATTAACAATACATATTGCTTTTTTTAATTATGACCAAAAGCAGAGACCGCATTAATTATGGTTATTGACTCAATATCAGGATTCTTATCGAAATATTACACTCTCAACTATTTTTATACTTGCAACTCGATTTCAGGCTTTTTATTTGCATTTTTTCTCTCTCTCATTTTTGCTGTTTTCTGTTTCCACAGGATTTCCGCAGTTGAAAAACTTTGCTGCTGGACCTGGAACTTGTTTACCTGGTAAGCCTTTTTTATGCAACACAAATTAAGCGCTGCGCCTAAAGGTAGGCAATGGCCCGCCTGAAATGCAATCCTTGCAAAAGGATTCTGGCAAGGCTTGAATGTGCTTTTGCCCCACAGAGGGCAGCAGCAGAGCAGAGCAGAGGCAACCCAACCCTTTGACGCTAATTAATGGGCATTCCTCAGCTTCATTTCGCATCGGTAGGTGGGCGTGGCCTGGCCAAAAAAAAAAAAAAACCCAAAAGGGGTTTCGCCTGCGTAAATTTCACACACGTCAAGCACATAAATTTTTCAAATTGCTAATAAAATAAACAATTTAGCTAAAAAAAAGAGGAAACCAAATCGACACACACACACACACGAGACGCAAGTCAAATAATGAAAATTTCATTTTCATTTTGTTGCATTCGCAACGGGCAATAAATATTTTCAACATACGCTTTTATACGCAATTTACACGCGCATACATCTCCCCACACACACTCGCACACGCACCGAGGACATGTGTTCTGGTTTTTTAGCCTGTGTGTGTGTGTGTGTACTTTAACCCTTCCACACACACACACACACACATGCCAAAAACAAAAGCCCAAGAAATGTCTAATAAGAAACGCACCAGCAAATAGCGCAAAAAGGGTTGCATTGCAATTGGATTGGCATGACACGGAATGGCCTGGAATGGCATGGTGAGTGCTCGGTACCCAAAAACAGGTCGCATAGTCAAAGTCCATAAATTGCTTTGATCAGGTGTGAAAAAAAACGCATGCTGCTTTAAAGGTGGATAAGAGAGTGGCAAAAACAAATAACACATTGTGAATAATTTCGTATTATATCCTTAACTTCTGTCCAATCAGAATCGAAAACCGAACCAGTTTGTCTTTTGTAGCGTAGTAAAATGCAGGAATGAAAACCTATCGGATATAAGGACTGGTTCGGTTCAGTGGTTCAAGCAGTTTTTGAACCACCGGTTCGGCTTGTTACATGGTTTTTGAAGCCAAATGAACCGCGGTCGGTTTCGGTATTATACATATATTTAATGAAATCCCGATCTTCCCTCAAATCTGAGTTTTTATAAACCTTAGAAGGTAAGACAATACCAGAAATGCCAAAAACGCCATTTATATTCTTTGATCGTCCGAAATTCTGTTAAATCTTAAGCCCTTAAGCCCATCTTTATGTATAACGACCCTTAATTCCGCCTAATCTTAACTCGAAAAGCCTATTCTTAAGGATATTGCACCGAATTTAGCTTAAATCGGAATGTTACTTTCCGAAATGTCAAAAAAAGCCTTTATGTTCAAGGATCGTCCTTAATTTCGCCGATTCTTAAGCCTTAAATCGCGGTTTATCCTCTTATCTGCGCGGAAAGTCATTTTCCAAACTTTCGAAGGCAAGGCAGTCCGAAAAAGTTTAAAGAAATCATTTATGTTCTTGGATCGCCTTTTATTTCACTATATCTGAATCCTTAAAGCCCTTCCTTGACTATATCGCCGCGACTTACTCTTAAATCTGCTCGTAAAGTCATATTTTCGGAATATTGAAGATGCGGCAAATCATAAATGAAATCAAAAACTTATTTTTGCTCAAGGATCACCCTTAATATGTGACTTTTCGACAATTTCGAAATTGAATAGTCGTATATATTCTCATTGTCCTTGCTAAAGTTGAGGTAAAGAAACTCGACAGTATAATGAGAATTTGGCCCCGTAAAAGAAATGGAATACGCACACAAATCCATTAGCAACTTTCTAAGAAGGAGTCTAGTCTGATGACAGGCGTGTTAAGTCAGTGAACTGAACCGAACCGCTTTACTCTTTGGTTTCCGGTTCGGTTCAGCGTTTTCGAAGGAAAGCCGGTTCGGCTTGCGGTTTGGTGACGATTTAGTTCGGTTCGGTTCAGATCCGGTTTGCATTCCTGGTAAAATGTTCTTCCCTTTACCTAACTTAAGCTAAGTAGTTTCGCATTTTCTATGTAGTTCACTTTTATATCCGTTTTGAGGACAAGATCAAAAATATTGATTTCATCTCGACCTTCGGATTGAAATTTCAAGTAAGTGTCGTAGTAAATCGAGCTTGATACAAGCTCGTAAAGCTTAAAACAATCCTGAAAAGCGTGTATCAACTCGAAAAGGTTAATTTCAATCTCGGATCCGTACTTGAAGGTCAAATAATCCTGACTCAAGATTGAAGTGAGTACGGATGTCCTATGTCAAAGCGAAAAAGAGGACCGAGAGTAAAAAAAATCTCTCTCCAATACAATGAGGCTAAATAGATACACACACATAAGCAAAGGCTTCTATCAACTAAGCGTTCAATTTTTATAGGTACAGAACATCACGGGCCCTATAAAGTATATATATTCTTGATCAGCATCAACAGCCGAGTCGATATGGCCATGTCCGTCCCCCTTTCTGTCTGAGATGGCAAGAGATAGAGGTTCGACATGTATGGGACAAAAACTTCTTATACAGGCAGATCAAGTATGCTTTCAATTTTCCCGCCCCTGCAATTTAGAAAAAATGTCATATATCCGTCAATTTCATAGATAGAAGGTTCGTACTTTCTATATCTATTAAGTAATCAGCATTATTTATCGATCCGCCAAGGGAAAGGTAGAAATCTGATGAACGATAGTTGAGTTATTGGGAAAATAAACCATTATGCTGGGCAACACCGGTTGCTACGGCAGTGGGCACAAACTTTGGGAAATACAGAGTGTATTATAGTCGGGCTTGACCGACTTTCTAACATTTTTTTGTCGATTTTTGCACTTATGATGCCTTGGATTTAACAAACACTCAAAGCAATGCTGGCATAAAGAGGATGCTGAAGTCTATTCAAGATAAAACCGGGAAACTTCTTCTTCTTCTTTGGCCATCACAACCGTTTTACGGTCTCGGCCGCTGCCACTAATGCCCGCCACTCGCCTCTGTCCGGAGCGACATTCCACCAGGAGGACACTCCCAGCTTCGCAATATCTCCCTGCACCTGGTCGCGCCATCTCCGCTTCGGTCGCCCTGCGGGGGAATGCCTCCCAACTCGATCGCATGCCGATTGTACACACGCTTTGCTGGAGCGTTATCATCCATACGGGTAACATGTCCTATCCAGCGCAGCCGCTGTTGTTTTATGCGCTTGACTAGGTCAGTGTCCCCATAGAGCTCATACAGTTCGCGATTCATTCGGATGCGAAATTCGCCGCCAACGTTTAGAGGTCCATAAATCCTCCGAAGAACTTTTCTCTCGAACACGCCATTTGCCGCCTCATCCTCTTTTGTCATTGTCCATGCTTCTACGCCGTATAGCAGGACTGGGATGATAAGCGACTTGTATTGCGCAATTTTCGTGCCGGGAAACTTCCTGCTTTGAAAATCAAAAGGGGCGTTAAAAAAGTTGGATGGGCGTTTGTGGGAAACTTCTTTTGGGGTTACATAAAGTTTGAATATTGAGGTAACCAAATCCAATCATTTTGACGGATTTTTCAATTTAATCTGAGGCAAATTTGCACCAAGTTGATCTCTAGATCAAATTAAGTACCAATGTTGAGCTTCAATCAATATCGGGCCTTATTGATTTTATCCTACTAAGGAATCAAGTCGAGGTCGGATAACAAGCTAAAGTCAATCCCAATTGTTTGAATTGAATTCAGCCTATAGCGAGCTAAAATCGAGCTCTCCAGAGCTAAACTCCGAGTCAAGACAAGAATCAAGACAAGATTGAAAAATCAAAGCTCAAGTCAATACTCGTACTTGGATTGAGAAAATCCGGGACGACCGTCTTCTGACTTCGCTTGGGATTGACTTAATCCCTGATATCTTCGATTTTTTTCTGGGTAAAAACATTCAATTTCTGCGGATGCCCATTTGCCGATTTCATTTTATAGAATTGCTATTTTATATGAACAAAATGTGATATTTCAATTTGACATTTCATGCGGCGATATAATCGATTATTGATTGATCTCACTTGACGAATCCCATATACATAAATACAAAATAAGAATCTAGTCGTCGGTTAGGGCTTTTTTGTCATTTTGCTTTTCGCTGCTTGCGCTCAGCAGAGCATGTCAGAGCTGCTGCTTTAGGTCAGCGGCGCCAGCCAGAGAAGCTGCAAGCGCTTTGCTTTTGAAATTCATCATTTGTCAGAAGTCAGTTTTTGTTCTTGCTTCGACAGCGACTTCTGATTTTTCTCAGAAGCAAAGGCAGAGGCAATAATTCAAATTGAACAGTTGAAAACAGTTGAAGCTGTGCGACTTTTGCTGCTTTGACTGAAGTAATTTGATCACTGGCTTAAACACGCTAAAGCTCTGCATAACAGACTGATCAAAATGCTAAGAAACTCTCGTAACGGGAGTATGGACCGGGCTTATGTTTAGCTTAGCTTCTCTAATGATTTATTTTATGAATAAATCGAGAAAAGTCCGCATTTAGAGGCCAAAGTTGGCACTTTCAGCTGCACTTTTATTGCGCTTTTGATTTGGTAAAAGTTCGTTTTCCCACATATCTTGAAATCAAGATCTGATGGAGCTAAACCGAAACCAGTTTTGCATTTTGTGAAGGACAATTTATCATCATTTAAAATGGACCAGGCTGCACTTCACAAAGTTGGTCATTTTGTTTGTCTGTGTAATCTTTAAGAAAAGCAGATTTGATGCGCTCCGCTCGATCACGATGTTAAAGAATCGGTTCAATAATATTGTAAACTTAACTTGTTTTTTGCTGGAAAAATTCGGTAGCACAGATTATACAAGAAACTTAATTCTCTAATGCCCCCTCTCGGGCTCAAAACGAACCGCTGAGGTTTAATGCGTTAACTTCACAGTTGTTATTCTAAGATACTTTTGAAAACTGGTATTAGTTTTGAAATCTTTTCGTTAATTAGAACAGATAATAGCACTGTAACCTTTGATTCCAATATACTATAAAATTTAACTTATTTTTAATGAGTAACAGCCATTAGCTAATCACACTGAGCACATCTAACATTCCACATCATGAGTTGAAATGCTTTATAACGATTTGCTATGCCAACATTTTTAATTTTATAAGAGATCGTAAGTTAAAGTCATGTGCCAGCAATGCCATTACTGCTTGGGAATTCCAAAGCATCAAGAAAGCAAAAATCGATGGCGCTCTGCGCTAAGGAGTTACCCCACACACCCCTCTTCCGTGAGTTTCGCTACTCTCGCAAATGAGCTTGCTCTCCTCTCTCAGTTTCTGTTCCTCACTCCCCTCATCTAAAAACACAAAACTAAGAAGGAGTTT